>CM076680.1:149973923-150341423 GCA_038501925.1 Xenopus petersii | reverse complement strand
TGATGGATCAAACTTGAAATCACTTTGTTGGTTGTGAGAGGTTTCAAGAGAGGGTCACCTTGGCTGCCCAGAGGAGTTGCTCTTTTTTGCTAAATACATTAAGAATATTCTTCTGTTTGTGCTGCTGCCCTGCATAAACCAACACACTGATGGTAGATGCACGAGGGAAGAACATGAAATGTCTGACTTTCTTTTTAATGCTTCCAGAAACTGTCAAGAACCGCTCCAAAAAAGGCTCTAAAAAGGGAAACTCCAGTACCAGCAGCAAGTTGCCTCCGGTCTGCTATGAAATAATTACTTTAAAAACCAAAAAGAAAAAGAAGATGGCTGCTGAGATATTTCCTAATAAGAAACCATCTAACGGCAACCCTAATTCAATCCAACAATATCACCAGCAAAATCTCAACAACAACAACACTATCCCGTCCCCACACTGGCGAGGGCTCTATTCCACCATCAGGGAGAGGTAAGAGTTGCCTTTTATTTTATTTTTTTTTACTGACTGTCAGATTGTTAGGTTTGAAAGTGAAAGGAGTGTTTTGCTTGTTGATTTTCACTTTATTATATCTTCAGCTATTATTGACTTACTATTTGCTTTTCATTTTGTAGAAATGCAGTCATGTTCAATAATGATTTGATGGCAGATGTTCATTTTATGGTGGGACCACCAGGTGGAACTGAGCGGATACCCGGACACAAAGTAAGGAGCAGTTTTCCTTTTCGGTTTTTATGCACAAATTCATATTTAATCCGGACACATATAGAATTCAAGCTGGCTAATGCATGTGGGCTGCCTGTTCTCTGAAAGGTTTAACTCCTTCAGTTGGTTGAGTCACTAGTATAAAGCCTGATTTTCCTTTCATATAGAGAGGTTTTCAATGTACAGGTATGGGATGCATTGTCCGGAAACCCGTTATCCAGAAAGCTCAGAATAACGGAATGGCCATCTCCTATAGACTCCATTTTATACATATAATCCAAATCCAACTGATTTTCTTTTTCTCTGTAGTAATAAAACAGTAGCTTGTATATATTTGGTCCAAAGATATAATTAATCCTTATTGGAGGCGAAACCAGCCTATTGGGTTTATTTAATGTTTACATTATTTTCTAGTAGACTTAAGGTAGGAAGAGCCAAATTATGGAAAGATTCGTTATCCTGAAAACACCAGGTCCCGAGCATTCTGGATAACAGGTCCCATACCTGTATTTTAGTTTTTGTAGGGGTTCTTCATATTTTTAATGTCTTTTTTTTTTTTTTTTTTTCCCCTTTGTGTGCAGTATGTTTTAGCTGTTGGCAGCTCAGTGTTCCATGCTATGTTTTACGGAGAGTTAGCCGAAGACAACGATGAAATCCGGATACCAGATGTTGAACCTGCTGCTTTCCTTGCCATGCTGAAGTAAGCAATATCTCCCAATGATCCCGTAACTGCTTTAGTCATTTCATTCTATAAACATAAATCATAAATCAGCCGACATTGCAGCCCGCGGTACTTTAGCTCTGTTTCTTCCTTGAGCTCTTTGAGCAGTTAATGAATGGCTTAGTATTCTAGTATTATAAATAGCATATAGAGAGTGGAGATTATACATCTGGGAATAGCCCTTGTTTCCACGTCAGTCATTTAGTTAAAAACGGCACAAAATCCTGATATCATTTTATAGCCTTTAAATGCATTTATATTAAGAACACTGAGCCAGCGGAGAAAATAATAGAAGTGGTGATAATGAGCACTCCCTTTCTCAACCTGTTAATTAGCAATCACAGTCGCAGAGTATTAATAGCACTGCCTAAATGTAAACTGCCCTGTATCCGGCATATTGTTCTAATGCTACATAGCAAACGAGAGAATAATAAATAAGAAGAAAATAATGTCTCTGTGCTCACTTGTCATTTTATATTAATATTGTAAATATATTGTATCGCATTATCCACAACAGTTCGCAATGATTTGCACCTTTCCCATTATTTAGAAATAAGAATAGAAGTGTTATTTATTAGAACACAGATGCAGTAGAAAGGAATGGAACGGTTCGCACCGAGTTCAAAGGGAAGTTTTTCTAAAGAATGGATTTATTTGATTCTGGACAACGGGGAAAGGATTACTTTAAAGTGTTAATCAGAAAGCAATTTCTTTATTGGTTTATCTCATTGCAGGTTACAGTGGCAGGTAAAGGGTGCAGAGGTCCGATTGATTTTGTATAGGGAATGTTTGCTGAATGGTCTGCAATGTTTAGTAAATAACGCACTGCAAATGAAGCACATGCCTTCAGTTATAAACCTGAATGTTTGGATTAGTAACATTTGTACAGTTTATGCCATTCCTATATGGTGTTGTACCATCTTTCTGTACATGTGTAGTTTAAGTTTAATAATGTCAGTTTGCTTAGGGCTTATATTTGCTGTACAGGAATTACAGACATGGGTAGGATGGTACTTTTACAGAAGACAATTCTCAGTCCAAGCAATGAACTCACAGTTGTTCCTTTTAATTTAGATCACTGTTTCTTAATTGGGACCCCAGATGTAGCGTGAAAACAGCTCCCAGCATCCTCCAATATACAATTAAATGTAGAGACATGCTGTGTCTTGTAGTTCAACAAAATCTGGGGACCACAAATCTAAAAAGCTTACAGCATATCTTATGCCTATCCCTCTTGAAATAAAGAGGATGCAGGACTGATGAACAAATGTATTCCCTGTTACAAATATGTTGAGAAGTAGTTCACTTTTAAATTAATGATTATTATGCTTTAGGCAGTGATATTCTGGGACAATTTGCACTTAATCTATTTTTTTGTGCTTTTTTTAATTATTTCCTTTTTGGTTGAGCAGCTTTTCAGTTTGAAATTTCAGCAGCTATTTCAGCAGCTAGGGTTCAGTTTACCCTAGCAACCAGACAGTGGTTTGAATGACAGACTGGAAGATGAATAGGACAATGCCTAAATAGATGACAAAATAAAAATTAATCTGTAGCCTCACAGAGCAAGTGTTTTTGTGTGTGACCCACATTTGAAAACTGGGACAGAAGAGGAGTATCAAGACCAAATGAAAAGCTACGAATAGGACAGCCTATAACATACTAAGGGGGTTATTTATTAAAGTCTTTTTTTACTAATTTTTTTACCGAATTTTTTGTGGAATTTTTCGAGATTTATTATACACAGAAGATGGAAAAAGTCAGAATCCGAAAATCCGGCATCTCAGACCTGCCGAGGTTGTATATAAGTCAATGGGAGAGGTCCCTATACTGTTTGGAAGTTTCTGTGGTATGCTCTGGAATTAGTCCAAAAATCTGACTATTTCGGACTTTTTAGCCAAAAATCCGAAAAATATTTGCTTTTCGGGAAAAAAAATTGAGCAATTCGGGAAAGAAAATCTGAAAAAATTGTACGATTTGGGTTTTTCGCTCAATTTTATCAAGTTTATACCCGATCATATTAAATCGTAGGTCAAATTGTAAATTCTAGTTTGGTCAACTTTTTTTGTTTTAAAACCCCCTAAGAGTTCTCTTAAAGGTAGTTATCTTTAAGATAATGTTGTATGTTTTTATTTTCTATTATATTCTCTTTGCAGAGAATTCTGAAACCTGTGTTTTTATCTTTCCTTCTTAGATATATGTATTGCGATGAAATTGATTTAGCTGCTGATACGGTTCTGGCGACTCTTTATGCAGCCAAGAAATATATCGTCCCCCATCTTGCCAGAGCATGTGTTAACTTCCTAGAGACCAGCCTCAGTGCAAAGAACGCGTGTGTTCTTCTCTCTCAGAGCTGCTTATTTGAAGAACCTGATCTGACCCAAAGGTGCTGGGAAGTGATCGAGGCACAGGCCGAACTTGCTTTGAAAAGCGAAGGATTTTGCGACATTGACTTTCAGACTTTTGAAAGCATTCTTAATCGGGAGACTTTAAATGCCAAAGAAATTGTCGTCTTTGAAGCAGCCCTTAACTGGGCCGAAGCAGAATGTCATCGACAAGAGTTACCTCCTACAATAGAGAACAAGCGGAAGGTCCTGGGCAAAGCGCTCTACCTGATTCGCATCCCAGCTATGGCACTTGATGAATTTGCAGATGGAGCAGCTCAGTCAGGAGTTCTGACTGTCAATGAGACCAATGATATATTTCTCTGGTATACGGCTGCCAAGAAACCGGACTTAGAGTTTGTAAGCAAGCCCAGAAACGGTCTAGTTCCGCTGAGATGCCACAGATTCCAGTCATGTGCCTACCGCAGCAACCAATGGCGTTACAGGGGCCGTTGTGACAGCATTCAGTTTGCCATGGATAAAAGAGTGTTTATTGCAGGCTTTGGCCTTTATGGCTCCAGTTGTGGGTCAGCCGAATACAGTGCGAAAATTGAACTGAAACGCCAGGGGGTGATTCTAGGACAGAATTTGAGCAAATATTTTTCAGATGGCTCCAGCAATACGTTTCCAGTTTGGTTTGAATACCCGGTCCAAATCGAGCCAGATACTTTTTACACAGCTAGCGTGGTGCTCGATGGTAATGAACTAAGCTACTTTGGACAGGAGGGAATGACAGAGGTGCAATGTGGCAAAGTTACTGTACAGTTCCAGTGCTCCTCTGATAGCACAAACGGGACAGGCGTACAAGGTGGACAGATCCCAGAACTTATCTTCTATGCCTGACCCTGAAGTTTGTTTCTGAAGCCCGGTGTACATATCTTGCTTTACAGAGCCTGGAAAGCATATGTCTGTATATATGTATATATGTTATCAATAAAGATGGAATCTAAATCAGATTATTTTGCTAGTATAGATTTCCGATGCATAGAGCAGCTGTAAATGAAAGGCCGATGTAAAAGCGCTTCTATTTAAAAGATAACGTAAGCAAATTTAAGTCCACGTATTTTGATATATGCACCCAGCGAAAGGGACCTAAATTGCAGTTAACTACCTAGGGAAGTCATGCTAAGTCTTTAGAAAATGCAAGCCGTTTCCAGTAAGGAAAATATACACCAAGTTTCAGATGCTGTCTCAGATTCCTGGAAATTTGGGGTCAAAATAAATGTCAACTTTTTTGTGAATTGGTGTCGGTGAAACTATTGCATTCAATGAAAACTTGTTTGGGTATGTATTGTGTCTGTGGCTGCATACGGCATAGTAAAGACTTCTTATGCCCTGTTAGAATTACGTGAAAGGCACAAACTCCTTTATCTTGTTGTGTGACTTTTCATTTGCAATAGTGAGCTTTCTTTTTTGAACCCTTGGATTTAAAGGAGGCCATGAGTTGCTGCAAGTCAAGAGTTGAAATGAAAATGTGTTCCTCTAAGCTCCTAGGAAACGACAACAACCATTTCAAATATTTTATTTGTAGTTAATTTATGAAAACTGAATTATGTTTTTATGGGACAAAAATACTCTTGACACGTAGTAGCTCTGGTTAATAATTATTCATTTAGTTTGCCATTAATGCTGCCATTTAATAATGTAGACAATTGCTCTCCAATTTGCAATCAATTGTCTTTTTTTTCATATTCCCTCTTTTTAACTTGATATCTAATATGCTGCCAGAAAGCAGATTCAATCTGGGGGCAGATTTTTCTTGCTGCTATTGTCCATTATTATATTTTTACATTATTGTTTAGACCCGCTCCTATTCATCTTCCAGTCTGCTGCATCAACCAAACCAGTCACTGTATCAACCAAAGCCTGGTTGCTGGGGTCATTGTATCAACCGAAGCTTGGTTGCTGGGGTCACTGTATCAACCAGAGCCTGGTTGCTAGGGTCTCTATCAACCAAAACCGGGTTGCTGGGGTCACTGTATCAACCAAAGCCTGGTTGCTGGGGTCACTGTATCAACCAAAGCCTGGTTGCTGGGGTCACTATCAACCAGAGCCTGGTTGCTAGGGTCTCTATCAACCAAAACCCGGTTGCTGGGGTCACTGTATCAACCAAAGCCTGGTTGCTGGGGTCACTGTATCAAACTTGTTTGCTATTGTCAGTTCACAAAAAGTTAATTAAAAAACCTACTGCAAATTGATGTAGTAGGTAAATGGTTTACATCATACTGATGTTACTTAAGTAAATGGTCCCCTTTTATATTTAATAGTAAAGTTGTTTCCAGCCAGTAAAGCACCATTATTTTACCATAATTAATCTATGCGCTTGTGGTATCTGTTTCCCTCCTTCAGTACAATTTGGAATTCTGCTTTGGATGGGAGCAAGGGATACAATACGGAAGGCTTGCATAAAAAGTAAGGGCTTACACAAGTTTTAATTTTGATTGTCTATTTCTTTGAATCTGCAGCACCACAAGGGGAAAGAAGCCTACATTGCCAGAAACTCTTAATAGTCAATGTCATTCCTCACCTTCTATTACAAGTGCCATGTAGTGGCAGATAAATATCAACTTGTAGCAACTTGTTTTGATCAGTCTACTATAAGTTAGAAATGAAGATTTGATTGCTTGATATGGGCAATGGCACTGGAGATATTTAGCTCCTGTGTTTCACTTGACTTTGTACCCCATGGTGAAGGCTTCACTGCTGTTGCAGAATATTTCTGTAGTTCTCTTGTTCATAGTGGGTGGGCTAAGTTTACAAATGTGACTAAATGGTTTATCCTCAAAAAATACTCCTACTCTTAATCTACTTGTAGGGGACCTTAGTCTTGTTGCCTTGGACCTGGGGTTACTGGATAATGTGCCTTTTAGTAATGTGGAGCACCATGTTTTCAAGCATAGGTCATTTGTTACAGACAATAAGTGGAAATAGTGTATTCTGAAACTTTCTAGATAAATGTTTTCCAGATAATAGATCCCATTTTGGAGTATTTGCTCGAGACATTTGTGTAAAAAGCTTGTGATTATATTCCCCTAAATAAACTTCAGCTAGGAAGCAAACTTGGGAGCACATTAGCGAATTTATCGAACTTGAGGGATTCCCAAAAGTTTGATATTGTCCCTGCTATTAACACTGGCTGCCGTGAAAGTAGATGATGAATTGGCAACTTTATCAAAACATTTACTGCTCGGATCAGTGTGTCACTTGGTTAGAATGTGTTCTCAGAGCAGTCTAAGCTCTTCCTGTGCTGTGGGGGGAATGATAGAATTTAGTTCTCCTTTAAAGGGGCGAAAATGAAAATTTAATGTAAGCTTCATCATACTGAAATCTGAAACTTTCTAAATACTAAAAACAATCAATTAAATGTTCTGTATCGGTACTGAAATAACCAAGTTTATATCACTATCTCTCAGCATCTGTTTCTCTTCATTCAGCAGTTGGGTGTCAGATGAATGATCCAATATATCTTATAGGGGGACTGCCTTTCCTAGCAGATGTATTAGAGCTCACTCTAATAACTGATTCCAGTGCAAATAAAATCTAACAAAATAACCGCCTTTTGCACAAATTCTGCATGTAGAGAGACAGGATTTCTGATGATTTTAATAGTGAGCTCTAATACATCTAGGCAAAAGGAACGGTACAAAATTTTTAATTGATTGTATTTAGAAAGTTTCTTATTTAAGTATGATAGTTCCACTTTAACCATTTAGCTACAATCATTTTCAACATGACTAAGACAAGATGAGAAAACACTTTGCAAATGAAAACTACATTTCCACTTTTTTTTTATTTAAATCCCTTGAGTGGAGCTGTCTGCAGATTCATCCCAATTCCTTATTTTTGCCGAAATGTAAAATGTTGATAAGGTAGCTTGTCGTTGTATTTCTAATGCTGATCATGAGATTATAAAATGATATTTGACAGCTGTGGTGTTATTGTGGCATATAAAAGCCCGACTTGCTGGTGCAGGTCCTTGTAGCTGGTGTTCTCTTCTCATTTCATGGCCATTTTCTCAGCAAAACAGTGGCTTTATCAAATAACATAGAAATAGATATCGCTTATTTAAAAATATATATTCTGACAATTTTAATTTTGACTTCAAAGTATTTTACTAATAAGAGCCAAACGCCAGCTGTTTTCCTTACTATGTATTTGTTTTTAAAAATGTTTGGGCATCCGAAGTGTCACGTTTCCTGTGGCACATATATACTGTAAAAACGTGCATTTCAAATTGTGATTTTTTTTTTTTTTTAAATAAATGTAATTCTACTATACTGTTATATTCATTTACCACTTGTTGGAATACCAGTAATATCTGCTTATACACATGTGAAGTCTAATATCCAGAAAGCACCTACAGTTTTCACTCCTAAATAAATATTTTGAATGACGACCTTATTCTCTGATCTAAGAAGCAGATACATTGTCCTTAGGCCAAAATAATCTGTGTTGATGGTAAAGCAGAAAATGAAAAAGACCCTTCTCTCGAACACCCCAAAACTCAAGCGTTACAATGAATGAATTCCATACCTGCACTGCCTATGATAAATGGTGTGGCTGTTGACTCCAGTCAACTAGTGTCCCGTGGTTGATAAAGAAAATGTCAATTCTATCATGTTTCATCTTACATGGGGAAAAAAAAATTCCCATGTTTGTTGAAGAATGAAGTTGCCAAGACTCCAAATCAGACATCATTCTGGCGTTTATGAACCATGCCAGTTGGATCTTTCCAGGTAGGGAGAAGCAGGCATCTTCTGGCTATTGAGCCACTCTGAGAGATTAACTACATTTAGTTAATTTGCAAGTAGCCAATGAGCCTTATCCGTTTAACAGTTTAAGATAAGGGCACTCTTGTAGCACAAACCCTACTTTTTGTCACAGTGTCTTATCACGATCCAAGAAAAAAACAGACAGGGAAGGAGGAAAACAGAGGCCCATACTATGCACCTTCCTTGCGTGTGTAGGCCCAATGTTCATATTTCCTAGTTACCGAAATCGGTAATAATAAAACGTCCTGCTTCTCACCAGGTAATGCCAGGAGACTTAAATAATTCAGGAACTAAAAACTAAAGACATTGATATCAGTAGTCCTTTTAAATGGTTTATGGTAGAGAGTGCATTTTGACCCATGTGGTCTCCTTAAAGGAGAACAAAAGGCAAAAGTTATGCACTTCCTCCCTGAAAAGCTCACATGCCAATGCCTTAATTGCAATAGCTTAGCTCACTAATCTGCATATTAAATTAGAGAACCGTCTTTAATTTTCCCAGCTCATTTGGAAAAATTTGGTCGCCATCTTGAGAAAGGAATATAGATTTCTGTTTCCACACTTTCATTATTGCGCATGTTCGAAAAATCATTCCCCCTGACCCCAGGCGTAGTGGCCATAAAACATTGAAAAAAACTTTTTCCCCCTTGCTGCGCACTGCTAGTGTTTGGTGCTGCCTGATAGCTCCTGCCTGTATGAATGAAAACCACAGATCGATAGACGCGACGCTTGCAAGCTGATTTACAGGGGGGTCAATGATGACGTGCAACTAACTAATTTTCATGCGCGCCATTGTAGAAGGGAAAAAATATGTGCAATGGTATCTAATTTTTCCTAATACACCTCATGGCTGCCTCGGGCAGCCTGTAGGAAGCTTGCTGCGAAAACAGTGACGTCACTGGATTCTTTCACTCACATTCTCAACTGCTAGACACCAAGGACAGCAGATTAACTTTGCCCTGTAAGTGATTCTTCTAACAGCCTTATTAAACAGCTTTAGTTATCTTTTAGCTTTCGTTGTCCTTTCAGGCCCCCCATACACGGGCAAATATAAGCTGCTAACAGATGAAGTTGCCAGCTTATTGCCCAATGTATGGGGCCTTCCGACGGGCTTCCCTGATTGATATCTGGCTGAAAGTTGGGCAGATGTCGAACGGCCGGGCCTAAAAATCCCGTTGAATCAAGGACCGCATTGGTTAGTTGATGCGGTGTTCCATCTGACTGCCCATTTTCGCCTTGTTCAGATCCGATCATAGGGCCCTAGGACCCACAATCTGATCAGCCCGATATCCCCCATCTGAAGGTGGGCATATCAGGGAGAGGTCTGCTTGTTTGGTGACCTTGACAAAGGAGTGGATCTCCATATGTATGGCCAGCTTTAGGGAGATTCTGATCTTGGGCATGCTTGGTCATTGTTAAATTTGTCCTGATAGAACCAGCATCTGCTCCTATGCAAAATGGTTCACATTCATGTGTTTGTGGAGGAGGGATGGAGTTTTGACTGTCCCAGTTCTCTAGAAGTAACAGATGAGTCCATTTTCTGTAGTGGCTGTTATTGCCTATAAATCAACTCTACTATAAATTGGTGGGTGGAAGAAGCCTGGGTGACAATAGGGGACTACAATTTTAGACGCAGCAGTCTCAATGTAGTCTATGTTATTCTGCTTTGGAAGATAAATGACTTTCCGTGCCTGGATTATTGGACTCCTTTTAAACCATGAACCATGATTCGCTTCAGTGTGCACCAAACTACATCTCTGACTTCTCTAGACGCTAGTGTAAAAGGGGCAGTTTAGCCTTTTATTTTCTTTTGAATACTAAAGACATGAATGGACTAAAGGATTGCTACCTTCCTAACAACAAGAAAAAGAAAAAAAGCAGAACTCTCTTGCAGGTGTGTATGTGTGTGTGTGTATATATATATATATATATATATATATATATATATATATATATATATATATATATATATATATATATATATATATATATATATAAAAATATATATATATTAATTTTTCACTCTTTAGTAGATCTGGCCCTTAGTTACATAGTTATAGTTAGTTGAAACACCATTCCATACCTTCACATAAATTCTATATACCCATATCTATACTATAGAGTTTAGTATCACAATAGCCTTTGATATTATGTCTGTCCAAAAAATCATCCAAGCCATTCTTATAGTCATTAACTGAATCAGCATCACAACATCACCCGGCAGTGCATTCCACAACCTCACTGTCCTGACTGTGAAGAACCCCCTACATTGCTTCAAATGAAAGTTCTTTTCTTCTAGTCTAAAGGAGTGGCCTCTGGTACGGTGATACACTTTATGGGTAAAAAGGTCCCCTGCTATTTGTCTATAATGTCCTCTAATGTACTTGTAAAGTGTAATCATGTCCCCTCGCAAGCGCCTTTTTTTTTTCAGAGATAACAATCCCAACCTTGACAGTCTACCCTCATAATTTAAGTCTTCCATCCCTCTAACCAGTTTAGTTGCACTTAGTCTCTGCACTCTCTCCAGCTGATTTATATCCCTCTTAAGGACTGGAGTCCAAAACTGCACTGCATACTCCAGATGAGGCCTCACCAGTAAGTATACATACAGTATATAACACAAGTTCATATAAGCAAACAAATAAATGTGAAATTGTATGTCATCTAATATGAATGAAAAGTAGAAGCCCTCATTTTGGATTCAGTATACACAGTCTGTCAACACAATAAGTTACTCATCATCAGGGATGGGCGAATTTGACCCGTTTCGTTTCGCCAAAAATTCGCCGCCGGCGAAATGTCGCAGACGCCCATTAAAGACTATTGGCGTCAAAAAAATTTGACGCGCGGCGAAATTATTTTGTCGCGCGTCTTTTTTTTTTGACGCACGTCTCCATACAAGTCTATGGGTATAATTTTTTCGGCGAAAAAATTCGCCCATCCCTACTCATCATATGAGAGCCTTCAGCATTCATGTCTTGCCTCCTCCAAATCTATGAACTACACTGACTCCTCCAGTTAGGTAGAGCTGCCCACATCACCCTGCCACTGGACAACCTATGTGATCGCCTTTTGCTGGGATGGCTAGCAGAAAAATATGGCCCGGAAAGCTTTAAAAGAAATACGCTACAAAACCTTATTTGTTGTACGTCTGTTTGGGTTGCAGTAGCTGCCGTAAATTGACATTGCTTGGAATAACCAAGGGGCATTCAGATCTTTAAACCGTGAAAGCATTAAATTTGTCCTAATACTGTAACTACAAAAATTCTCCAAAAACATCTTCAGTGTCTTAGAAGATCTATTTGCATCATAATATGCATAACATAACTTTTTTAGGAGGAAGCCTACCAAGTGCTTCCTAAGGCTCTTTTTAATGGTGCTTTAGCTAAGCCCCAGCACAAGATCCCTGCCCCAAGAACACTATCTCCCCCTTGTTCTAAGCACACTTCTGCAATAATATTTAAGGGAACAGCAGTCCTTTAAAGGGATACTGTCATGGGAAAACATGTTTTGTTTCAAAATGCATCTGCCCAAGCAGATTTCTGTACAAAAAAACATTTTTCAAAAGAGCAAACTGATTTTTTTATATTTAATTTTGAAATCTGACGCTAGACATATTGTCAGTTTTCCAAGTACCATAGTCATGTGACTTGTGCTGTGATAAACTTCAGTCACCCTTTACTGCTGTACTGCAGGTTGGATTGATAGCACCCCATCCCTTTCCCCCCAGCAACAGAACAATGGCAAGGTAACCAGATAGCAGCTCCCTGGTAGATACTGTATTAGAATAGTACTCAATAGTAAAAATCCATGTCTCACTGTGACATCTTCAGTTACATTGAGTAGGAGAAAACAGCCTGGCAAAAAACAGTTCCATAGTGTAGCACTGGCTCTTTCTGAAAGCACATGACCAGGCAAAATGACCTGAGAAGGCTGCCTACACAATATTACAACTAAAAAAATACACTTGTTGGGTTAGGAATGAAATTTTATATGGTAGAGAAAAATATCTGCAGTGTAAACAGTGTAATTTAGAAGTAAAAACTACACCATAAAAATCATGACAGAATCCCTTTATGCCTGAACTAAGATCCATAAATAGATTGTCACCTTTGGAGAAATGATTTATCGGCAAGCGGGGGGAAGTAGTGACAAAGGGGACAATTTGGGGTGTCACAGGGGTGGTGTTATTGGCAAAACAGGGTGGGGCTATGATGTCACACTTGCTCATGGAGGATATGGGAAGAGAAAAAGTGTATGCTTTTGCTAGATTTAAGGCCCTAGCCTTGGCAAATATTTTACCGGCTAGGCCGTAACATACGGGTAGCAACCCTATCCATAAATACTCACAGCACTGTATGACGTGCTCATATTGGAAGCATGTATTATTGGGCAAAAACATCTCTCATCACTTACTTTTTAATCATTTCATAGCAACATTATGGGTGAAAGACCTGAAGCAGTCTATGGCACACCCCCTCGCCCCAAACACAACAAATACAGCTTTAATACATTTAAAGGGTCACTTACGAAGCAGTGCAGTGTCAAAAGTACAGTTGTTGGCAGCAAAGGGTATGTTTTTTGCCCACCACAGCCCCCCCCCCCCTGGAATTACAATGTGATTTGGGGTTTGTGGGGAGTTGCGGCCACTTAAGTTTCACCAGATACACAAAAACCAACATACATTGCGTGCATGCACATGTTCACAAATACGATGCAAATTGCAACTAACATTTTCAGTGAAAATTGTGCCACTCCTGGCATGCAGCATGAAAATTACCTTAACGCGGCACAGGTTTTTGGCACAAATCTGCTGCGCCTGCTGATGCAACACACTCTAGGAACCCAGGGATTTAGATGACCGAGCATCAATAGGCTCACTTGCACACTATTCAGCAGAAAATTCTAAATGGACACAATGGCACTTTTCAGAACTATACGGAAGTGCAAGGAGCATGTTTGAGCGCATGTTCCTTTAATGAATGGCATCAGTCAGTGAAACATTTGCATCTATTTTAGTGCATGGCCGCACTTTTGGCTGCATTTGCAATTGACCCTTTTAAGAGTTTTCTAAATATTTCTACGTACAGTATATGTCCAATAAAGATCTATATGATAATTATTTTTCTTCTTTGTTTTATCATTTTTGTTTTGACCAGGTACAAGCCTTGTAATTGATTTATACAACTGCAAATCGAGCCATTGCATGTTCACATTGAAATGTAACTATTTCGTTCTTTGGTATGTCGTTCTTCCATAGCAACGCATACATTGCATCTGCTAAAAAACAAACGTTGCTTTTCATCTTTAACAAGAACACAGAATAGTTTTGCTTCATTTGATTCAGAAACACGGTATTGTGATGAACAACTAACATCCAAACTGCTATTCAGATTGACACAACAGAAATCTGTCTCGGCCACAATTACCGTATGAATGATTGAAAAGTTATGAGATACGTTTCCCTGATCCAAATGCCTGTTCCTCATGTTAATATCAGAATAAATGCCTGTTAGGGAGCTTGATTGATAGTTGAAATTGCAGCACAGGTAGAGATGATCTATGAAGCCTGCAGCACTTAATTACACTGTAAATTTAGCAATGGCTCATTTGTGTGAGACACTGTCACATGCAGCGAATAAATTACTAGACTTATTTATGCAGTTGTGCATATGCAAACTAAATGGTGGGATAGGGTTGCCATCTTTTCCATTCAGTGAAAACAGGCAGGGGGTGGGGCAGATGACATCAGGAGGCGGACCAGAGATGCCAGGGGTGGGGCTGATGATGCCATCGGAGGGTGAGTTGCGATTGGTTGATCATCATGTCATTAACTTCAATGTCCTGTCCCGATTTCCTAATTTGGAAATCCGAATAGGTACTTTTCACCCAGACAGCCCTTCCAAAAACCCGGCTGTCCAGGTGATGGGAGCTGGGTGGGTTGCTGGCCAGAGGGTTTGCACAGCCGATCCGCTGACACAGCTAATTGATCTTCTGTGTTGCTTCAGTGGCCCTGGGCTGGGGGCGGAGCGATCCTTCTATAGGCTGCAGGTCCTGTATTCATTCGTAACCAGCCCAGCGTCATTGTTACAGCTAGGGTTGCCACCTTTTATAAAAAAATTTACCGGCTGCTGGGGGGCGGGGCATCAAATGGGCGGGACGTGATGTCAAAAGGGGCGGGACGTGACGTCAAAAGGGGCAGGCCACACAACGGAGACCCGCGGACACTAGAAGAGGCAAAAGAAAAGGTAAGTTGCAGGGGATTGGGGGCAGGCCAAGGGCTCCTTTTGATCATATTACAAATTTACTGGCAGCTACATTGCTGGTAAATTTGTAATACCGGCCCCGGCCTTGGCAGGTATTTTACCGGCTAGGCCGGTAAAATACCGGCCGTGTGGCAACCCTAGTTACAGCACAGAAAATCATTTAGCAGTGTTGGAGGGTCAGGTTAATACAGGTTCGCGGGGCTGGGGGCGGCTTTCAGGGGAACTATTTCGGGTGCAGCAACTACTTGATACTGACAAATGATTTTTATAGGAACGTGTCGGTATTGCTTTAAGTCTACTAAAAAATCATTTAAACATTAATAGGATTGTTTAGGAAATTCGAACAGGCCATTGACGTTAATGACATGGAGTTCAGCCAATTGCTGATCGCCACGTCAGCAGTCCCACCACCTGATGTCATCTGCCCCATCCCCTTACGTCACTGGTCCGCCCCTGATGTCATCCGCTAAAAACAAATGCTCTGTAAGGCTACACATTTATTGTTATTGCTACATTTAATTATTTGTCTTTCTGTTCAGGCCTCTCCTATTCATATATCAGTTTCTTATGCAAATCAATGCATGGTTGCCTGGGTAGTTTGGACCCAACAACCAGAAATTACAAACTGGAGAGCTGCCGCATAAAAAGCTAAATAATGCGAAAACCCACAAATAAAAAATGAAAACCAACTGCAAATTGTCTCAGAATATCACTCTCTACATCATACTTAAAGTTAACTCAACGGTTAACAATCCCTTTAACCCCTGATATCTGTAGTGGCACAAAGACAAGCAAATTTACCTGTACACGGGGTGCATATCTCCCAACATTTGAAAATTGCAAAGAGGAAAAAAATACGCGAAGAACGTTGAAAACTGTATGGTCACATCCATTTTATGGCCACACCTCCTAATTACCATGTCCATTTTACAAAATTTGGCAGGTTATGAAAATTTGAACACATTTCTGGGAGTTTCAGTGCAATGTTTTATGTGTTATAACAGTTTTGCTAATTAAAGCGAATTGCCCTTTAAGCTGTGAGTTTTAGTTCTCCCAAGAGACCTACTTATCTTAAATAGTTACACTTGTTTCTTTGCTTATCTTAAATTGTTACAAAATCATCCAAGTGCAGCCGCCGACTGTTCTGGGCTCTCTGCCAAAAAGCTTCTTATAAGTTTCACAAACTTTGTATCTTTTTCTGGATTCAGTGCAGAGATCAAAGAGAAAGTCAGGACATTACCATAAGAAACCCAGGACCAGGCCCGGACTGGAAATCTGTGTGTTCTGGCAAATGCCAGAGGGGCTGCTATAAGGTGCCATAGAAAGTCAGTATTTAGTGGACTGTTTGGGCCTCTGTGTGGACTGATTGGGCCTCTGTGTACCTGAAATGCCAGAGCCTATTTTAATTCTCAGTCCGGACCTGCCCAGGACTGTGGGCTGAGCTGTTAAAATCAGGACTGTCCCGCAGAAATTTGGACAGTTGGGAGGTATGGGGGTGTAGTGGATTATCTCCAGGCCCGGACTGGCAATCTGTGGGTTCTGGCAAATTCCATTAGATTATGACATTAGATGCCATAGACAGTCACTATTTGGTGGGCTCGTGGGGGCTATTTGGGCCTCTGGGTAGTTGAAATGCCAGGTCCTATTTTGAATCCCAGTCCAGACCTGATTATCTCCGCAGGCTTTATCTAGGGTGTCAGAGTCCTTGGGTGGCATCATAATGGGCAGGAATGGGTCTGTGCATGTTGTATATGATCAGAACATCTTGAGCTGTGATTGCTTGGGGATCTATACAGTTTACCGCGTGAACAAAATGATGCACAGATTGAGCGCTTGCCATCCAGGCTTATTCTCATCCAATTAATGCTAAATAATTAAATCATTACTTTACTGTGTACTTAACTTACATACAAGAGAAACATATTTGAATAGTGTTTCTTTCATTTTGAGAATATTTGTAAGGAACAGATATGAATTGTGTGTGTGTTTCCTTGAAAGAAAAAACCCAGTACATTTATATAAATATAAAATATAATACAGTACAGTGCTTATTTCACTTCTCTGCTGTAAAATTGTCTTTTCTTGATGAGGCTTATCTAATGTAACAAAGTAGGTATGAGGGAGATTGCATTTAGCAAATGATATTCTTTCCAAGAGAACTGAAAGTACATGCAAATGGAGAACACGTTATGTTATTATATCTGGCTCCCAGTAGCATATGTGCAGATGGTATACCATTTGTCTCAACAGGAATAGGGTGCTGTAACTTGTGTGTACGGGTGTCAGAAGTATGATTAAAGCGTGCCCCTTCCTTACACAGTTTTAATGAACAGCATTGCATATCTGAAGTGTATTTTCAGATTATGGTGACGTAAGGCTCTTATACTGAAGTGTAACATGCAACAACTTGGCACAATATGCAATGTTATTTTTACCCAGAAGGTAACATTCCTTCCCAAAATTCTATCATCTCAAGGTGAAATAAAGAATTTATTTTATAGTAAATAGATAGTTAAAGGGGAACTATCACGAAAATTTAATATAAGCTTCCATATACGGAAATAAGAAACTTTCTAAATACAATTAAAAATTCTGCATTGTTTCTGAAATAATCAAGTTTATATCACTATTCCTCGCTCAGCATCTGTTTCTCTTCACTCTGTCTTCATTCAGCAGTTGGGTGTCAGATGAATGATCCGATATATCTTACAGGGGGGCTCCTTTCCTAGCAGATGTATTAGAGCTCAACTCAGATAACTGATTCCAGTACAAACAAAATAACTGCCTTTTGCACAAATTCTGCATGTAGAGAGACAGGATTTCTGGTGATTTTAATAGCCCCCCTATAAGATATATTGGATCATTCATCTGACACCCAACTCCTGAATGAAGACAGAATGAGGAGAAACAGATGGTGAGCGAGGAGGAATAGTGAAGATAAACTTGATTATTTCAGAAGCAGTACAGAATGTTTAATTGATTGTATTTTTAAAGTCTCTTATTTCAGTGTGCTGAAGCTAATATTACATTTTAATTTTCGCTATAGTTCCCCTTTAAGGTAATGTGCAGGTTTAGCCAGTGGGTGCAAGGTCTACCTGTGGAGCCCGTATAAGGAAGAGCCTTGCTGAGACACTTCCTTTTTTGGTCTAGCAAGATCTAGAGGCAGCATCAAGACCTAAGTGGCCAGACATTAGGGTTGCCACCTGGCCACTATTTTACCGGCCTGGCTGGTAAAAATGATGTCTGATCCTAATGTTGTTAAAAGGGAAAAAAGATAAATATATAGGAAGGCCGGTATTTTTTTCCAGAAAATGTGGCAACCCTACCAGACATATGAAGAGGCTACTAACATCAGGGCTAGCTAGAGGATAACAGTGGCAAGTTCACTCTAGGAGGGAAAGGTAGAGAGGACTAGCGAGCATGGGTAGCCTGTTGTCCCAATGAGGAGTGACCAGGTGGGGGATAGAGGTCCTGAGGCTATTGTGTGCCAGTGTTAGGGAACTGAGCATTTAGGTGTAGGTTTAGATAGAGGGGACCTACGGTGGAAGCTTTGGCACTGTACATGTGATCATGGCAGAGAAGGGGGGAAGAAGGACCCCCTGGAACAGCTAATGGTTCTCTGTGCATCCATGCGGGACAGGGGCCCTGGAGATTTCGTTGACAGAGAGAGAGAGAGAGAGAATCTGCAGAAGTAATAATATTGTTTAATTTTCATCCTTTGTCGGCAGCCAGAACCCCATTCTTAAGTCTGCCTCTGTGCAAGAAGCTGTTCACCTATAAAGTGTGTTCAAGTCCATCTCACTTCTTTCAGCAAAGGCCCTGTTTGTGCAATTGACAACAGTAGGTCTGCCAGCCATGGGTAGCATTGCAATTAGTTGGATAGCTTGTTTCAGATATGACAAGGTTATTAAAGTGGGGAGGCCCATGGGTGGGATTGGTGTATACAGTCCACCAATACATAGCCCAGTATTTTTACCTGGTCCAGCCAGCTGTTAGATATGGGGTCCCTTGTACCAGCATGCACTGCATCCAGCACTAGTATAGATGAGGGCTAGCAGATTGTGCATGGGTTCTGCTTCCAGAACAAAGAGTCTCGTATTGCTTTCTGTAGATTATAGCCATTGTGGACTTACTTGTTTCTGAGGTTGGCTTGGTCCTGTTGATGTGCCCAGTTTGTATACCAGTGGAGCAAATATACAGTATTGAGCCCCTTCCCTTTTCCCATAAGCAAATAGGTGGGTTCCCCAGCCCCCCCCCCCCTGTGTGCAGTTGCACATTCTGCACAAATGACTTGTCTGCCGCTGTTGTATATACATTTAGAACTCATCTAAAAGGTTTAGAGGCAGTAAGAGAAACATTGACTTCATCTTCAATACAAGAAGAACATCAAAGTGAGTTAATAAACAGGCAACGTATAGAAGAGAGATGCTGCCTGGAGCCCAACATTCACTGAAGGAGAAAACCACTGAATAACATATTTGACTGGCTGTAGTGGCTCTTAGTAATACATCTAAATGGAATCAATAATACTTCTAGCAATAGCATTCATGGGCAAAAGTGGAAATTGGCACAATGTCTCAAGTGATACTGACAGTTCTGAAAACTGCAGCATTGCATTTTTAACCTAAATTTACCCATTTTTTGTTTTTTCTTCATAAAGTCAGTACAGATCCAACACTTCTCCAAGTACAACGGGCTTTCTACTTTGTAGAGCAATTACACACACTCTGGAGAGCAGAAAAAACACCCTGCATCATGAAATATCACATTCCTAGTGAGATCAAAGTACATTTTTGGAAAAACACTACAAGCAAAACCTAAGGGTATCCAGAGATGCTTTGCTGCACACAGTTTAAAATGAATAGTATTAACAAGAAAGCCCCTCTCTATATCTCAGCTCTGATCTGAAAATACACTCCTTTACACAGCCTACACTTTGTTTTTAACCTTTTCCTCTCTTCTCCTCTCATTTCTTCATCTCATTCCCAACTGCAAGACTTCTCTCAGGCTTCTGCCTGTCTGTGGAACTCAATGCATCTTGACTGATAATGCATCAATATATCAGAAATTACCAATTGTTTCCATATTTTTTATTTTTCAGATGTACCCTATCCCTTTAGAGTAGGGGTCCCCAATCTCTTTTACCTGTAAGCCACTTTCAAATGTGATAAGTGTAGGGGAGTCCCACAAGCATGATAATCGTTCAGGGGTTGCCAAGTAAGGGCTGTGATTGGCTATTTGGTAGCCCCTATGTAAACTGGCAGCCTACATGAGATTCTGTTTGGTAGTGCACCTGGTTTTTATGTAACCTCCAAAAGCCTCCAAGCCAAGAATTCAAAACTAAGCACCTGCTTTAGGGCCACTGGGAGCAACATCCCAAGGGGTGGGGAGAAACATGTTGCTTACGAGCTACTGGTTGGGGAACACCGCTTTACAGTGTAAGCTTTTGCAAGTAGGGCCCTCTGATCCTATGTTTTACTCTGTCACCCTTGTTTGTTAACTGTTTATTATAAATTAATGTAAAGCGCTGCACAACTTGCTGACGTTATGTAAATTATGATGAGGACGACGAAGTATAAGTGTCAAATAAATATCATTTAGGTAGTCCCTAGTGGTGGCCTGTGGGTAGTGCATGATCCATGTATGCTCCAAGGTACAAAAGTACAAGAGTACAAAAACCTGTGGACTCTGAAAAATAAATAATTTGCTTTGCAGCAAATGGCATTTTGCAAACATTCAACAAAATAATGTTGTTTGTGCCCAAATCAATCCACTCAAATCATAGTACTTATTGTACAGGAGGTGATATGAGGTACATAATACAATAAGCCTTTATTACCGGTACCTTGTGTGAAACCTGTTTCTCTCTATCTCTGCCAAATTCAATTTTTCCATATTTTTAAAGTTAAACTAAAGAAGTAAACTAGAAATGTTTTACATTATTTTGTTGAGCTGCTATACCAGCCCAAGGCAATACAGCCCTTTAGCAATAAAGATCTGTGTCTCCAAAGATGCCCCAGTAGCTCCCCATCTTCTTTTCTGCTGATTCACTGCACATGCTCTGTGCTGCTGTCACTTACTGAGCTTAGGGACCCACTCACAATATACAGTACACATAGAATAGAAATGTCACAATATAAGGCTGATTAATATGGATAATTACTACATGGCAGCACAAAAAACAATGCAACTAGCAGCATAAGCAGCATCAGCTTATATTACAGACCAACCTCATTTTCTGCTGGATAATTAGTGACGACCCCTAAGCTTAACGTCTCAACAGCTGCTCAGAGTCCACTGAGCATTTGAGTTTCACAGACTCTTTTCAAGATGGTGACCCCATGTGACAAGTTTGAAGTCCTGGATCATTGCTGCTATTGACAAGCTGAAACTTTAGGCTGGTGCAATACGTTAAGTGTATATAAAACATGGCAGTTTTAGCCATATTCATTTTTAGGGTTTATTTCTCCTTTAAAACACAAGACACGCTCTAGGTTGTACTCAACATTTGTGGAGACCTAGCATTGAAGGGTTGGGCTGCTCCCTAGTTATTAAAGTTGCCACAGAGAGAATACCAACAATTTATTTTACCAACAACATTTCTGTTGTGGAGAACAAAAATACCAACCAAAGCCCCACTTCACCTACTAGAAAAAAAGTTCATGAACCCTATAAGCTTAACTTTACCAACTTTGCCAGGCTATGTGATTATATGGACCTGTATGTACTTCAAATCCAAAGTTTTCGCTCTATTGTATAGAGTATGACTATGAAGATTTTCATTCATCCAGGTCATGGTATATCTAATACAAGTATTTCAAAAATAAACAACTGGACTTGCTGAGTATTTATTGAAGACGTTTCACTGTTCATCCGAGCAGCTTCTTCAGTTCAACTGACTGGTGTGGCATATAAACTCTTCCACCAATCCAATCACAAAGGCACATTGTAACTCTTCAGAGAGGTGACCTCTCTGAATTATCTTATAAATAAGATAAAATTGTAGATGGGAGTTTGGCCAAGCTTGGTTTAATAAAAAGATTAAATAAATTTGAGTTTAAGTAAATAAACCCCAAGTAACCCCCATAAAGTTGATGGGGTTTGACTAGTCTCTCTTTCTGTATTGTGAGCCTGAGAAGGGAATGAACACTTGAGAGAGAGCTTTTATCACACCCCCAACACCAATATACTGTACAATTATGGTGGTACAGAGTGCATGTTGTTATGCCCTTAAATGGAACATAACCCTTTATGAAAATTACTATTATTTGTAATACATTTGTACAGCCTCGTTTCTATAGCCATTACCCTTCAGCAACCCTTCAGCATCTTCTTAATGTTCTGGTTTTGTATTATATGAATACTGATTGTTTTCAGTTTTGGTTTGAATCTTTCATGCTCATTCCTTAAGCTATCTTTAATTTAACATTGAAAAACCGTTGCCAGACATGTTGTCTTTTTCAGCATACATTTCCAGATTAGAAAATTCCTTTTATGAATTGTGAATGTAATAACACACTCATTAAAATGTTTTTAGAAAAATGTAAATACCACATTATTTTCGGAAAGCGTTAACTCTAGGGATGAATCTTCTGGGATATAATATGTTTTAAACTCAATTGCTTTGAAGTTAAAAATATGTCTTGCCTTTAATGTACTTCTTATCATTCTAGATGAATTGTCATATCTGGGACTGTAGAGCCTGTTAATTACACAAGTGTAAACTGAGAGAAGACGGAGAATATGCTGCAGATAGAGCATATGATACAGCAAAGGCAGCCATACACAGGACACCATCCTCTTCTTTGTGAGAGACGGTGGTAGAGTAAAGTGAAGTCTATCTTTGGCCAGTTTGTAGATGCAGGTGAGTATCCAGACCACTCTATTTTAAAACTGTGTAATATCTGACCACACAAAAAACCCAGTAGAGGTCTCATAAGAAAACCATATTCACAACTTGATGTAATACTCACCCAACAACATTTTCCAACCTACTAAATTAGTGATCCCAACCAGTGGCTTGTGAGCAACATGTTGCTCACAAATCCCTTGGCTGTTGCTCAAAGCAGGTGCTTATTTTTGAATTCCTGGCTTGGAGACAAGTTTTGGTTGCATAAAAACCAGGTGTTCTGTCAAGAAGAGACTCCTTTAGACTGTCAGTCCACATAGGGGCTAATAAATGGCCAATCTCAGCCCTTATTTGGCATCCCAGGATCTTGTTTCATGTTTGTGTTGCTCCTTAACTCAACAGCTTAATGGGGCTCATGAGTAAAAAGAAGTTGGGGACCACTGTACTAGATCATTACAGGATTTGATGAGCCCTGATATATATCAATTTTTGGGGTGGAAGTGTTGTTTTAGCCTCATCCAATAGTCGCCAGTCAATAGTGACCCATGTTTGATGAGCTCAAGTCTGGGGTCTAATGCAGGAGTGTCCATACTTTACTAATGCAAGGTCTACTTTTAGTGATGTTAGAGCATTCTGCTCCATGGAAAATAGTACTTAAATATCGGTTTATGAGAAAATGTATATTGCTATATTTATCAAACAACTATTTCTTATGTAACCTTAACATAATAACTGAATGAACATAATATCTGAATGAAAAGCATGAAACAGGAGGGTGATAGAGACAAGCTGTTTGTTGACAATGTCTTGAGATCTACCGATCCCCAGCTAAAGGTCTACTGGTATGTCCCGATCTACCTTTTGGACACCCCTGGTCTTCCAATATAGTCCTCTCTAATGAAGCTAGCCTCAATGAGGAGTAAAGGCAAAGCAAACACAGCATTTGATTGCTGGGAAGGAGGGCTTTAAGAAATAGCAGTAGGTGAGTCCTGTGATGTTATTGCTGATGTCATGGTTTGACTGAATATGCATTGGGTGAATTGTTCTCGCACTTTGATGCAAACCAGATGCAATTGTGTTGAAAATTAGTAAAGTACAGTAGATATAATTTTCAACATTTCAAGTAAGAGCCTGATGTATCCCCTTATTGATGCAGCGTGCTGTGGGAACCCTGAAGCTACCTCCTGATTTGGAGGTGGGCGATAGCTTCAGAGTCAGGGCCGGATTTACATAGTGGGTGCCCCTAGTTCCACTATAGTTCATCTACCCTGTCCCCTCCAGGAGAAAAGGAGCAATGGGGATTGGCTCATTATCTCCAGCGCATCCCCAGTGTTTTTGAACCAATATGGCTGAGGTTGGGCAGCATGCCGCCCCCCTAAAATCCTGCCGCCCTAGGCCCGGGCCTAGATGGGCTTTCCACAAATCCGGGCCTGTTCAGAGTTCTCCTGCGTCAGTATTAGCAGAGCTTAATTTGGGACAGTAGACAAGAGGAATATCACAAAGCAAGAGACCTGCGGCACAACTGTTGTAGTTGGATAGGTGATTAGTATTTATTCATCTCATAAAAAAAGGGCAACGTTTCGGGCCTCCACTGGGCCCTTTTTCAAGCCTATTGGTGTAAACATGTGACAAACATTTATAGTAGAAGAGGGGTGTAATCACGCCTCTCATCCCTCCCCCAAGGTCAAAGTTCACAGTGTCCATATTGCCGTATCCGTGATTCATAGTCCATAGCAACCATTATCAAAGAGAATATCATTTCATGTTGATGTGACATTACATAGTTACAAGAATTGTATCCCAATTAAAATGTATCAAAAGCATTGTAACACACAGTGATAAAAGTGATAGTAAAGTTAAAAACATCCAAAAGCTCAATATTGGAAGGAATTGATCTATACAGGCCTGAGATATCATCTGGCACCCATATGGCATAAAATACTCAGCACTCTCCATGAGACACTTCATTGTATGTGCAAATTGGTACTGATACTCAGGAAATTCCCTGTAGATCATGTTCCTTTAAAAGAGAAAAAAAGGGAACATGTTAAAAACATCCATATAGTACATATAATAAATCAGTCATTTATTTTTTACACCAATTAAAAACAATTATAAACAGGACTCCATACCTCATATTAAATATTATTGATTAAATGAATATTGCTGGGGTATACTCCTTATTCAGTCCTCGAGGCCAAATCGTATCCAGCCTGTGTATCCACCGCATTTCCAACTTTTTAAGCATCAAAATCCTATCACCACCTCGTCTAGGGATTTCTACTGAGTCAATAACCTGGAAGCGTAATTGACTAACTGTGTGTCTAGCCTCCAGAAAGTGGGCTGGAACTGGGAGGGCTGTCAATTGTTTGCGAATTGTGGATTTGTGCTTGGAAATGCGGTCTTTGACCTTTTGTGTGGTTTCACCAATATAGAGTAAACCGCAGGGGCATTTTAATAAATAGACCACATTAGAGGAATCACATGTGTAATAATTCTTTATCGTATATTTTTTCCCCGAGTGCGGATGGTAAAACACATCCCCCTTGATGACCGAATTACATTGTGTACAATTGAGGCAGGGAAAGGTGCCAAACTTTGGATTGCATAAAAAGCGTGTGGACTGTTTTTTTAAAGGTCCAATTTCCGCTCTTACTAATCGGTCCTTAAGATTTCTGGCACGCTTGTAAGCCATTAATGGTGGTTGCTGGAATGCCGGTATATCGGACAAACATGATGTGAGCAAGTGCCAGTGTTTATGTATAATTTTAGTGACATGTTTGCTGGCCGTAGAAAAACCTGAAACAAAAACCATCCTATTTTCATTAGTTTTGTTTCCACTGGGGGGTTGTAACAGTTCTGCCCTACTCTTATTGTTAATTAGAGATAGACCCTTATTCAAAACATCCTCAGGGTACCCCCTCTCTTTGAAGCGGTCAGTCATCTCTTCAATTCTCTTTGTATATGTATGTGGATCAGATACAATTCTTTTAACCCTCTTTTAAAGGAACATGATCTACAGGGAATTTCCTGAGTATCAGTACCAATTTGCACATACAATGAAGTGTCTCATGGAGAGTGCTGAGTATTTTATGCCATATGGGTGCCAGATGATATCTCAGGCCTGTATAGATCAATTCCTTCCAATATTGAGCTTTTGGATGTTTTTAACTTTACTATCACTTTTATCACTGTGTGTTACAATGCTTTTGATACATTTTAATTGGGATACAATTCTTGTAACTATGTAATGCCACATCAACATGAAATGATATTCTCTTTGATAATGGTTGCTATGGACTATGAATCACGGATACGGCAATATGGACACTGTGAACTTTGACCTTGGGGGAGGGATGAGAGGCGTGATTACACCCCTCTTCTACTATAAATGTTTGTCACATGTTTACACCAATAGGCTTGAAAAAGGGCCCAGTGGAGGCCCGAAACGTTGCCCTTTTTTTATGAGATGAATAAATACTAATCACCTATCCAACTACAACAGTTGTGCCGCAGGTCTCTTGCTTTGTGATATACATTTTTGGGCTTTTTGGGCAGTGCTGAGCCCGACACCTGAAGGCACCTGACACCAACACGGTAATACAGACCTGTGATAGCACTCCAATTTTGGGATTCGAGTAGACAAGAGGAAGGCAGCAGTGCCAAGCACAGGTATACGGATGTGCATGATGATGCAAGTACCTTTAATGAACGGAGTTTCGGTGCGGTAAGGACCCCTTATAAGTCTAGCCATGCTATCATTATGTAATTAACTTTTAAGTCCATTTGAAGTGATTGCCACCCGTATAGTTGTTATTGGCACAATATGTGTGGGGGAAATCTGGGCACATAAAAATGACCATACAGATTTGGTAGGCTGAGCCCTGTACAGATTCCAAAGGTCAGAATAGGCATTGTCACGTTCCAGAATGGGTAGGCCACAGCGGGTCAGGTGTGAGAACGGAATAACTACTGGGGCTGGGAGCCCGCGCTAAAGGACCAATGGCATAGAACCAGCATGAGGACCACCAGAGTCAAGTGTAGCATGAAAGTCAGTTAGACACACAGGAGAACATCCCCACTTACATTGTAAAACCTCCTTTGTCCCTGCTGCAGTGCAGTGTTGATGGACGCTCAAGGGATCAGCAAACTCAGAGTTAGAGAATGATTTCCCTAACTTTATTTTTTTTGTCAGTCTGTATCACATTTATAGTCTCACTTTGCAATTATAGGCAGCGTCGCTTCAGTGAAGAACTCACATTTTAAATAAAAGAAAGTTAAAAATAACTCTTTATGGGTCTTTGGAGAATTCAAGAAGACTGGTATTCCTGGCCAATACTTTGTCAAGTTCAGCAGAGATCGCGAGAAGTGAAAAACTATTCTCTTTTCATTCTCACAATGGCTAATTATCCATTATCACATTAAGGATTCACAGGAAACAAGGCGCATTGGAACTTTTCCAGTGGAAAACTGTTAATTCTTCTGATGCAGTTCATAAGATATTGAAGGAAACGGCAGGAATAATTAGAGAAAATGGATGATAGGGATAACCCCAATGGATGTGACACACTTTACTTGCAGTAGCTTAGATCCCGAAGTCTGAAATCAGCCTCTGCATTCAAAAGAAACAATTATATAAATATGTTTTTATTGATTGACAGTAAAATACTGACAGAAAGATGATACACAGACAGACAGGAAAATGACAGATATAGATAGATCTGTAGAAATTTACGTTTTAACATTTTACATGTTATTAAATGACATAGGGTTTTACACATGAAGGATTTTGTTTTCAAGCCTTAGATCACAGTGTGATCTTGACGTTAGATTAAAGGGCAATCAAGCTGAAATTCATTCCATTAGTAACTCACTCACTAGAAGCCTGGAGTCTAGAGCCGTCTGTGAATACCCGGATGTACCATTCTTCCGCAGCATCAGTTTTAACAATCCGATTTTTTTATATTTTTTTCCTTTCTCTTTGGAAAACATGATACACATTGGTGCCATTTATGTTTATAGCAATGGCGACTACACTGTCTGTTAGACATCGCAAATGAAATGTCTAGTAGAATTAAGTCTAAAGCAACTGGATTTTTGAGCAGAGCTGGGCCAAGCCAGGGAGACACCCTAGACGATCTGTTTGGCCTCTTCCCTTAACTCCGCCCCCTTGCAAGCATGCGCTCACGCTCATACTCCATGCATGGCCAGAGTTGCTGCAGTGAATGAGGGAGCAGGCAGTAGAGGACAAACGACCAGGCTAGGGGTACAAAACAGGAATGTGACTAGCACCCCCTCTCTCTGGGGTATTGCTGTTGGACACATTAGTGCCTAGCACCATCCCATCGCTGTGCTCTAGGCATGTGACTCTTCTGCCTACCCCTAATTCCGGCCCTGCTTTTCTGTATTCTTGAAAACATTTCACCACTGTATAAGTCCGACTTCTTCAATTCAACATGTGGTAGCGAATAAGAATTAACACCTGCCTCAATTAGCATCATGGTAGCATTGTGACTGGATGACACTTTCACACAGTCGGACTGGGCCCAGACTCGCTCTCTACAATAGTTTCTTATTTAAGAAAAACCTTGAATGGAAAAAACTTGAGTTTGGGGTTTAACAACCCAAAAACTTGAATTGGTCAAGATTTACATGGGGAAAAAAACTGGAATCACACAAACTGATCAATTTTTTAAGTGAAACCCTCTGAAAAAAACTCAAATATATAGACATCTTCAAAGGGTTCAAAGGACCTCTGCCTATAACTTCTACATGACCTCGACAGGATTCAGATGGTGTATTTTCTGATTTCAGCTATTTCCAGGGTCTGGGTATAATATATCTTGAAAAATTTGATTTTTTTTTAACCCGAAAATCTATTTTTGACTCAATAATAACATTGAAAACTCATATTTTTCGTAGAAAACACAACTCAATAAAAAATCTGCCCCCAAGTCTCACAGCTAGTGATGAGTGAATTTATTCACCAGCCATGGATTCACGGCAAAATTCAGCATTTCGCCATGTACAATTTTTTAACGGAACTGTGGCAAAAATTCGCTGTGGAAAAATTTGCAGAGAAAAAAACGCCCTTAAGAAAGAATGCCGATTAGCTTTAATGCACTTGGATAAAAAACGTTGCCATAAGAATATAACGCCCATTGACTTTAATGCATTGTGACAAAAGGCTGCCATAAGAAAAAACGCCCATCGACTTTAATGCATCAGGACAAAAAAAGTCGCCATAAGAAAAAACGACCATTGACTTTAAGGGTAGGGGCACTCTGGGCGATTTGGGGAGATTTAGTCGCCTGGCGACTATTCACCTCGTCTTTGCGGTGACCAATCTCCCTGAACGCCTTACCTCTGTCTTGCGCCGGCTATAACGAAAAGTCGCCTGCAGAATGCATGGCACACGCTGTGCTTCTTATTCCAAAGTTGTCTCACAAGGAAACTTCGGGCGACTTCGGAATACGAAGCGATGCGTGTGCCATGCCGCAGGCAATTTTTCATTATAGCCAGCGCAAGACAGAGGTAAGGCGTTTGGGGAGATTGGTCCTCACGAAGACGAGGTGATTAGTCGCCAGGCGACCAAATCTCCTCAAATTGCCCAGTTTGCCACTACCCTAATGCATCAGGATAAAAAAAGTCGCCATAAGAAAAAACATGCCCATCGACTTTAATGCATCAGGACAAAAAATGTCGCCATAACAAAAAACGGCCATTGACTTGAACGCATTTGGAGCGAAAAAAATTGATGTGCAGGTAAAACCTTGTCATTCGTAAAAAACACCTATTGACTTGGATGTATTTTTTTTTTTTTTGCAGTTTTGCTAATTTTTTTGTGGTTTCGCTAGTTTTTCGGCAAAGCAAATTGGGACAGATTCGCTCATCGCTACTCACAGCATCAGTATGAATAATTAGATTTCTAATACTATATAAACAACAGAGCAATACAGTAAACACTTGATGCTTATCCCTCCCCTGTAGGGCCGTTCCTGCTGATTACATTTCTCACTTGAAAAATAGGTATTTTCAGTTTAATTAGGAACAGATTTGCTAATGGCAATTAACAATAGACAAACTCTTGTCTTTAGCTTTAGGATCCTGACAAGGGACCATTATGAGGTTGATAAGCAGCTCCTGATTGATGAGGATTATCCTTTCCTACAGCCCATGCTAGCTGTGGCTCCTGAGAATGGAAACATTGCCAAGAGAAGCAGCCTGCAGTTAAAAGTACAAGAAAACAATGCTAAAAACAAGAATTCAGAATCAGTTTTAAGTTGGGGAACCCAATGAAGGGTCATAAACAAAAGTCAGGCAGGAAGCAGGAAAACAGAATAGAAAAAGATGAAATACGCTGCAACATGACAAACGCTGTTTTGCGATAAAACCTAGACCTGCTGTGCCAACTCTTGCAATGACAGCAGACATAGAAACAGGTACCCACAGCCACAAGTCATGTTCAGTAAGTCTTCTGTCACCCCCTTGTTTCAGTTTGTTTTTTAAAGGAGAACTAAACCCTAAAATGAATATGGCTACAAATGCATTATTTTATATAATTACTTTATTCCACCAGCCTAAAGTTTCAGCTTGTCAATAGCAGCAATGATCCAGGACTTCAAACTTGTCACAGGGGGTCACCATCTTGGAAAGTGTCTGTGACACTCACATGCTCAGTGGGCTCTGAGCAGCTGTTGAGAAGCTAAGCTTAGGGCTCGTCACTAATTATCCAGCAGAAAATGAGGTTGGACTGTAATATAAGCTGATGCTACAGGGCTGATTATTAAATTCTGATGCTAATTGCACTGGTGTCTGTGCTGCCATGTAGTAATTATCTGTATTAATTACTAATCAGCCTTATTTTGGGACATTTCTATTCTATGTGTACTGTATATTGTGAGTGGGTCCCTAAGCTCAGTAAGTGACAGCAGCACAGAGCATGTGCAGTGAATCAGCAGAAAAGAAGATGGGGAGCTACTGGGGCATCTTTGGAGACACAGATCTTCCCCTGGTTGCCTTGGGCTGGTACACAGGGCCATATTTATATATAGGACCCCAAGGGCCTATGCCTAGGGCAGCACCGGTTTGGGGGCAGCCCTAAGGGTGCCTAATTTGTTTCGTTTTTTTTTTAATCTTTAAAAACCCTCCACCACGGATTTCCATAGGAAAGGCTGAGGGGGTGAGGGGTAGGGGGTCCTAGGAAGACTGCGGAAGTGATGTCACATGCACAGCGCTCTGACGTCACTTTCGCTGAACGCGATGCATGCGTTCCGCTGAACACGTATGGGTGTGTTTAGGTCTAATGCCTAGGGAGGCATCGGCCCTAAATACAGCCCTGCTGGTACAGAAGCACAAAACATAAAGTACAACATTTCAAGTTACTACTTTAGTTAAGCTTTAGTTCTCCTTATAAGTAGTTTTCAAAAGGTTATCATAATTCTTGTTACTGCTTTAAATCCCACCTTCCATAGCCTTCTCTCTAGTGCTTATCCGCTCTTCACTTCTTTTTCATCTAACTTGACCCCCATATTTGTCTCAGCCTCATGTTGGTTTCCCCACAACCTCCATCAAATGCTTTTGTAAGAAGAGATCTCTGATCATGTGCTCCCGTTTATTTCTATTTACACCAAGGGACAGAAATAGCATTCTAATGCCAGGCTGTAGCAAATTCAGGTTCCAGCAAACCCCAACCAAATTTTTCCACAAATCTCAAAAAATCCAGGTTTTCTCATTTTTTAAAAAGCTTCAAAAAATGTAGATTTATGTAAAAACCACAAAAACCTCTAATATAAAACTTTGGCAGGTAAAAGTTATTGAGGTCCTGTAGAAGTCAGCGGGAGCTGCGCTGATATTTTTGGACCGCTCTAAAACAATTCGGACCTTTCTCTAGGAATTGTCCAAATAAGTCGAATTTTTAGAGGTTTTTGAGGTATTCATATTTTTTAGTGCAGAGTTCAGCATAATTTTCTGTTTCTTTTTTCAAGAAATCTCATGAAATTTATAGGTTTAGAGTTTGTGAGTTTAATTGTGGTTTCAAGAACCACAAAAATGAGCCTGTTGATAAATAGGCCCCATAATTATTTATATTAATCAATACTTCGTATATATTTTTCTTTTTATACATTGTCTGTGTAGAATCTCACTTGGGAAGCAAAAGAAAGATTTACATTTCTAATTACACTGGAAGCATGCATTTTCATATCACAGCTTGTAACCACGTTCCTGGCCTTTCTGATTTAAAGGGAGGTTTATTTATAGTTTATGCATCTTTTTTTGGTCAGTTTCTTCCCATTCAGGCAAACAGCAGGACATCCAGAAAGACAATGTGGTAATATTTTAATAAATTAAGCAGATTACCACCTCTATTCCTTTATCATTAACTGTTCCATTTAAAGGGTAAGTAATTGCTATGGTTGTCTATATTCTCACTGACACTGTTCCTTTGCTTGTTCTTTGATATACAGTATACAACAATGTTCTTTTGAATCCCACATACATTTTCCAATGCTCTACAGTTAGGGAGCTAGAACACGGGCAGATTTGGGGAAATCACCTCTTCTGTGGGGCGACAATCTCTCCAAACTACCTTCCACCTGCTATAATGCCAGCGCCAATTAATAGAAGCCAGAACTTATAGCAAATGTGCAAGTCATTGAACCCCTGGGTAATAGTGACCATAATGTTATATCTTTTAATGTCCGGTGCAAAAAAAACAAAAATATACTGGGGCAACAAAAACCATGAATTTTGGAAAAGCTAATTTTAGTGCCTTGAGGGCTGCCCTACAGAGCATTGATTGGGGCATTAGGTTTTCAGCTAAAAACACGGAACAGAAATGGTTGTCCTTTAAAATGATATTAAATCATTACTGTTCTCAATTTATTCCTTTAAGGACTAAACGTAGAAGCTCTAAGAATCATCCTGTGTGGCTTAATACAGAAGTAAAGAAGTTAATGGGAAAAAGAAGAGAAAGGCATTTAAAAACTACAAATCTGTAGGGACAGAAGCTGCATTTAATGAATATAAACACTGTAATAAATGTTGTAAATCAGCAATCTGGAAGGCTAAGAAAAGAAATGAAGAGTTAATTGCGGTGGAGGTAAAATCTAACCCTAAAAAGTTTTTTAAATATATTAATAGTAAAAAGATGCAGGTTGAGAGTGTTGCTCCATTAAATAATGGTACCAGTATGGTTGTATCAGATACAGATAAGGCAAATGTGTTAAATCAGTTCTTTTCTTCAGTGTATACAATAGAGGAGTCTGGGTTCACAGGCTCACTTAATAACTGCACGAATGGTTCAGCTCAGTATAGTCAGTGGCTGACTCAGGATATGATTCAAAAAGCTTTAATACAAATTAATGTAAACAAGGCTCCAGGGCCTGATGGCATACACCCCCGGGTTCTAAGAGAGCTTAGTTCAGTTTTAGACCAGCCCTTATTTCTGATTTTCTCAGATTCACTGTCATCTGGTATGGTGCCTATGGATTGGAGAAAAGCTGATGTTATTCCAATATTTAAAAAGGGATTACGATCTCAGCCTGGCAATTATAGGCCAGTAATCTTGACATCTGTGGTGGGCAAATTATTTGAAGGCTTGTTAAGGGATCACATTCAAAATTTTGTCCTAATGAATGGCATTATGAGCAACAATCAACATGGCTTTATGAAGGATAGCTCATGTCAGACGAATTTGATTGCATTTTATGATGTGGTAAGTAAGATTCTGGATAGTGGGGGGGGGCAGTAGATGTGATCTATTTGGATTTTGCCAAAGCGTTTGATACTGTGCCCCACAAACGACTGCTTTCTAAACTAAGGTCTGTTGGGCTTAATGAAGGCGTTTGCACGTGGATAGGAAACTGGCTACAGGATCGGGTACAGAGGGTAGTTGTTAATGGGACATTCTCTACTTTGAGTAAGGTTCTTAGTGGGGTCCTTCAGGGCTCAGTATTGGGTCCACTTTTATTTAACTTGTTCATTAATGACTTAGGGGAGGGTATTGTAAGTAATGTATCAGTGTTTGCAGATGACACAATATTATCCAGCCCAATTAATTCCATCCAGGATGTGGCATCCTTGCAACATGATCTTAACAAACTAGGCAATCTGGGCAGCTAAGTGGCAAATGAGATTCAATGTTGATAAATGTAAAGTCATGCACCTGGGATGTAAAAATATCCAAGCCACTTATACCCTTAATGGGACTGCACTAGGCAAAACCATTATGGAAAAGGACCTTGGAGTCCTTGTAGATGATAAACTTGGCTTTAGCAAGCAATGCCAGTCGGCAGCATCAAGGGCAACTAAGGTATTGAGCTGTATTAAAAGGGGCATAGAGTCAAGGGAGGAGGGGGTCATTCTTCCACTGTATAGAGCACTTGTAAGGCCCCATCTAGAATATGCCGTACAGTTTTGGTCTCCATCACTCAAACAGGACATTATTGTATTAGAGAGGGTACAGAGAAGGGCAAATAAGCTGGTAAAAGGTATTGAAAATCTTAGCTATGAGGAAAGACTGGCCAAATTGGGGATGTTCGCGCTGGAGAAGAGGCGCTTAAGGGGTGATATGATGACTATGTATAAATATATAAGGGGATCATATAATAATCTCTCTAATGCTTTATTTACTAGTAGGTCTTTCCAGCTGACACGAGGTCACCCATTCCGATTAGAAGAAAAGAGGTTCCGCCTAAATATTCGGAAGGGGTTTTTTACAGTGAGAGCTGTGAAGATGCACAGGGACTAAGTTTTACCTGCAACTTACTTGCTGCTTTGAGTAAAACTCAAACTTGGTTGCCCTTTTATTAGCCACTAGTGGTATCACCTGATATGTATTTTGTGGTCAGAGCCTCATTGCACCCCCGCCTAATAGTTTTAAAAATTAGTGGTGAGCACAACTTTCCCTTGTTTGTTATAGTTTATACAGGAGCAGTGACCAGCTCCATGTTGTAGCTCCCACCCCTCCCAGCTATAGTCAGGTGATCCCACTGGTGTCTAATAAAAGGGCAGCCAAGTTTGGGAGTTTTACTTTGAAAGCAGCAAGTAAGTTACAGGTAAAACTTAGTCCCTTTGTAAAATGTATAATGAAGCAATTGAATTCTTAATGAATCAGATAAAATTGAGCGTAGGACTGGCCAGATATGGGATGACTTTGACGTAGTTGGCCAGCTTAAATATATTGCAATATATGGGCAAACAATCCCTGTTTTGTTTAAAGGGTAAGGCATTTTTAGTAGCAGTATGCACAAAATGTCTCTGTCTTAAATATATTGATAATGGGTTGAGTGCAGAGGACTCTTGTATTTGTCTAACAGACCCCATACCTGTACTCTACTCTGCCTGTTGAGTGAATGTAATAACATCCTATAACTACTTTACTTTAGGTTTAGCTTGGTTACCCCAATGTTGATGCTTTTTCCCAATACAACATCAAATCAGAGCCCTTAAATCCATTAGTCATGAAATCAGATATATATTGATTTGTGTCTAATTTTACTGGATGCCATTTGTAAGGAAAAATCAATGCAACAAAGTTGATTGTATTAAAGGGCTTAATGCAGTGCCCACAGCTGCCTGCTTCAGCTGGATGGAATAAACATTAAAACGTACTTTGATTTGTGCTTCTGTCCTTTATTAACTAACAGAAAGATTTAATTCTGTGCAGCCAGTCCATGTTTTCTAAGCTTAGCTAAAAATGAGCCATTAAATATTTTCTATAATACATTGCCTCCAGTATTGGCATGTCAGTGGCCATGTCCTGCTCACCAGTGCAGGGCCTATTTACTCCAGTGAAGTCTTTCTTGCATTTTCTTGTTTGTTCTATCTGTACCCCAGTTACACAAATGCACAATGATTTATTAAACAGCTACTTTTTACTTCTGTATGAAGATACATGATTGCATTCCTAATGATTAAATTTTTTTTAAATCATTTCCTTTTTCTGTGTAATAATAAAAAAGTACCTTGTACTTGATCCCAACTAAGATATAATTAGTCCTTATTGGAAGCAAAACCAGCCTATTGGGTTTATTTAATGTTTATATGATTTTCTAGTAGACTTAAGGGGGACCCGTCACCCAAAAAAAATATTCAAAATCCTATTTAATCACATTAGTCAAGCAAAATTAACTTAAATTACACTATATAAATTGTTTGAATCTTGTTTCCTTCAGTCTGGGAATTCATAATTATAGCAAGCAGGCAGGTGCCATTTTGTGGACACTGTTATTAAGGCAAGCCTTGCAACATCTTAAAATATTGTTTGTGCACCAGAATGGGGGACCTGATGTCCATCCCCATGACCTGGTTACACAATTAAATGGTTAAGAGAACTGGGGGAATGTGCGGAGAGCAGTGACATCTAGGAAGTGCTGAATGGAAAGTGAAAGTAATTGTCTGCTCTGACTCTGTGCCTAAAGGTGGCCATAGACGTAACAATTACGATCTTTCTTGGAAAAGATCTTTCCAAGAAAGATCGTTCGTCTCAATACACGTGTAGAGCAGAATCGTCAGATATACAGGTAGATATATGGGAAAAAACAATAGAATTCTACCTGTATTTGACGATTCAGCACTAACAATGGGCGATGTTTGTGTCCCTTCAAAGGCACCCAATCAAAATTTTCCGTCCAGCCCGATCGACAAGCCGACCGATATCTGCCCATATCGGTCGGCTCTTTTCCCACCATACACGCAACGAATATCGGACGAAAATTTGTTTCGTACGATATTATCTGTGCGTCTATGGCCACCTTAAATGCTTTAATAAAAAATAGAAATTGGATTTCATGTTCAATTTGAAAAGGACTTTTATTATACTGATTTTTTGTCTGGATGACAGGTCCACTTTAACGTATTTTTTTTTTGTTGGCTTTAGGTATAAGGATCCAAATTGCGGAGAGACTCTTTATTGGAAAGCCCTGTTTCCAAGCAATCTGGATAACAGGTCCCATATCTGTACTCCCTGCATATGGCAGCCTGTCATGTAGGAGGGGCGGGGTGGGGTAATATCAAAGAGACAGGGCTATTACTTTGCAGGCATCTCCAGTAGGATGGGGATGAGAAAGGGGAAGAGAAAAGGTAATTTATTGACGGGTTCTAGAAGGATTTTTACAGGTACGGGATTTTTTTACCCAGAAACCCAATTTACAGAAAGGCTGTCTCCCTCTCCCATAGACTCCATTTTATCCAAATAAACCACATTTTTAAAAATGATTTCCTTTTTCTCTGTAATAATAAAACAGTAGCTTGAACTTGATCCCAACTAAAATATAATGAATCCTTATTGGGGGCAAAACCAGCCGATTTGGTTTATTTAATATTTACATGATTTGTTTAGTAGACGTAAGGTATGAGATCCAAATTACGGAAAGATCCATTATCCAGAAAACCCCAGGTCCTGAGCATTCTGGATTACAGGTCCCATATCTGTAATACCAGCTCCGGCAGGTTTTACTGGCTATGCCTGTAAAATACCGGCTGGTTGGCAACCTTAAATTCTCCTAGGCCTGCAATTATACACAGAGAAACCGTCTCATATGGCTTTAGCTGTATGTTTGCAAAATTATATTTAATTACATTTATGTACTGCCCTTAGTGTTTTGTCTCTGCCTCAAGCTATCAGACCCCCCCCATCCAAAACACTCTCAGACCCACCTGTTTACAGAAGCCGATTCAATGTATCAGATATTAACAAAAATAAATAACCAATTGCTTTCATATTTTTTTTGAAATGTATCCTATCCCTTTAGATTGTGAGCTCTTGTGTGTAAGACTCTCTGTTCCTATTTTTTACTCTGTAACCTTTGTTAATTTAGCATAGACCCATGCATTTTTGCATTACGCCTCCTATATCAAAGGGTGACACTGAATAATGCCTTATTGCTTTAGAGCTTACACGATAGTCAGGCTAAGTCTTGTTTAGTCATTCTGCTGCCCCTATAATGTATTGCTTTCATTTAAATGCTCTTTGCAGTCAGTGCACTTGGGAATTACTTAGAGAGGGTTTAATCTTAAAAGCTGCGCAGTGAAAGGGTGCATCTGATTTTGCTCAGCCGAGATCATTTAACTCACTTGCAGAATATCTGCCCATTTTAGCAATGAAAGCCTGTCCTAATGACAGTGTGTGTAGCAAGATGAATCTCTTCATATCAAATGCATGCAAATGTAGTTCTTATTGTAACACTGCATGCAACACCTCTAATTCTGAACCCAAATATTTGTATAATAACATTATATTCTAATGTGCTCAGCCAGGTGTGCGTAGTGTACGGGAGAAGCTTTGCACAATGCGGTGCAATGTGGGTAGTGAAGCACCGGGGATGAAAGCAGCTGGGCAGACACAGGAGCAAGTGAAGCAGAAGGGAGAGAAGGAAAAAAATCACTTGAGCAGAAGTGAAGGGAAAGAAGGAGCACAAAGGACTTCTAATTGAGCAGATTTCGCAGTAGCTGCATAAAAAGGCATGTATATATATATATATATATATATATATATATATATATATATATATATATATATATATATATATATATAAAAAAAAATATATAAATACACATTGGTGTGAAATGGATATGATATTAATGTAGTGCAAATCAAATGTATAGTGAAATGTACGTTTTCTGAAAAGGGGTGGTTCACCTTTCAGTTAACTTTTTTATTTTTTTTGTTTCAATATTTCTTTATTGCAGATATTCAATATTTACATCTCAGTGCATTGATAAGAAAAATTCGGGTATACAAACATTGAAATCAACAGATCGCAATTAAACATAGTACTCACAATACAATTGTCCGACACATGAGTAAGTGCTATATGCTACCGAGAATGTAAAAATATTGATAAACAAGGCATTCGAAAAAGTTTTTTAACAAGGGTTAGGTGGGAGAGGAGGAGAAAGGAGAAACTGATAGAGGCAACAAGACTGGAGAAAAGAAGAAGGAGAGAGAGGGAGAAAGTTCAGTTAACTTTTAGTATGTTATAGAATGGCCATTTCTAAGCGACTTTTCAATTGTTTTTTATTATTTATTTATTTTTATAATTTTTGAATTATTTGCCTTCTTCTTCTGACTCTTTCCAGCTTTCGAATGGGGGTCACTGACCCCATCTAAAAATGAATATTCTGTAAGGCTACACATGGGGGGTCTTATTTATCACATTGGTCAAGCAAAACTAACTTTAAGTACACTATATAAATTGTTTGAATAGTTCCTTCAGTCTGGGAATTCATAATTATAGCAAGCAGGCAGGAGCCATTTTGTCCGAATTTATCTGACTATTTGAATGAAAAAAGTCTGATCAAACTAGAATCCACGATTGGAACTTTCATCATGTCCTAATAAATGCTTTTGTATTTTTACTCTCCTTGATTGACTTTTTGGAGGAGCTCACATCCATTCTATTTCTATTGTAAATGCACCCGTGGAATGGGGTGAACTGTGAGTATATCCTCTTCTTCATACTTTTTTTGTATGCACCCAATTGTTGAAATCCAATTGACTGAAGGTAGTGTTCACATTGGCTTTCTGCACAAACCCCTTTTGTTATTACTTATTGGATTGGGGACAAACACAAAAAAAAAAAATTGTATATTTTAGTCCAAGGGGTAGATTCACTAAAGGGCGAAGAGGCTAACGCTAGCGGCTTTTCTCAAGTGTTGCCACCTGTAGGTACATTGGCAATTCACTAACAGGCACAGTCGCCAATTCGATGTGAACGGGACCGTCACTGGTGTCCCTTTCGCACTCTATCTTTCACTCTGTCGAACGTTACTCCACAAATTCACGAAAGTGCGGATTTTACTGAACGTTAGCTCTTTCGCCAGTTGACTCAGAGTTGATTCAGACACCTCAGACCAGGCGAAGTGCTAAAAAGCAGCTAGATCTTCCTCAATCTTCTTTTACTTACATCATATCCTGTGTGCCGGAAATGCAATAAAGCTCAAACGCTGGTGACTTTTCCTTTTTTTTGAGCGGGATTGCCTGCAAAACTTTTTTTGGGGAACCGGTTTTCTCCAGACATTTCCTAACATATGGAACATTCATTTTACAGGGGGCTCGTGTAGGACATTATATTAACTCTCTTGTCTTTATTAAGGTTCCCTGGACATTTGTAATAAAAAGTGGTAACTTCAAGCATTTGCACCAACATATATATATATAACAATAAAGACGTCCATACAACTTTAAATTACCCGCCCTATGCAAATTGACCTAAGAGCAAGATCACTAGCGAATTTTCTCTAGGCACAAACGAACGCTAGTGCATCTTCGCTATGAAATGTTTGCACTGCCAAAGTAACACTAGTGAAAAGTCGCCAGCGTTCAGTGCCCAGAGCACAACTTCGCATATTAGTGAATTAGCGTAGTGGTAGTGAATTTGCGCCTTGCGAAGTGGTGCGATGTGTGCGAAGTGGTTCCTGGCAACAATTCGCCCTTTAATGAATTGGCCCCCAAATTTTTTGAATTTTTGTCGAATTCCAGCGCAGAGCACAGAAACATCCAAATAGCATAGGCCTCCCCCATTGACTTATATACAACCTCGGGGGATTTTCGGATTCTGACTTTTTCCATCCTCTGGGTTTAATAAATCTTGAAAAATTAAATTTTTTTTTTTCCACTAAAAATTCGGAGTTTTGATTTTTTGGCATTTGAACTTTAATAAATAACCCCCTAAGTGTTATTGCTACTTTTATTACTCCTCTTTCTATTCAGGCCTCTCCTATTCATACTCCAGCCTCTTGTTAAAATCAATGCATGGTTTGGACCCTTGCAACCAGCTGAAACTGCAAACTGGAAAGCTGCTGAATAACTCAAAAACCACAAATTGTCTCAGAATATCACTCTCTACATCATACTAAAAGTTAATTGAACGTTAAACAAGCCATTTAATAGCAATCGGCTTCTCATAGGAGCAAAGTGGTGGATGGGAGCAATACTGCCAACAGGTGCACATGAGCCCAGTTACAATGTCCCTGTGAATTGCTTTACATTTGTGGGGTTGTTATTCCGCAACCCAATTACACCTAGGATACTTGAAGCATGTACATGTACTTTGTACTGCTTAATTGCTCCCCTTGCCATTGGCTCATGTTTTTGTATGGATAATGAATTGCTCAGAAGCTGATGCAACAGGCATGTCAACTCCCTCTATTTTTTCACGAGTTACCCAATTGTGGCTCCCTCCCTTCACCTTACCACAGGGGTCCCAACCTTTTTTTACCCATGAGCCAAATGTAAAAAATAATTGGAGAGCAACACAAGCATGCAAAAAGTTCCTGGGTGCTGGACTGGCAGCTTACATGAGGCTCTGTTTGGCAACACTTGCCTTCAAGTTCTCTGGCAGTTCTAACTTATTTTGTTTATTTTTACTAAGCCTTAGATTGCATGTCCCTTGGGCCTGGTGATTTTATTTTCTCTGGATACCTTGCACTCTGAAATATATCTCTGTATAGGCCATTTAAAATTTATCAGCTAGTGCGCTCATGGAAAAATGGTGGTCAATTGTTAGAAAGATACTTGAGTTCAAGCACACTCCTAGTACAGGTATGGGACCTGTTATCCAGAATGCTTGGAACCTGGGGTCTTCTGTATAACAGATCTTGCCGTCATTTGGATCTTCATACCTTAAGTCTACTAGAAAATCATTTAAACATGATTTTGCTTCCAATAAGGATTAATTATATCTTAGTTTGGATCAAGTACATGCTACTGCTTTATTATTACAGAGAAAAAAGAAATAATTTATATTTATATTATATTTATTTTATTAAGGTCTGAGGAACATGGAGAGGTTTAGCCACTGAGGCGATTTCGAATTTTAAAGGAGTCATTTAGCAGAGATCTACAGGAGCCAACCCCCCCCCCCCGAAACTGATCATTTTTTGAGTGGTGTTTGCCTGTCACCACTTGTATCTGGAACATGATCAGCCTATAAAGAACAATATTCTATAAAACAAATAAAACAGTGGCTGGCATTCAGTGTAACTATGGTCTCATAAATACTGAGCTTTGGGAAAAGAGAAAAGGTAATAAGTGAAATTGTAAACAGCCGCCTTTTTTGTCTGAGATCTTTTCTGTCAAAATATAGATTAAAAACATAAAGTACGGAAAGAATTCACATTTACAGTGTGGTATAAAACATGCAAGCCAACAAAACCCAGCTCAGAACAATTTCAATATACAGCTTCCTTAGTCAGCCTCAAGTTAATGGCACGGCGAGGTAGAACTTCTAAATAGAATGCACAGAGTTTAATGGAGGCAATCAAACACTGTTCCATCCCTATCTTTCCTATATTTCTTTCATGATAGTAATTACAGTATACAGTGCCATCTGTTTTGGGGGAAGGAGTGTGAAACACATTGGGTAGGTGTGTATATGATAACATTTAATGATTTTACCGCTTTGTATGCTTTATCTAGTAATTTGAATATTTATTCTCTATACTCTATTTCAGATTTCCAAACTGCCTTGATATTTTTCTTATTGAAATTGTTTCCTAAGGAAAGACTGATAAGCATTTTATATATATATGTATTTATATATATATATATATATATATATATTTATTAATGACTCCATTAATAATACTCCATTAATAATAATAAAACAGTACCTTGTACTTGATCCAAACTAAGATGAAATTATTTCAAACTTATTCGAAGCAAAACCAGCTTATTGGGTTTATTTAATGTTTACATTATTTTTTTAGGTATGAAGATTAAAATTATGGAAAGATCCCTTATCTGGAAATCCTGAGCATTCTGGATAACAGGCCCCATACCTGACCTGTATATATAATACACAAGAGCCACAAATATCCTGTAAATTATATCCTTATAAAGGTGCTTAGTGATGTCATCAGTTATAATTGGAGCTTAGTGATGTCATTTCTGTCACATGACTCACCAAAACTTGTGTAATATAATTAGGGGTGCACTGAATCCACTATTTGGGATTTGGCCGAATCCCCGAATCCTTTGTGAAAGATTTGGCCGTATACCGAACCGAATCCTAATTTGCATATGCAAATTTGGGGTAGGAAAGGAAAAAGTGTCAACAGTTTTCTCACTTTATTTTTTTGTGACGAAAAGTCACGTGATTTCGTTTCCCGCCCCTAATTTGCATATGAAAATTAGGACTCTGGTTTGGTTCAGCCAGACACAAGGATTCGGCCGAATCCGAACCCTGCTGAAAAAGGCCGAATCCCGAACCGAATCCTGGATTTGGTGCATCCCTAATTATTATAAAGTACCCCCTGTTGCAAAATATGAGGATATTAGAAGTCACCTCGGAGTTCATGACCTTCAGCCTGGTGTTTTTATATGGTCATGGAACTCCTCAGTAACTTATAATATCCTTATATTTTACAATAGGGGGTACTTTATTCACTATATAAACGGGGCTCCGTAATATCATCCGTTCTCTTCAGGGATGTCCTTTCTGTCACCTGACTCACTAAAACTTGTGCATTATAATAAATAAAATATGAGGATATTAAATCTCGAAAAATTCTAGCTCTTTATAACTCAAAAATGTGTTTTGAGAAAAAAATTAACCTCAAAAACTCTAATTTTCGTTGAAAACAGAACTCAAAGCTTAATAAATAACCCCCTCAGTGTCGTACAGAAGGAAGGGAAGTATTCATAGAGCCTGTCACTATAGAAGGATGTGCCAAGCCTTATTATAATAATGATTAACACTCTCAAGTATCTTCTCTAGTGTTCAGAAAATATAGGCAGATTTATTTTGACAACTTTAGTGATACAATTGCAGGCAGATTGAAAGACAAGCTGTACATGTGAATGTGCCTGAGTGAGTGAGTGTGCCTTTTCACGCTCTTTTGAGCGACATGATTTTTAGGGGCCCATTCACTAAGTTCCAGTGAAGGAATAGAGGAAAAATAGTTCGATTTTCAAATGTTTTTTTTGGCTACTTCGACCATCGAATTGGCTACTTCGACCTTCGACTACGACCTTCGACTTCGAATCGAACGATTCGAACTAAAAATCATTCGACTATTCGACCTTTCGATAATCTAAGTACTGTCTCTTTAAAAATTTCTTCGACCCCCTAGTTCGCCACCTAAAACCTACCGAGGCCAATGTTAGCCTATGGGAAGGTCCCCATAGGCTTTCCAAGTTTTTTCTGATCGAAGGATAATCCTTCGATCGATGGATTAAAATCCTTCAAATCGTTCGATTCGAAGGATTTAATCGAACGATTATTCCTTTGATCGAGCGAATTGCACAAAATCGTTCGACTTCGATATTTGAAGTCAAAGGATTTTAATTCGCCAGTCGAATATCGAGGGTTAATTCACCCTCAATATTCGACCCTTGATACATCTGCCCCTTAGTCTGCCTCTTGCACTTTGCTATATCAGCTTTTCAAAGGTTTTGTTAGCAAACCAAATTCTCTATTTCCTGATCCTGCCATCACCTCAACATATATTGTCTTTCCTATCTTTTCGAGCTGCTGTAAAACATCCAGTACGTGTCCGGATGTGACGAATCATCTTTTTTTGGGGTACCGCTCAAATTTCCGTCCAATTGTGATAACATGATCATAGGACATTCATATTCTCTGGAATCTCTCCTGTGCGTCTATTCCATGATCTAGGAGTATTTATAATTTGTTACCTGTACCTTAATGCATATTTGGACCACTACAATGTATCTACAATAGTCTGTGTTTTCAATATCAAGGCAGTACAGGTATGGGACCTGTTATCCAGAATGCCCGGGACCTGGGGTTTTCTGGATAATGGATATTTTCGTAGTTTGGATCTTCAACAAAATCATTTAAACATATGGGGGCAGACTTACTAAGCTCGAGTGAATTTCCGAAGTTTAAAAAATTTCGAATTTCGAAGTAAATTTTTAGGTACTTCGACCATCAGGCTATATTCGACTTAGATTTGAACGATTTGAAGTAAAAATTGTTCGAATATTCGACCATTCAATAATCGAAGTACTGTCTCTTTCAAAAAAACTTCGACTTCATACTTCGCCAAATTAAAGCTACCGAAGTGCAATGTTAGCCTATGGGGACCTTCCACAGCACTTTACTAAGTCTTTATTTTACACATCGAATAGAAATCCTTCGATCGATCGCTAAAAAACGTTTGAATCGTTCGATTCGAACTATTTAATCGTTCGAACTAATTCTATTTGATCGTTCCATCGATCGAATACGCTAAAAATCCTTCGACTTCGGTATTCGAAGTCGAAGGATTTTAATTAGAGGGTCGAATTTCGACGTTTTTTTTAACTTCGAAATTTGACCCTTAGTAAATCTGCCTCTAAATAAACCCAACAGGCTGGTTTTGCTTCCAATAAGGATTCATTGGGTCTCATTTATAAACACTGGGCAAATTTGCACGTGGGCAATAACCCATGGCAACCAATCAGTGATTAGTTTTTTCAGCCAGCTGCAGGTTGAGCATTGAAAACAATCATCGGATTGGTTGCCATGGGTTACTGCCCAGGTGCAAATTTGCCCAGTGTTTATAAATGACCCCCATTATATATTAGTTGGGATCATGTACAAGGTACTGTTTTATTATTACAGAGAGAAATTATTTTAAAAAATGTGAAAGTTGAAAGGAGAACAAAAGCTTAACCAAAAAAGTAGGGGGAAAATGTTGCCAGCCCAAGGCAACCACAGTCCTTTAGCAGTAAAGATCTGTTCCTCTAGATAGCACATACTCGATACATTTTATGTAATATCTTTATTTATGTAAACTAAATGTCACAATACAAGGCTGAATAATGAATAATAGTCATGAGCAAATTGAAATTGCAATTTTTTTCACAGTTTTGCAAATTTTTCGGGCACGGCAAAACGGGACATATTCGCTCGTCACTAATGAATAGTGATGGGCGGAAAAATTCAGGAGGCATGGATTTGCAGCGAATTTCCGTGTTTTGCTGCCATCGAGTCATTTGGTGGTGGAAATTCGCCGGCAAAACATCCACCGCGAAAAAAATACTCAAAAATAGTCACACGCATAAAAACTGTCGAGTGTCAGAATTATTTTGACGCCCATTGACTTCAATGCGTTTTGCGGATTTTTCGGTAAATTGACGGATTTTTTGGCGAAACACCACCGATTCGCCCATCACTACTAATGAATAATTAAGATCATTACAACATGGCCGCGCAGAAACCAGCTCTATAGCATCAGCTTATTTGACAGGCCAGCTTCATTTTCTGCTGGATAATTAGTGACGACCCCTAAGCTTAGCTTCTCAACAGCTTCTCAGAGCCCACTGAGCATGTGAGTGTTGCAGACCTAGAATTCAAGATGGGAAACTCCTGTGACCACTTTGAAGTCCTGGATCATTACTAATATAGAGATGCTGAACCTTTAGGCTAGTTCAATAAGTTCAGTATATAAAATAAGGCATTTCTAGCCATATTCATTTTTAGGGTTTAGATCTCCTTTAATAAGGTTTCTGCTTCCTACTGATTCTCAATCATTGTATACAGTGTGATGCAACGGAAAGGCAGGGTCAGACTGGGCTGGAAAGACACCTGATTTGAAATTTGTTTGCATTTTTTATAGGGATGCACCGAATCCACTTTTTTGGATTCGGCCGAACCCCAGAATCCTTCACGAAGGATTCGGCCGAATACCGAACCGAATCCGAACCCTAATTTGCATATGCAAATTAGAGGTGGGAAGGGGAAAACATTTTTAACTTCCTTGTTTTCTGACAAAAAGTCACGCAATTTCCCTCCCTGCCCCTAATTTGCATATGCAAATTAGGATTCGGATTCGGTTCGACCAGGCAGAAGGATTCGGCCAAATCCGAATCCTGCTGAAAAAGGCCGAATCCTGGCCGAACCCCGAACCGAATCCTGGATTCGGTGCATCCCTAATTTTTTAGTATTTGTAGTTTTAGAGTTATATACCCCCATATGAAATAAAATGCACTAAGATGTAACTTAAAGGTGAACCGCACTTTTAATGCTACTATTTGGTTTCCAGTTGGTATCCAGATACTATTTTGGGTCAGGATGGAATTGGTTTTTTTTTGGTGTCTTGAATTGATGGTTGAAGCATTCTGGTGTTTTTGATTTGCCGCTTCCTGGCTTTTATAAGCAGGGATCTTTAAATGGCTGGCAATTTATTAGTGATGGGTGAATCTGACACGTTTCACTTCTCTAAAAATTCATGAAAATGTATTAAAGTCTGTGGGTGTCATATTTTTTCTCCCATTGAAGTCTATGAAGCGAAACGGGGTGAAAGATTTTCGCTCATCACTATGACTTATGTAATAAAATGATACAAAATATTCAAGATTGCTTAAAGTCAATTGTAGTTACAATATATTGTAAAGCCCAACAAGATCCATTAAACTGGAAACAGAAGCCTTGAGTTTGTACCTTTAAAAGCTACAGAAATGAGTATAAATACAGAAATGGTACAGCCCGCAGAGCCTGTGTAAATGTTCACTGCGATTCACTTATTCATTTATATTTGAATGGGGGTCTTGCGGATAATTGTTATGCTAATGTCTTGGACATTTTGCAAATTGTTATAAAAATGCAAAATTAATTTGCTACTTGGTACAAGAAAACGGCGAGTATTGTGTTGTATGTTATAGTAATTGCCTGCAAGACTTTAGGTAAACTGACAAATGACTGAGCTGTAACATAATTCTTTGTCAGGGGGGGGGAACAAAACCTGAAAAAAAAAATAGAATCAGCAAAATGCAAGTGAGATGTGGTAACACTACATATGGTGTGATCAATAATAATGACAAGTATACACAAGAACGGATAATAGAAAGAACAATTTGCTTTTTTTAGTCCACACGTCTGAAGCCGCCTGATCAAATTAGAAAAATCTATCGCCATGGAAAAATAAACGGTGGTGTCTAGCCGATGCAATTATTCTCTTACTGGAAGGTAAATGGAAAACATATTTTATGTTTGGGCAAACAGAACACAAATCTAAACCCAACAGAGAAGATACAGTAATTGTACCAATTCAGTTTTTGCAACTAAAATTAGGTGCAGTTTACAAAAGTTTTACTTTTTCCAAGAGATGTGTAAGCCTGCAGCTCTCCAACGTCAGGGCGATTTCAGTGCAGTACAGTATGGGACCTATTATCCAGTATGGGACTTGGGGTTTTCTGGATAATGGAGCTTTCTGGAATTTGTTTAACAGGCTGGTTTTGCTTCCAATAAGGATTAATTATATCTTAGTTGGGTAGTGCAAGCTACTGTTTTATTATTACAGAGAAAAAGGAAATCATTTTTGAACATTTGGATTATTTGGAAAAAATGGAGTCTATGGGAGACAGCTTTTATGTAATTCTGAGCTTTCTGGATAACGGGTTTCTGTATAATGAATCCCATACTGTTGTTACAAAGAATAGAGTTGCAAAAATATACCACTTCTCAATTATGACCACCAAGTGCTAGTGTTGTTTAAAACCACCCACCCCTGGGTGGTGCACCTTTCAGGAAAAAAACGGCACCAGCCCTGGATTCTTTCAGTGAGCACCACGGAGAGATGGCCGGGTTCTTCTTTCTTCTTGCGGCTGCGAATGCGCAGTAGAACGTTAACAAAAAAGCCGGCTAAAAAAAAAGCCGTCCGAAAAAGCTGGAAGAGGATCGCTCCGTGGTGCTCTGCTGATAGGTGCACCGCCCCGGGGTGTCAGATAAGTAAAGGCAATCACTTGGGGTGCCTAACTTTTGCCACCCCCAAGTGTAAAAGGACTTTCCTTCAAGTGCATATTCGCAATATTTGTTCAAGGTGTGGGTATAGGATCCGTAAGAAACCTGTTATCCAGAAAGCTCCGAATTATGGGAAGGCCATCTTCCAGAGACTCAAATTAACCTGGAACACGGGACGGGGGGCGGAGCTGCGATGTAATGATGTGGTGGGTAAGTGATGTCATGGGTGGAGCCCATCTATCTATCTATCATCTCTCTCTCTCTCTCTCTCTCTCTCTCTCTCTCTCAATTAAATTAGTTGGACATGCTCTATCCCTCTTAGAGTTATATTATTTTCCAGCAACTAGTCACCAATTTTATTCAGTAAATGTTTAGCCAACCTTGCATTACAAATTTTTGTTATGATGCCCAGTATGTTAATTCCGAAGCATTTGCAATTCCTGGCACTTTTTTTGGTTATGTAATTTTTCAGATCCAAAACACTTCCCTACGTCCTTTTCAATCCTTCAGAAGCAGAGTCTTAGGAGTTTGTCAGTGGAACCAACTCGTATCTGTACAATCCATCTGAGTATTAAGTTCTCTGGTAAACAAGCCCTACACAGATTGATTCCTATGCTATGCATTTAAGTGCTGAATGAATATAATATTTTCTGGTATCCAGTTTTTAAAAAAAGAAATCATGCTCCAGTTTATGAAATGTTATCTTACGTTATCGACACCTGAAAACAATGCCTAAGGTGTGATTTTGTTGGAAAATAGATTTGTATTCCACTGATAATTATATATTGATTTGTTTTTGTTGCCATAAAGCTGGCCAAACACGCACTGCAAAACTTTGTTCCAAATGAAACGTGGTGGGTTTGTTTTTCGGTATGCTGGGGGGATGATCATGACCAATATCTTTCTTCCATGGGTATCAACTGGTTAGTTGATTGGACTAGATGAACAATTTCATCTGCCGATGCACCACAGTTTCCAGTGTATAGTAGATGTAAATCAGCAGCAGGGACAGATTTATACTTGGTATACCCTAAAGAGAAATGGCAACTTACACATTTGCCCTTACTGCCTGTTGTAATTCCACCTCCACCCCTCCACTTGCACCTTAACCCCCCCTTGTTGCACCTTGCCTTCTCTGCTACCACCAACCTGCTCCCATTCATTTGCACCGTGGACTAAGAGGGTCAAACTTGGATTTATCCTCAGAACCTGCTGCTTTCACCTCAATTTGGGTAACTTGGATCAAGATAGAGAGCCCTGGGTGCAGGTTTGGGTGGGGTCAAACTTCAAGCAGGATACCTCCCTTTTATTGATGTAATAGTGCTGATCCCTTTTCTGCAGTGGCTGATCCCACCCATAATTGAATCAACAGAGGGGAGTTGCGTCAAGAACAGGTCATGGAATAGAAGAGGACCTCAAGCTGGTTTGAGTGCAGGTTGGGTTAAAAAAAATTCTGACCAGCTCATCACTATTTGAAAGCTCTTTAAATCTCCAACCCAATCCCCAGCGCAAAAGTGGCCTGCAGTGGCATGTTGCCCCTAATATTTTGCCACCCTAAACTAGGGCCTTTTTGACTTTTCCAGGCCTGATCAATAGGTGATAAAGTGCAGTTACAGCCTCAATGAAACTATAAAATGGTGGCCATGCTTGTTTGTTTGACCAACAAGCTGATTGGCCAGATACCTACCAGTAGTCATGGGCGAATCTGTGCCATTTTACTTAGCCGAAAAATGAGTGAATTTACCAAAAAATTTGCGAAATGGGAGAAAATTTGCGAAACACATTGGGCATCAAAATTATTTTGATGTGCGACAATTTTGATCAACAACAACAATTTTTATACGCGCAACTATTGTGTCCAAACGTATTAAAGTCAATGGGCTTCTGATTAATTTTGAGGCGCGACAATTCTTTTTTGTTACTGTACATTTTTCACCGCAGATTTGAGAATTTATTTGATGGTGTCGAAACGTGGAAATTCGCTGCTAACTCATGCCTGGCGAATTTATTAGCCCATCACTACCTACCAGTATTGTCCAGTATATGGCCACATATATACTGAGGCATTTTACCCGCTGCCTTTTCCCCACATGCATTGTTGGGCAAGAGCAGAGAGATTAGTATGCTAACTCAAGGGAACCTATAACATTTTATCATTCAATAACGACACTCACATTAATAACTTTCCAATGGGAGAAATAGATTTACAGGGCAGAGAATTATGACATTTCCCTTATCATAAAAATGTGAGATAAGCTGTTAATATGGTATTACAGCAATGCACTATATATCTTTTCATAATATTTCATTTCATATTTTGAGAGCATTACTAGCAATCTGGCCATGCTTCTTCCAGTATTGAGTTTGATTTCATCCCCTTATGTCATTTTGCTTTCATTGCTTCTCTTAGAGTAAATAATAACCTCACGTGTATCAGTATTTGGGTTGTTTTCGTGCATCTCCTGTGTTGGAAGGACTAGTTCCAGTGTGCAGAGTGTCCAGCTCTGGTCTCCGGTGTCATTCTGTTGCCTTTCCTATAGTTAAACACAATATCCATTTCTAAAAAGGTGTCCCTTTCTCTTACTAGAGCCTGTACTGGAATTTCATTCTTTCATGGACTTTGCAGTATCCGTACCTGCTTTTAGCATTCCTGCTTAGCTTGGGCTTCTGTTCTAACTCAGAGCTCAGCTTTCTGAATTATAATAGCTTCATAGACCCTGCATGATAAAACACAGATGACCTGATTCTGTCTTGGAAATAGGACATATTCCCATATCTGCTTATTGCACAGCCTAACCAACCCTCAGCTTCTCCTCTCCTCACCTTTCTACCTCTCATCGGCATCTCACTTGCATCACTGCTGACCCTTTTAGGAACACCTTGCTCTGAACCATCTCTTTGGCTCTCTCTCCTGCCCATGTGTTTTCATGCACTAGTACATATGGACAAGAAAAGTGCAGTTCCCGGCAGGGTGGAACAGTTGTTAATCGCCCACCAGTGAATATAATTGGTAGCCTTGGACCTTGGGCCAACATGCTTTTTCTCTGGAAAATGTGCCAACCCAAGGTACATGCCTTTCTGGGATCCCATGTGGCTGTCCATGACTTTTTGTATGTACAATATATTAACATTGGATGTTGGCAGATGCACTTTATAGCAACACTGGAAACTGTATTATTCTGAATGTGTAAATAGTCCTGGATAGCTGCACGGATGCTAAGTCACTAGACACATTCCCCTTATACCTTATTTACCTCCAGCTGTGCCGGGCCAAGTCAGCTGGGCAACCAAAGCAACCTAGGTGGTCAAATCGCACTCCCCCATGCTTGCATGTACAAGTGAGTGTGTGCACGTTTCCATATTGATGATGGGGGGAGGGGGGTAAACAAAAAGCAGGAGGTGGGGGTACAAAGGCTCAGACTAGGGTTAGGCAACAGAAAAGGAATGTACCTTTGCACATGCCTCTTCTGTCTAGTGTCTACCCTAGTTCCAGCACTAAGCAGGTAAGAGTTTGTTTTGGTTGCACGAGTTGCTATCTGGCTAAGCTGGTGATGATGCTGGTTGTTATGGCAGTACAGTAGTCAGAGGAAAGTTACCCCTGTGCCAGTCCATTGGTTAGCAATGAGGAACGCTTGGCCACTTTCCTTGTTCTTTAATACTGACTATTTCATCCATAGCAGCAACTCAATGGGCATCTTTTCTGGAGGCATCTATTAGGAATTTAGTATTAAGGGAAGTCTTGGTCTTCTGCTTTTACTGTTAAGATGTTTAAAATGCCACCTCCTTACAAAAATGTCAAGTGCAAACAATGCACCCCTTTTACATGCAACTAATGCAATCATCAAATTCCTGGGTAGACCAGTGGTCCCCAACCAGTAGCTCGTGAGCAAAATGTTGCTCTCCAACCCCTTGGATGCTCTCAGGGTCCTCAAAGCAGGGGCTTATTTTTAAATTCCAGGCTTGGAGGCAAGTTTTGGTTTCATAAAAACCACGTGCACTGACAAACAGAGTCTAAATGCAGGTTGACAATCCACATAGGGGCTACCAAATGGCCAATCACAGCCCTTATTTGGCACCTAAGAACATGTTTCATGCTAGTGTTGCTCTCCAACACCGTTTACTTCTGAATGTTATTCACTAGACATAGTAATATTCTAAGTCACTTTAAATTTTTTAGGAGGGGTTTAAATCATTTGCATTTGGTTCTGCAACTCTCAGGCTTGAAATTTAAACTGGTTGCTGGGGGTTAATTGTCCTATTATCAATATTACTCTTTATTATCACAAATGTTTCCTTGACATGATAATGCCGCCATTTGTATCGGGAAGTTCAGTTCCGCTTTAAGTTTAAATTGTCTATAATTTTGCCAGTAATTGTTTTTAGATCTTAAAGGGATTGTTCACCTATGAATAAACTTTTAGTATGATGTAGAGAGTGATATTCTGAGACAATTTGCTATTGGTTTTCATTTTTTATTATTTGTGGTTTATGAGTTATTTTGCTTTTTATTCAGCAGCTCTCCAGTTTGCAATTTCAGTAATCCAGTTGCTAGGGTCCAAATGCACTGATTTGAATAAGAGACTGGAATATGAATAGGAGAGGCCTGAATAGAAAGATCAGTAATACAAATTAGCAATAGCAATACATTTGTAGCCTTACAGAGCATTTGTATTAAGATGGGGTCAGTGACCCCCATTTGAAAGCTGGAAAGAGTCAGAAGAAGAAGGCAAATAATTTAAAAAACGATTAACATTAAATGATGAAGACCAATTGAAAAGTTGCTTAGAATATGCCTTTCTATAACATAGTAAGAGTTAATGTAAAGGTGAACCACCCCTTTAAACTAAATTGAATAAAATATATATGTATATTTAAAAATAAATAAAAAAAACAGACCCTTGTCTTGCTATAAGAAAAAATAGTTTATTATTGCATAGTATGTACAGTACAACTGACATTTTTGATGATGGATAGTATTAATATATGTATATACATTTTTTTTAAAATAGTTTTGAGTTGCAGAGAGCTGACCAAAGCAAAACCAGTGATTTTAAAAAAATAGGTAATTTCCTATAAATAAAATCCAGACATGCCCTGTCCTTGTTTACTGAAGCCCACAAAGTAGCTGAGACTTTAGAGAGCTGTAAAATCATTATGTGCAGATAGGAAGAGAAGTTTCTGTGCACACTCAGCACAACCTTGTTGGATTTTATTTAACTTTTAGAGAATCGACAGTTTTGGAAAGCTGCAGACCCATGCAGGTTTTGTTTCAGGGCATTAATTTTGAGTTGATACACTTATGTTTGCCAAACGGTTTCCCTGATGTTTAGTTTATCTTTCAGTTGAATTGTGCTGCTGTATAAAAGGCACTATGGGGATCAGCCTGGTACAGTTCTTTATAGTTCTGTGCAACCACATATCTAAGCATACATTAAGTACAGTGTATTGATTCCCATATATATATATGGGACCTCTTATTCAGAATGCTTGGGACCTTGGCTAACGGATCTTTCCGTAATTTGGATCTACTAGAAAATCATGTAAACATTAAATAAACCCAATAAGCTGGTTTTGCTTCTAATAAGGATTAATGACATCTTAGTTTGGATCAAGTACAAGGTACTATTTTTAAAAAAATTTTGGTTATTTGGAGTATATATATATAATTCACAAAAGCCATGAATATCTTGTAAATTATATCCTTATAAACGGTGAGTTCTGATGTCATCAGTTATAAACAGTGAGTTCTGATGTCATTTCAGTCACATGACTAACTGAAATTTGTGTATTATAATAAATAAAGTACCCCCTGTTGCAAAATATGAGGATATTAGAAGTTACCTCGGAGTTCCATGACCTGTATAAAAACATTCGGTCTTCGGCCTCGTATTTTTATATGGTCATGAAACTTCTCGGTAACTTATAATATCCTTATATTTTACAAGAGGGGGTACTTTATTCAAGATATATATATATATATATATATATATATATATATATATATATATATATATATATATTTCAGAAAGGTCCTACTGGGGACCTAGTGTTCATGCAATTTTGAATATACTTAGAATTTTCATAAAATATCTCGGTGTTGCTGTTTTTTTTTTTTAATGTATTTAAACTCTTTACTGAAAGTCAATAGGCTATAGTTGTGGTGCCTACAGTGTTGCTGTTATAATATCATGTATAATATTGTGTATGGAGGCACAACTTATTCCTGCGGCTGATCAGTATTGCATACCTCCCGACTGTCCTGTTTTCAGCAGGACAGTCCCCTTTTGACAGCTCAACCCGCAGTCCTGCGTTTGTACTGGAAAGTCCCGACTTTCTCTGCATTGAACAGCCAAAGTTTCTAACTTAATTGGCTTTTGGCAGAAAGCATAGAACAGTATTGTTGTGTGGTAAAGGCTTGGTTTACCCACGGGTCGGGTTTGGGCCGACCTTGCATGCTCCTTTCTGGGCCGTGGGCGACCTTCCAAATGCTGGCTTCCAAATTCCAGGTTGAGCTTTTATAGACAAGCCCCTTTTGTGATGTCATCGACGTCGTGGGGCGGCGCGGGTCTATAAAAGAAACCTGGACGTCGGGCGTGGGCAGCTTTTGTGGGTTGGGGAAAGCCCGACCCGCACATCATTACAGAACAGCTAACAGGTTCAAATACGATACTTTATAACAATTTTGAGATATGCAAATAAGTAATTGTAACAATTTAGATAAGGAGGTCCCTTGGGAAAAGTTGACTCACAATTCACCTTTATTAACAAAACTGTAATAACAGGAAACAACCACAGAAATATGTTCAAACTTTCATAACCTGACAAATTTAGTAAAATGAACAAGGTAATTAGGGGGTGAGGCCACAAAAATGGGCATGGTCAAAAACATTTTGCGGCAGCAAATTTTTTTGTCCCTCTTTTTATTTCCAAAATGTTGGGAGGTATGTTGTGCCAAATGTGAAATAGTCTTTGTGTGTATCACTTGCCTAGAAAATGGATTTTACACTCCAGCCTCTTATGAAGATTGCATTTATGGGGTGCAATAAAGTGGTTTGAGCCCTATGATTGAAGCCTACATGCAATTTTTTTTGTTATTGGGAACTGACAAATAGACCTGAGTATTGTTGAAAGCTTGTGATTCCTCCTAAAACTGGTAATAAAAGGTATCACTTCAACTCATAAAGAGCCTTTTTCCAGGTATGAAGAAATCTTTTTTTTATAGCTACGACTCTATGAGAGCATTTTTAATAATAAAAATATATGGATTTATGTGATAAAAGTCTTGCAGAAAATCTTTAGTGGATGAGCGAGTTACAAGGACGTTCAGCTCATAGGTAGTAAATTGCAATTGCCAAAAGCAGCCAGACAATTAGCTTTAAACATAAAATTTTAAAAAGGACTGATGATTAAAGCAAATACCTGACTGGTTGCTAGTGATGGGCAAATCTGTCCCATTTGCTTTGCCTGCGAAATTAGCAAAACTGGAGAAAAGTTTGTGAAACGACGATTTTGATGGTCAAAGGTGGCACCCATTAATGTCAGTGGGCGACGGCGTCTGGACCGTCACCAGCGTTGAGAAAACTTTGACGCTGGTGTCGCAACTGTCACCGGTGTCAAAATGTTTTCAATGGTGGCAAATTTTCGCGCCAAATTCATTTGCCCGCACCAAAACGGGCAAATTCACCATAAATTCGCCCATCACAACTGGTTGCTATTTGTGCAAGTTAGCACCTATGTTGATAAATGAGCTGTGTTGTAAATATAAAGGTAAGAGACCTGTTATCCATAATGCTTGGGGCCTGCATTTTTAACGGAAAATGGATCTGTAATTTAGATCTTCATTCCTTAAGTCTACTAGAAAATCATTTAAACAATTAGGGCCAAATTCATCAAGGGTTGAATATCGAGGGTTAATTAACCCTCGCTATTCGACTGGGAATGAAAATCCTTTGACTTCGAATATCGAAGTCGAAGGATTTTGCGCAAATACTGCGATCGAACGATCGAAGGAATAATCGTTCGATCGAACGATTCGAAGGATTTCGATCCAACGATCGAAGGATTATCCTTCAACCAAAAAAACTTAGCCAAGCCTATGGGGACCTTCCCCATAGGCTAATATTGGGTTCAGTAGCTTTTAGGTGGCGAACTAGGGGGTTAAAGTCTTTTCTTAAAGAGACAGTACTTCGACTATCAAATGGTCGAATAGTCAAACGATTTTTAGTTTGAATCATTCGATTCGAAGTCGATGTCGTAGTCAAGGTCGAAGTAGCCCATTTGATGGTCGAGTAGCCAAAAAAACACTTTGAAATTCGAAGTTTTTTTACTTCGAATCCTTCACTCGAAGTTAATGAATTGGCCCCTTAATAAACCCAATAGGCTGGTTTTGCTTCCAATAAGGATTAAATATTAGTGATGGGAAAATCTATTCAGCAGGAGCGAATTTGCCCATTTCGCTGCCATCAAATACATTTGTGAATTCGCCGGCATCAAAATCGCCGTTTTGCGAATTTTCTGACAGTTCCACTAATTTCAAGGGAAATTCGCAGTGAAGCTGGACAAATTCACCCATCACTATTAATTATATCTTAGTTTGGATCGAGTACAAACTACTGTTTTATTATTACAGAGAAAAAGGAAATCATTTTTGAAAATTAGAATTATTTGCTTATAATAGAGTCTATGGGACACGGCCTTCCAGTAACAGGTTTCCAGATAACAGATCTCATACCTGTACTGTCCTGTAAGCTTGCTCTGCTCACTGTCAGCGACTATAAACAGAATTAACTACTCACATCATTGATCAGCACTGTAATATTACCAGCTATGCAAAATGCAGGCTAATGGCAGATCTGGAATCAATATTCTGTAATATTTATTTTGTAATGTGTGTATTGACATTGCCAAACGTTGCTGAACATATTGATTCCAATTGTTTGTAGAACTATGAAAATGAAGCATTGAGGGAGAATCTAAACAATATTTTAATCAAATGTCACCCATAAAGCTATTATTCTTGCTGTACATTTTCCCATAATCAGCTTCTTTTTTCCATTATAGCTTTTCTGTACCTGTGTATTAATCTTCCATCTGTAATTAGTTCTAGGAGGTAGATTTATCCACAGTTATTTGACTTGTAGCTTGGGACACCCTTAGTCAGAAAAGAGATATTCAGAGGCAATTCAGAGATAATCCATTGGGTAGTATAGTAGGTCATTCAGGAATATGCTGCACTTCCCTAGAAAATGATTCACTAGAAAACTTTCTTGGGTCATCTCGTTAAAAGGAGTTGTTCCCCTTTAAATTAACTTTCAGTATAACGTAGAGAGTGATGTTCTGAGACAATTTGCAATTGGTTTTCATTTTTTATTATTTGTTTGTTTTTAGTTATTTTACTTTTTATTCAGCAGCTCTCCAGTTTGCAGTTTCAACAATCTGGTTGCTAGAGTCCAGACTAACCTAGCAACCATGCATTGATTGGAATAAGAGACTGAAATATGAGAGGAATGAAGAGTAGTGATGGGCGAATCAATTTGCCTGACACGAAATTGCAGCAAATTTCCACGTTTCACCGTCGGCGAATCTGCAGAGAAAATTCACCGCTGAAATTTCGCCGTTAATATTTTTTTAGAAAAAGTTGCCTCAAAAATCAGCACACGTCAACACTATTCGGATGCCCATTGACTTTAACGACAGTGTCAGCTTGGACGTGGGCGTCAATTTACGATTTTCACAATTTTTTCATGAAAATGTCCGAATTTCACAAAGTTTTCGTTAAAAATTACAGAATTTCCTTCCGATTTCATGATTTTCCCGTGAATTTTTTGAAACGGGAGAAATTCGCCCATCACTAATGAAGAGGAGGATCGCACACTGTGCATCAAAGAGTCAAAATGTATTACACAAGTATTACACAATGCAGTAACAAGCCGTACGCGTTTCGACCACTAAGTGGTCTTCATCAGGGGACAAATGCAATAACAAAAGGTAAAAATAAAAAGGCAAAATGATTAAATCTGTACGGGTTTTTATACCTTCATCGTGTGAGTCGCGTTCCCCTGGGCACGAACGCTCATTGGCGTGTGATGTCATTAGCACTTCCTGTTTTACACATCATGGAGTGGAAAACCGTATTGTGGGCTATCCAATGGAACGTAAATGCTTTCCATTTCACTTCCTATATTAGATGTAGTCACTAATATAGGAACGCATTTGCCTTTTTGTTTTTACCTTTTGTTATTGTAATTTTTCCCCTAATCAAGACCACTTAGTGGTCGAAACGCGTTGGGCTTGTTACTGCATTACATCATTTTTGATTTGTAATACATTTGGGGGCCGATTCACGAAATTCGGGTGAAGGGTTAGAATAAAAAAAAATTCGAATTTCAAAGTATTTTTTGGGTACTTCGACCATCGAATTGGTTAAATTCGATCAAATTCGATCGAATTCGAACGATTCGAACGATTTGAAGTAAAAATCGTTCGACTATTCGACCATTCGATAGTCGAAGTACTGTCCCTTTAAGAAAAACTTCGACCCCCTACTTCGGCAGCTAAAAGCTACCGAAGTCAATGTTAGCCTATGGGGAAGGTCCCCATAGGCTTGCCTGTGATTTTTTGATCGAAGGATTTTCCTTCGATCGTTTGATTAAAATCCTTCGAATCGTTCGATTTGAAGGATTTAATCGTTCGATCGAATGAAAAATCCTTCGATCGATCGATCGCAGGATTTGCGCAAAATCGTTCGACTTCGATATTCGAAGTCGAACGATTTTAGTTCCCAGTCGAATATCGAGGGTTAATTAACCCTCGATATTCGACCCTTCGTGAATCGGCCCCTTGGTCTCTTTGATGCAGAGTGTGCAATCCTCCTCTTCATTTTTGATTATCATCGTTTTTGGAGACCTTAATGGGCAGCCTGAGCCTCCGTTGGATTTGCACCTCACTATCATTCATTTGGATGTGCGCCTTCTAACTCTAATGTTTGCTATGAATAGGAAAAGGACTAAATACAAAGATGACTGATACAAATTAGCAATAATTATACATTTGTAGCCTTGCAGAGCATTTGTTTTTATATGGGGTCAGTGAACCCCCCCCATTTGAAAGTTGGAAAGAGTCAGAAGAAAAAGGCAAATAATTCAAAAATGATTAATAAAAATAAATAATAAAGACCAATTTAAATACTGATTAGAATTGGTTATTCTATAACATACTAAAACTTAAAGGTGAACTAGCCTTGTAACTGGTTTGTACAGAGATAGGATCTATTATCCGTAAACTGGTTATCAATAAAGCTCTTAATAACGGAAAGGGCATCATCCACATTTTTAAAAATTATTAACTTTTTCTCTGTAAAAAAAATTCCCTTGCACGTGATAGTAACTAAAATGCTCTAATCCATATTGGAGGCAAAACAACCCTATTGGGTTTATTTAATGTTTAAATGATTTTTAGTAGACTTAGGGGTCCATTCATTAAGTTCGAGTGAAGGAATAGAAGAAAAAATACTTCGAATTTCAAAGTGTTTTTTTGGCTACTTCGACCATCGAATGGGCTACTTCGACCTTCGACTTTGAATCGAACGATTCAAACTAAAAATCGTTTGACTATTCAACCATTCGATAGTCGAAGTACTGTCTCTTTAAGAAAAAACTTCGAACCCCTAGTTCGCCGCCTAAAAGCTACCGAAGTCAAAGTTAGCCTATGGGGAAGGTCCCCATAGGCTTGGCTATCTTTTTTTGGTTGAAGGATAATCCTTCGATCGATGGATTAAAATCCTTCGATTCGAAGGATTTAATCGTTCGATCTAACGATTATTCCTTTAATCGTTCGATCAAACTATTTGCGCAAAATCCTTCGACTTCAATATTCGAAGTCGAAGGATTTTATTTCCCCAGTCGAATATCGAGGGTTAATTAACCCTCGATATTCGACTCTTGATACATTTGCCCCTTAAAGTATGTCAATCTAAATTACATAACTGGAAAACCTCAGGTCCCGGGGGAACTTACATGCAGGAGCACTGTGCAAAGTGCTAATAACTAGTACAATAACATGCAGTGAAACCAGCAAATCAGTAGAAGTTGAATGGATCCAAGGGAACCTTAAATGAACAGCCCCGATGGGTAGTTGTTACATCAAGGGTCACCTTTTCAAGTTGTGCCTATACACATTGCTGATGTGCTCACTAAGGGGCCGATTCACTATGGGTCGAATATCGAGGGTTAATTAACCCTCGATATTCGACTAGGAACTAAAATCGTTCGACTTCGAATATCGAAGTCGAACAATTTAGCGCAAATCCTGCAATCGAACGATCGAAGGATTATTCCTTCGATCGAACGATTAAATCCTTCGAATCGAACGATTCTAAGGATTTTAATCAAACGATCGAAGGAATATCCTTCGATCAAAAAATCTCAGGCAAGCCTATGGGGACCTTCCCCATAGGCTAACATTGACTTCGGTAGCTTTTAGCTGCCGAAGTAGGGGGTCGAAGTTTTTCTTAAAGAGACAGTACTTCGACTATCGAATGGTCAAATAGTCGAACGTTTTTTAGTTCGAATCGTTCAATTCGAAGTCGAAGTAGTAGTCGAAGGTCAAAGTAGCCCATTCGATGGTCGAAGTAGCCCAAAAAACACTTCGAAATTCGAAGTTTTTTTAATTCGAATCCTTCACTCGAGCTTCATGAATCGGCCCCTAACACTTTCTCTGAGTTAGAGTGATACAATATGATACAATGGTTTCTCTCCACATTGGAGACTCATGCGCAAGTTGTGGGACACTCTATTTTTGAGGGTGTCCCTAGTTTTGCTGAATTTGTGCTTTTCTAATTTCCATATGGTTCTGCTTCTCCTTTTTACTCCGTCTCTAATTAAAGAAAAGAGAAAAATGCAGAAGAAATGGAAGAACAATATAATAGTAGAGAAGGAGATAGGAAATATGTGGCAATACAGAGAAAAATGCATAGATATATCTCTTTGTCTACTATTATATTGTTCTTCCATTTCTTCTGCATTCTCCTCTTTTTCTGTGTTCTCTCCCCCAATGTCAGTTCTTGTGTTCTCTATCTTAAATTATTAGTAATGGTTTCTTCTTTCTTTGTCCTCAGCGATTATTCTTCATCCTCTAGTGTGTCCTCATTTTGTCTTTATTCTCTCTTTGTATTTTCTTGTTATTTCCCTCTGGCAAACATCATAACGAATGCTTCTTCATCTCCCCTTTTTCTGTCCTTCCTTCCATTTGCATTTTCTATCTGCTCATACCTTCATTTGATAGGAACTCTCTTCCTATAACTCTTTATTCAAGCCAATTTTTCATGTGCGCTCATAGTAAATAAGCACAATGTCAGATAAGGCCTTGCTGTTTTTTTTTATTAATCAAGTTGCCCCACTTTCAGTCCTTGGAATAATGGGCGGCATGATAAAGTGCTTGCATGGAGGGGAGGAAGAGTGTTCTTATCTATGTACATATCTTGTAATCAGTTTCAGGAAAGAATCGGATAACAATGAGGCAAGAGGATGGCGCACAATTCATCTCTGTGCTCAAAGGAATACAAAATGGTGGTGTTAAAATAAAAGAAAGTCTTTGCTGGAGATATTTAGAATGTGTATATTGTATAGTGCCATCACAGCACTCTTTGTGTCTCTGCTCCTGGAACAAAATCAAACTATCATCAATAAACAAAATGCACGACTGATTGCAGACACTGGCGCTGGCAGAATAAAGCCTTTTTTTCAGCAACTGCCGGTTGATCGTTATGATCATCCAGCATTTTACAAACCTTTGTATTTCCAACGAGACAGGGTTATTTATTGCTGAGGCGCAGTCACAGAGCTGTGATTCACAGTTTAGCAATCTAGACCAATTCAACAGAATAAAGTGACCCAGGATATGTGGGGTGGCTCTAAATGCATGCTGGGAAAAATAGTTCATTAAAGGGGACCCGTCACCCAAAAAAATTAATCAAAATCCTATTTTATCACGTTAGTCCAGCAAAATTAACTTTAATTACATTATATAAATTATTTGAAACTTGTTTCCTTCAGTCTGGGATTTCAAAATTATAGCAAGCAGGCAGCAGCCATTTTCTGCACTGTTATTAAGGCAAGTCTTCTTCATCATCTTAGAATCTTGTTTGTGCACCAGAATGGGGGACCTGATGTCCATCCCCATGTCCTGGCTACACAATTAAATGATGAAGAGAACAGGGGAATATGTGGGGAGAGCAGTGACATCTAGGAAGTGCTGAATGGAAAGTGAAAGTAATTGTCTGCCCCGCCTCTATGCCCAGGGCATAGAGGAGGGGCAGACAATATTTGATTGACAGCTGAGATTTTTAAATGAGCTTACAACAGCTATAAATGCTTTAATAAAAAATAGAAATTGGATTTCATGTTTAATTTGAAAAGGACTTTTATTATACAGATTTTTGTGTCTGGGTGCCAGGTCCACTTTAAATAATCTTAATTATAGATTGTTCTTTCCAGTTGCTGATTTTTATGTTGGAAATGTTGAAACAGTAATTTTCTTTTTATTCCCAGCATTATTTGCAGTGGCGTAACTAGATGATACTGGGCCCCACAGCCAATTAATTTTAGGGCTCACAACCTACTGAGAGGTTGACCTGTTTTACCAAATTATGTTGAAATTGCCCTTGTGGGCCCTGCTGCAGCCATAGGGTCTGCTTCCTCTGTAGTTACACCCCTGATTATTTGCAATCTTTATTTAGATCAGTGCTATGTACAGATGTTTAAAAGGACATTATGATCCCAAATGTGTCCTAATGGATCTACAGCAGGTAAAAACTGTCAGTTCCACCTGGCAACAAGATCAACAGGCATGGCACTGACTGGCAGTTACCATTCAGAAAAAGTTTTTTTCCAAAATTTAAAATTAGTTAAAAAAAAAGTTGTTTAAACGTTAAAGAAGCCCAATAGGATTGGTTTGCATCCAATAAAGATTAATTACAGGTATGGGATCACTTATCTAGAAAGCTCCAAACTACAGAAAGGCCATCTCCCATAGACTCCATTTTATCCAAATAATATAATTTTTTTTTTGTAGTAATAAAACTTTACATTGTGCTTGATCCCAACTAAGAAGATCCTTAGCTTCAACAGGCAGGAATTAGAGTAAGAGTCCCTCTCTGAGAACAATTGATTGATATAAATAAGATCTTTATCTTATATTATACCTCTGTCTATCTTTATATATTCGTTCTATATCTATTGATTCATAGAAACAATGAAACCTTAACAAGAAAAAGGGGGATCAACTGGCTAATGGTTCAGAATTGTTTTCTTCATAATCCCGGGAAGCCCATCTAGTTTCTCCTCTGGTCTCTCTCCAGTTCATTTGTTAACAGCATTTGTTTGCCCTCATTTCCTTGTTGCGCCAACAGAGGGCAGTAAAGAGGCTACCATTAAAATTGGATTTTTATTCTTCATTATTCTCCATTGCAATTAAATGAGCTCTTATTTCTCAAATCATAAACAATATTTTTGCTTCTTCTGCCTGTCTCTCTCTCTCTTTTGGTTTGGATAAATAATAACAACTAATATTTAGAAAGTCTTCCTGTTTTATAAAATGCATAAATGCCGTTCAGGCTCATATGTCTTTTTAATCATGTCCTAAAATCCTAGATTAGAATGTTTAATAATCTCCTTTGAGCAAGGTGAACGGTTCTGGTTTTGTTGCTGTTAATGAGATGGTCAGTTGGGCTCCGTACCGAGTACGTTAAATCCAGGAATTATTATACACAGCAGGGCAATATCGGTGTAAATTCCTGCGACGGGTCAGCGCTTGTCATCTCCGAATAGCTTATCGTTATATTTCTCTCTGCAACCTAATGATGCGCATGTTAGAAATAATGAAATGCCATCTTCCCAGCTGATTTTATCAAGAGTTATGAACTGCTTTTTTTCCAAGACGGCCGGCATAATTTAATATGTTAATGGTTCCCTGGGTTGCACCAACACAGGCCAGAGAAAATAAAGCTTAGCCAGTGACAGGAGCGTGCAGTTTTCATTGTCAGAGCAGTTAAGGGGTCATTTGTTATTGTATGCTGCACATTGTTTATGTTATGCACTGTCGTAATTTCCATTTCTTATCTGTGGACGGGTCTTATCTGCCCAACTGCTCAAACAAATGTTCCATTGAGCTGAAGAGGAAGGGAAGAACGGGGCAGATGTGATTCACATAATTCAACATTAAGAGGGTTATTTATCACAATCCAAATTTATCCGATTTTTTAAAATAAAAATGTCCAACCAAACTAGAATCCACGATTTATTATTCAAAAAAAAAAGCACAATTTATTTAGGGAAAAACTCCATAAAGTTTGAAAGAAAACCTGAATCGTACATTTTTTTTTCCTAAATCTGAAGATTTTTTTAGGACTTTTTCCCGAAAAGCCTGTTTTTTGGTATTTTTTTCCCGAAAACCCAAAATAGTCGTTTTTTTTTTTAAAGCTAACTCCAGCACAGAAACTTCCAAATAGAATAGGGACCTCTCCCGTTGACTTATATATATCTCCGGCAGGTCTCAGATGGCGGATTTTGGCCTTTTGCAGCATCGGAGTATCGGAGTATAAAAAAAATCTCTCCACAAAAATTGGTAGTTTTCTTTGAGTTTTTAGCATTCAGACATTAATAAATAGCCCATAAGTTTGCAAAGAATGAACAAAAAAAATATAAACGCTCTACTATCAAAAATGCTCATAGTCTTCAGTTACACATTTTCACTGGGTCGCTCGTTCTATCCCACAGGCACAATCGTAAAGGAGCACCTTTAAGAAAAGCCTTGATGCATTTGGATCCGGAGGTCATAGAAACTCGTATGCCAAAGCCAGAGTTGAGCACAGGTTATAGGACCCTTGAATTTCAACAGCTCTCTTCGAAGAGAAGAAGATGGCGACCGTGAGCTCTGCTGTGCTCACTCTGCATGTGCGGTCACTATTTCAAGAGGAGACAGAATTCGGTGGTAAGTCTGTGCAAGGGGGAGACACGGAGGGGGGCCAGTGGGGACTTAATATTGCGGGGGTTTTAGTTCTCCTTTAAGGACATGGGGACACACGAGCATAGGAGCAAGATCCGAGGGCCACTGGCCCTGGTGCAAAACTGCACTCGCTTCTCCCTGGTAGTTACGCCACTGGTTTTGGCCTCTGGTGTAAGAAAGGAGAGGCCTAGTCATCAGCCAATATTGGACCATGTATTGGAAGCTTTACACTTTCCAAAGAGAGCATGTGAAGAAGCAGCAGAGGCATAACTTGAATGGGCCACCCCGCTCAAAAAATAAGTATTTGGGGGGCAGTGTTCATCCACAGACAGTCCTTCTTCAGTCTTTTGCCTACAGAAGTATAATTCCATCCATGTAGGACCATGCCTGATGGAATGTTTAAACCTGTCTTATAGATATTTGGCCAATCCCCAGCCAGTTATCAGTCATTAGGCCGTTGTTTTGGCCAAGAAGCTACTGACTTGCTCAGGAGTTGCCGAGTCTGCAGCTCATATTGTTTTGTTAACATCTTGGACTTGCACACTCCGCAATTAATGCTAATATTCACAGTGGTATTTGTAAAAAGTTTTTTATATATGAGTATATAGTGCGTAATCAATACAAACATTTTCTCTACAATTAAGGTAAGTCATAAACATGTAACATAAAGGGGCACATTTACTAATGGTCGAATATCGAGGGTTAAGTAACCCTCGATATTCGACCGTCGAAGTAAAATCCTTCGACTTCGAATATCGAAGTCGAAGGCTTTACCGCAAATACTTCAATCGATCGATTGAAGGAAAAATCATTCGAATTCTAAGGATTTTAATCCACCGATCCAACGAAATTCCTTCAATCAGAAAATTGCTAGAACGCCTATGGGGACCTTTTTTAGTTTAGTTGGCGAAGTAGGGGGTCGAAGTTTTATTTAAAGAGACAGTACTTTGACTATCGAATGTTCGAATAATCGTACGATTTTTAGTTTGAATCGTTCGATTCAAAGTCGTAGTCAAAGGTCGAAGTAGCCAATTCGATGGTCGAAGTAGCCAAAAACAATTTGAAATTCGAAGTATTTTTTCTTCTATTCCTTCACTCGAGCTAAGTAAATGTGCCCCCAAGTCTACAATGTGTAATTATTACATACCACCACTCTGGAACAAGAAAGGTGCGCCTACAAGCAAACAGACACCCCTGTCAGAGAATGAGAATCACCCCGAGTTTCGGCGTGAAAGCATTTATCAAGGGGAATTCTGCTGCTCATATTGACCTGTGTATGACCAGTTAACAACTGAAGAAATGGCTACTTTTTTGTATCAGCTTTTTTAAGAACACGGGGACACAGACGCATAGGAGCCAGATTTGTTGACCTGATTATTAAATCTGTACCATGCACTAGAGTTGGTGTTTGTTGTTTGGGGACTTCGTATCAAACAGCAAGAGACAATGTGGATCCCTTATCTGGATATACTTTCCATTTATGGCTTGAAGAACAAGACTTTTACCCATTATTATGACCTATTCTCCACCCACGTTTTACCACCTTCCAATGTTCTTGTTGTATATTACCCCCTTTGTTTTTTTTCCATTGGTTGCCTAAGCTGGCTGTCTTGGGACTTTTATGATATATTTTCCCGGCTCTCAGTTCTCGCTGTATAGGCTTCAGGGCTCATAAGAAGACTGTAAATAACAGGGTTAATTTGCTTATAGTAAGCTCATGCGCTGAGCACACTAAAGTGCACATGAAAATGGTATTTCCCAAGTACTTATACCTCCACACCGACAAATAATAGTGCTGCCTAGTGAGGGGTGAAAAGAATCGCCTGGCGCAAAACTCCTGCGAAATTGAATTTAATGCCGGTGTCAAAATTGACACGGGTGTCAATTTTCGAGTTTCACTAATTTTTTGTGAATTTTTCGCAAATGTCGCGGGAAATTCGCAAGTTTTTTGGCAAAGCAAATGGGAGAGTTTGCCTATCACTAGTGCTGCCCCATGTGCCTGGTATTAAATAAAGGGCTCCCACTATTTGTTATGTCCATGTGCCTGGTATTAAATACAGGGCTCCCACTATTTGTTATGTCCAAATGTTTTCCATCTTGCTCCAAGCAAGGGGCATACAAGTGGATGCCATTGTCCCACCCACCTGCTACCCCATACGAGGCGGGTGCATGAATAGAATGGCGGGTGTGTGAAAGAACAGTGCATTTTGGGTATAACATTAGCAGCTTGAAGCCGTTCATTGCACTTTTGCTACCGTAGACAGTGAGCCCTTTAGGCTACTTGTACAGCAAATGCATTTCTTTATACATTATTCTAAAAGAATATAACAAATAGCTGTTTGTGGAAATTTGTCAAATTATATCATTTGATATCAATTTAGGAGTTTGTTTATCAGTTATTTACCTTTTTATATGAACAGAAGCTGAACGATAGAAAATGGGATCTTATTAAAGGATGACACAAATCCAGCCGCTCATTTCCATGCCGTCGAATGCCGACAACAGCCGCTGCCATTATCTTGCTAAACTCATTTATGTCATTTATTTGAATTGCATCAATATTTTGCTGACAAACTTTATCGGCCCAAATCACACATCTTTTATTCATGCACTTAGAAAGCTTGTAATAATGTCAGAATGAAAAAGAGTTATCCTATAATTACATTTCCTATTCCTTATAAAGATGGTACTCAACAATAATAAAAAGGCCAACAATACCTGTTGTAAGGGGCAACCAACCAGAATCTCTTATTGCCTCTTTTTTTCACCAGGATAAATCAGGGGCAACAAATAGAACTCTAGAGACAATCTTTTCTTAAGAAGATGCAAATGACAGACTGGGCAGTGGTAATCAGTGATGGGCGCATTTGTCCCGTTTTGCTTCGCCCAAAAATTAGTGAATTTCCAGTGAAATTCGCAAAAACTGCAAAAATGTAGAAAACTCAAATTTTGACGCTCGCATCAACTTTGATGCTGACGTTAAAGTCAATGGGTGTCCGAATAATGTTGACGCGGGGCGGTTTTGACGTGAGTGACCGCGGAATTTCGATGCCTTCGCACCTGTCAAATTTATTCGCCCGTCACTGGTGGTAATATGCTATTGAAGATGCCCCACTTTGGTGGTATAAGATTGACCACCTATAAACATAGTACAGGTATGGAACCTGTTATCCAGAATGCTTGGGACCTGGGTCTTTCCAGATAATGGATCTTTCCCTAATTTATATCTTCATACTTCAATTCTAATAGAAAATCATTTAAACATTAAATAAACACAACAGGCTGGTTTTGCTTCCAATAAGGATTCATTATATCTTAGTTGGGATCAAGTACAAGCTACTGTTTTATTATTACAGAGAAAAAGGAAATCATATTTTAAAATTTGGATCATTTGAATAAAATGGAGTCTATGGGAGATGGGCTTTCCATAATTTGGATCTTTCTGGATAACGGGTTTCTGGATACCTGATCCTATACATGTACTGAAATTCAGAACGGTTTTTCAGGCACTAGGCACAGCAGTTCTGGTGGAGTGGAGTCAATTTTTTTGATGCCATACTTCTTTATGGAGACTAAGTTTTGTGCAATGATCGTCTTCTACTGCCCTCCGATTATTAATAATACAGGTATGGGATCCGTTATCCGGAAACCCATTATCCAGAAAGCTACAATCTACAGAAAGGCCATGTCCCATAGGCTCCATTTTAATCAAATAAACCCCTTTTTCTCTGTAATAATAAAACAGTAGCTTGTACTTGATCCCAACTAAATATAATTAATCCTTATTGGAAGCAAAGCCACCCTATTGGGTACATGTTTACATGATTTTCTAGTAGACTTAGGGGCCCATTCACTAAGTTCGAGTGAAGGAATAGAGGAAAAATAGTTCGAATTTCGAATGTTTTTTTTGGCTACTTCGACCATCGAATTGGCTACTTCGACTACGACCTTCGACTTCGAATCAAACGATTCGAACTAAAAATCATTCGAATATTCGACCATTCGATAATCGAAGAACTGTCTCTTTAAAAATTTCTTCGACCCCCTAGTTCGCCACAGGTCCCCATAGGCTTGCTAACAATTTTCTGATCGAAGGATAATCCTTTGATCGATTGATTAAAAACCTTTGAATCGTTCGATCGAATGAATTGCGCAAAATCCTTCGACTTCGATATTCGAAGTCGAAGGATTTTAATTCGCCAGTCGAATATCGAGGGTTGATTAACCCTCGATATTCGACCCTTGATACATCTGCCCCTTAATGTACAAAGATCCTAATTACGGAAATCCAGAAAATCCCAGGTCCTTAGGATTCTGGATAGCAGATCCCATACCTGTGCTCCCTTTCCAGCAACGTCAGTGCATAACATGCATTTACACCACAATATAAGGTCATAAAGACATGGTTCTCAAAGGGTTAAACCATTATATTTGTTACGGGTGCTACTTCTTATGTGAAAGTAATGGTTCAGTGCCTTGTATAAAGTGCTACATTGCAACAGCTCTGTTATCCATGGCAACCTAAAAACTATTAGGTCTGATCAATATACTTCAGGTTACAAAATGTAAGTAGGGATCGGATTGGTTGCTATGCAATTTGGCAATTACCTAATCAATCCTTAAGTCTACCCTACGTTGCTTTAGGATAAGTATTTGGGAGAATATAGCTTCATGGATCATTGAAACACCATGGAGTGCTAATAACAAATGAGAAATTAGTAGTAATCACCAATAGCTAGAAAATATAGGGCAGACTCGCTGTTGGTGATTTAGTACCTGGATTAATAAATCTTAATTTTATTTTGGAGAAAATATATTTCTGCCATGGGAAAACACTATAGAGTCGTTTTAAAGGTATTACCTTATACAGGTATGGGACTTGTTATCCAGAATACTTGGGATTTTCCCGATAAGGGGTCTTTCCGAAATTTGGATCTCCATGCCATATGTCTACCGAAAAAAATCTTTCAATCATTAAAAATACCCAATAGGATTGTTTTGCCTCCAATAAGGATTAAGTAATAGTAATGGGTGGAAATAAATTGCCAGGCACGAATTTGCGGGAAATTTCCGAGTTTCGCCGCAAGCGAATTAATACACGAAACTGCGGCGGCAATTCACCAGCAAATAATTCACACATAAAAATTTTCGCAAGTCATATTTATTCGGGCACCCATTGACTTAATGCATTTGGACCAAATAGTCGCGCGGCGTGTACAAAAATTGACGCTAACGCAAAAATTGACGCTCATCAAAATGATTTTGACGCCCGTTGACTTCAGTGCATTTCGTGCAGATTCACCCATCACTATTAATTGAATTAAAGTTAACAGTAAAGGGGCCTCCTTTCCCTTTGTAGCAACATGTCAATGGAAGGGACCAGGTATGGGACCTGTTATCCAGAATGCTCAGGGGGTTCTGGATAGGGAATCTGGGATCTCCTTTCTTGGATCTTGGATCTACCTTTCAGAGTAAAAATTCAAATTAATGACCCTGACATTCAAAGCACTTCATAACTCTGCCCCACCCTAGATTTATGAAATCATCTCTATATACTCACCCAACCGCTTGCTACGCTCCTCTACTGACCTTCTACTCATCTCTTCTCTCATTACCTCCTCACACGCTCGCATTGAAGACTTTGCAAGGGCTGCAAATTCTCTCCCACGGTCTGTCCGACTTTCTTCCAACCTTTCTGCTTTCAAAAGATTTCTTAGAACGCACTTCTTTAGAGAAGCCTACCCTCACTCTGCTTAACTACCAAATGCAATACCACATACAGTACCACATCTCTCACCCACTTAATTCTGATCTTGCCCACTCCCACACCTTGTGTCTTATTCCTTTCCCTTTAGATTGTAAGCTCCTTTGCACAGGGCCTTCCTCACCTTTTGTACCGCTATTGGTTATGATGTATGTAACGCCATATGTTCTATGTTTATAATTCATGTGATTTGGTTGTATAAACAAACACATTTACTTTACATCGATACAAAATATGCTGGTGCTATATAAATAAATGTTAATAATAATAATAATAATAATAGTAAATAATAATTATCTCCACGCCTTAACGTCTACTAAAAAATATTTTAAACACCAGAATCAAATTAATGACCCTGACATTCAAAGCACTTCATAACTTTGCCCCACCCTACATATCTGAACTCATCACTATATACTCACTCAACCGCTTACTACGATCCTCTACTGACCTGCTACTCAACTCTTCTCTCATTACCTCCTCACATGCTCGCATTCAAGACTTTGCAAGGGCTGCAAATTCTCTTCGGTCTGTCCGACTTTCTTCCAACCTTTCTGCTTTCAAAAGATTTCTTAGAACGCACTTCTTTAGAGAAGCCTACCCTCACTCTGCTTAACTTAAAAAATATACTAAACACTAAAAAATATTTTGAACATCACATACAGAAGCTCCAATAGATTTGTTTTGCTTCCAATAAGGATTCATTATATCTTAGTTGGGATCAAGTACATGGTACTGTTTTATTATTACAGAGAAAAAGAAAATCATTTTCAATAATTTGGATTATTTGGTTAAAATGGAGTCTTATTCTGAGCTTGTATGATAACAGGATAGAGGATTCAATACCTGTGATATATTTTTGCTACCCCATTTCACTAACTGCAGCTCATTGGAGGTGGAATAAAAACCAGTGATCGCAACTCGGCTTGGACTCATGGAACTGAAGGGTTCCAGCGACCCATAATCACGAGCAGGGCTTTATTGTTCTCATTCCGTGTTGAAATGAAGATATGATTCCCTCTGACTTTATGAGGATATAACCTTGCATTTCTTGGGATATGAATATGCAGTATATATAGATATAAACGCATGCAATTCCATTCACACATCCTTTTATAACGACCTTAATACCTTTATATTGCTGGCCTTTTATCATGTTGTATTTTTACAAGAAAGAAACATAAAAACACGGCGATGATTAAGGGCATGATAAAATTAATTCAGCGCATTGTTCCAAATCTAGTTTCAGAAAACTGAATTATATCGGCGATGAACTTTTGAAGTAGTTTTCCTGTAAATGGGCAACTTTTTTAATAGCGGTTTGCATATTGATTTTATGATGTTTTTGCTGCTATCAGCGTATGACCTAATTAACCTTAATTTCCTATTCAGGCTAATTTATCATTTATATTAGAGGAGTCAGCTTTCACTTGCTGATAAAAATCTTTAGGACGGCTTTCAGACTAAAGGAATATTTAATCTTTCTCTGAGCTACCCCTACCCCAAACAGGGGAATTTTTTTTTATGGAGATTATGAGTTCTATATAAACAAACCCCTCCCTTCCCAAAGAGGCAGACTTTGTTATGCTTTAGCATGAGGAGTAGCTCTTTAAAGGGATACTGTCATGGGAAAAAAAAAATTTCAAAATGAATCCGTTAATAGTGCTGCTCCAGCAGAATTCTGCACTGAAATCCATTTCTCAAAAGAGCAAACATTTTTTTATATTCAATTTTGAAATCTACATGGGGCTAGACGTATTGTCAGTTTCCCAGCTGCCCCAAGTCATGTGACTTGTGCTCTGATAAACTTCAATCACTCTTTACTGCTGTACTGCAAGTTGGAGTGATATCACCCCCTCCCTTCCCCCCCCAGCAGCCAAACAAAAGAACAATGGGAAGGTAACCAGATAGCAGCTCCCTAACACAAGATAACAGCTGCCTGGTAGATCTAAGAACAACACTCAATAGTAAAAACCCATGTCCCACTGAGACACATTCAGTTACATTGAGAAGGAAAAACAGCAGCCTGCCAGAAAGCATTTCTCTCATAAAGTGCAGGCACAAGTCACATGACCAGGGGCAGCTGGGAAATTGACAAAATGTCTAGCCCCATGTCAGATTTCAAAATTGAATATAAAAAAATCTGTTTGCTCTTTTGAGAAATGGATTTCAGTGCAGATTTCTGCTGGAGCAGCACTATTAACTGATTCATTTTGAAAACAAAATTTCCCCATGATAGTATCCCTTTAAACAAGATCCCTATCTACGGACTGGTACAGGTATGGGATCCGTTATCTGTAAACCATTATCGAGAAAGCTCCAAATTACTGAAAGGCTGTTATAGACTTTATCCAAATAATCCATTTTAATTATTTCCTTTTTATCTGTAATAATAAAACAGTGCCTTGCACTTGATCCACACTAAGGTATAATTAATCCTTATTGGAGGCAACACTAGCATATTGGGTTTATATAATGGTTACATGATTTTCTAGTAGAGTTAAGGTCACCATAGACACGACGGTTCTTCTTTGGTGAACGACCATTTTCAGTGCCGTCCGACCAATCCATCAAATTATCGTGCGGTTAGTGGGATTTGAACGATCGTACATCTGACGATTTTTTGGCCGTCATCTGTCAGAAAATTGATCGGCCAGGTTTAAAAATCTTTATCGGTCCCAGTGCAATCTATCTATGTTTGCAGGGCCAAGCAGACAGCTACCCTTCAGTTTTGCTGGCAATATCCCCTGAAATGGTCTCCTTAGTTGATGGACAAATCATACATTTAAACGATCATTTCGAGATAATCGTGGTCTCACGATAACAATTAGGGATGCACCGAATCCACTTTTTTGGATTCGGCCGAACCCCCGAATCCTTCACGAAGGATTCGGCCGAATACCGAACCGAATCCGAACCCTAATTTGCATATGCAAATTAGAGGTGGGAAGGGGAAAACATTTTTAACTTCCTTGTTTTCTGACAAAAAGTCACGCAATTTCCCTCCCTGCCCCTAATTTGCATATGCAAATTAGGATTCGGATTCGGTTCGACCAGGCAGAAGGATTCGGCCAAATCCGAATCCTGCTGAAAAAGGCCGAATCCTGGCCGAATCCCGAACCGAATCCTGGATTCGGTGCATCCCTAATAACAATTGGATCTTTTAAAAATCTTTACATCTATGGCCAGTTTAAAGGTATGAAGATCCAATTACAAACAGATCTATTATCTGGAAAACCCCAGGTTCTGAACATTCTGGATACCAAATCCCATACATGTGATGTGTTTTACTACCATTTCGTCCATAAACAGTTCCTCAGCAGAGCCAAGAAATGAAATGAAATAAATGTTATGGAGCACAATGGGTCCTGAACATGGGAAGCATCATTCTTCAAACGGAGTGGCCTACACAAGTTCTTGTATATACATAATAAATTACAACAAACATGAATTGGATACTTCTGAGCAAAGACACAATACTGGTTAGATACATAGTTGAGCGATGTAGAGCCATATAGTAATTAAGCAGAAAGCCACTTATCAAAGGGCTGAGAATTTAATTAACAAAGTACGCTCATGTTGCTTAGCAATAGGAGGGGGTTACAGTAGCATTATTATATATATATATATATATATATATATATATATAGATATATACAATATATATATATATATATATATATATATATATATATATATATATATATATATATATATATATATATATATATATATATATATATATATATATATATATATATATATATACAGTATATATAAAATATCAAAGAATGCAGCTCATCCCCATGTTGCAATTAAAACCAGTTGGGTGCATGGATGTGTGCTTATATCATATAGTGAACAAAGCAAATGCTCCCAGCTCTCCTATTATATAGCCTTTAGGAAAAAACTGATTGAAAGGAAAATGTCTGTATTTAGTAAAAAATGACACTTTTAGTTACATGGTTTGTACAAAATATGCATACTTTGTACAAACCATTTTCTATCTGTTTTTTCCTAAAGGCTATATAATAATAGTGCTGGGAGCATTTGTTTTGTTCAATATATATATATATATACAGGGCAGGCGTGTAACTATAGAGGAAGCAGACACCGTGACTGTACTAAGAGGGGCGGGGGTTGGGTGAGCACGCATTAAAGGGAAAGCCATAATATACAAAATCAAAGAATGCAGCTCATCCCCATGTTGCAATTAAAATGCTTATATAATGGAAGTGCTGGGGTATTTTGTTTTGTTTCAATATATGATATAAGCCACACACCCATGCACCCAACTGGATTTAATTGCAAACATGGGGATGAGCTGCATTCTTTGATTTTGTATATTTTGTAGGGGAAAGCTTTCCCTTAATGCATGCTCACCCAACCCCGCCCCTCTAAATACAGTCCTGCAGTTAAGAAGGTGTTCAAAAAAGCTCATAAAGCTGAATGGTTTCTTTGGAAGCGTTCATGCCAAATAGAGAGTAGCAGGTATTAGTGATGGGCGAATTTATTCGGTAGGCACGAATTTGCAGCGAATTTGTGCGATTCGCCGCCGGCGAATAAATTCGCGAAACAGCAGTGAAAATTTGCTGGCGAAAATTGGACGCCGACGTCAAAAACTAGACGCCAGCGCCGTTTTGCAAATTTTTCGGCGAAGCGGCATAAATTCGCCCATCACTAGCAGGTATGGTCTTTCTTCCCCCTAAAGAAAATACTCTTTTAACTTAGTTTGGACTGATGAATGGGGACTGCCTAGAATGGGCGCATCAGTTTATGCAGGCATGTCCAAAGTGCGGCCTGGGGGCCAATTGCGGGCCGTTTTCAAATTTACACCGGCCCTAAACCTCCATCATGAAATTAGTAATAATAAGGCCCCCCAGCACAGTGCAATCAGGAATCCCATAGCAGTACTTTTTGGGCACATTAGTGAAATGATCTGCCACTTGGTCTATACTGCTGCCTGTGGGCTGAAGGTGTTGATAATAGACATGTACTGGCACGTAGAGACGCAATGTTTTCGCATACTCCTTTAGGGCTGGAGGTGTCAATAGACGTACTGACGTGCCTGGACAATAAACTAAAGAAGTATGGCGTCACTACGTTCCAGTACGTGTCTATTGCCAACACCTTCAGCACACAGGCAGCAGTATAGACCAAGTGGCAGATCATTTCACTAATGTGCCCAAATATTACTGCTACGATTACTCGATTTCTGTAATTTAATGTTAATGGTTCAAAGAATGTCAGGCCGAATGGTCGGGCCCCACACATTTTCACCTCACCAAATCTGGCCCTCGTTGCAAAAGGTTTGGGCACCCCTGAGCTTATGCTTACTTTGTACAACTAAAAGAGTCTCTTTTTACTAAATAAAGACATTTTCCCTTCAATCTGTTTTTTCCTTAACGTTATATAATGGGAGCGCTGGGGTATTTTGTTTTGTTTCTCGGTCTGAGAAGGAGACCGAAAACCTTGGCCTGTTTTTAACCATTCTAATAAAATATGTTTAAATTTTAAAACTTGTTTAAACGTTCCTGGTGAGCACCCACTTATCTTGAACAGTTATTATTTACTGTATTGTGGGTAGCACCTGAGTCATTTATTGCTATTTGGAGTGCGGAAGAAACACAAGGATTTTATATATATATATATATTAAGGTTTCACTCAAAAAGCAATTTCATTTCATGGGAAGTGACAGTGACACCCATTGTGATTTCAGGCTGGTGTGCACCTGTGTTTTATTTACAGCTGGGTTTCCCACAAAACAGATTAATAATTTCATACAGCATATGCAAAAAAACAAATAAAAGTTTGTGCTTCTGAAATACTGTGCAGTCTGGTTCAATTGAGCTAATTAATAGATAATTATTTCTAACACCTGCACTGGCCTTTCAGCCTGAGCAGTGTCGGACTGGTTGGGTGTGGGCCCACCATGGCTGCTACATCAGGTTCCCACCAGAAAACCTTAGACCACAGGCCCATTACTCCTTTTTAGTGATGCACCAAATCCAGGATTCGGTTCGGATTCGGCCAGGATTCTGCCTTTTTTCAGCAGGATTCGGCTGAATCCTTCTGCCCGGCCGAACAAATCGTAATTTGCATATGTAAATTAGGGTCGGGGAGGTAAATCGTGTGACTTTTTGTCACAAAACAAGGAAGTAAAAAATGATTTTGCCTTCCCACCCCTATTTTGCATATGCAAATTATGATTCGGTATTCGGCCGAATCTTTCACGAAGGATTCAGGGGTTCGGCCAAAACCAAAATAGTGGATTCGGTGCATCCCTACTCCTTTTTGTTTACGTACAGAAAAGAGGAATGCTTTTAAAGGCTTTCAATGCACAATGGAGCAGGAGGGCCCACTGGGAGTTTTCCTGCTATCCTAGCGGGCCACCCCTTAATACCCCTATAGTTCCCAATGTAAGAAATTGTTTCTTTGCTTTTTATACTTTCTTGAATTAATTGTTCCATGTAAAAATGAAAACTGGGTAAACAGATAAAAAATTTATCTAATATAGTTAGTTAGCCAAAAATTTAATATATATATAAAGGCTGAAGTGACTGGATGTGTAACATAACAGAACAGAACACTACTTCCTGCTTTGCAGCTTCCTTGGTTTCCACTGATTGGTTACCAGGCAGTAACCAATCAGTGACTTGAGGGGGGGGGCACATGGGTCATAACTGTTGCTTTTGTATCTGAGGTGAATGCTGAGGATCAATTGCAAACTCACTGAACAGTTATGTCCCATGTGGGCCCCCTTAAAGTCACTGACTAACTCAGAGTTAGAGAGCTGAAAAGCAGGAAGTAGTGTACTGTTATGATAGACATCCAGTCACTCCAGCCTTTATAGATTACATTTTGGCTAACTAACTACAGGTTTATATTAGAAAACGTTTTTTTATTTTGCACAAAATATCTATTTACTCAGTTTTTACTTTACACGGAATTGTTCCTTTAAACCCAAATATTATTATACAACCTTCAATACTAAATGATTCTAATAATTTACTTGTACAGTCACAGCGTCGGAATTGAAATCACATTCTACCATTCTATACAAACTGTAAGTTCTGAGAAATCCCCGCAAGCCGAGTTCTGGTTCTACAGTATGTCGGATATTCAGACGAGTTGGGTCCTGACATCAGATGGAGCTACACGAAGAGAAAAATTGCATTATACCAATTATACAAAGAGCTGCCTTAGGATAACAATGCAACCAACCAATAGTCTTTTATTATTTTAATTGGCAATTAACTGCACACATCCTTTTAATGGCTCTGAAAGTAAAAGATTAGCTACAAAGCTATTTATGTTGAGCTAGTCATTTCCATGGCTTCTCCTAGTAACAGTTGAGCCAATAGCCCTGAAATAGCATATAAAACAAGAAGCTGAATCAGGCCCCTTCTATAGCCTGGCATCAAGCCATATATATATAAATGAAGCACTTAAAAGATATTTAGGGGTTTTCCTTTTCATTACCAGCACTGCCAAGACAATATACACAATGTCATTTTTTTTAATTGGGAGTGCAAATTGCTTATCCACATGCATATTTATTAAATAATTCTAGCGGCTAGACAAATGTAAAGCAAAACTATGTTGCTGTGTTTGTTCAATAAAGAAATGTTTTGGGACTGTTGGAGGAAATAGGAGAACACAAAGGAAGCCAATGCAATGCAAACACAGGGAGAATATACCTGGGTGAGGATGAAAGGCACAAATTTAACATGCTAGATGCATCAAACTGCCAGAACAATTGCTCTAAATGAATAGTATTCACATAAACTTTATCTTTTGAGAAAGGGGGAAGCGATTTTTCCTGGGATTAATTCCTGTTAAAGGAAAACTATACCCCCAAATGAATATTTAAGCAACAGATAGTTTATATCAAATTGAATGACATATTAAAGAATCTTACCAAACTCAGAGATCACCTGACCAGAAATATGATAATGGTTCATTTACATGAAGCAGGGTTTTACACATGAGCTGTTTTACTCAGTATCTTTTAATAGAGACCTACATTGTTTGGGGGTATAGTTTTCCTTTAAGATGAATTAAATATAATATGAGATATATACAGAAATAAGACTTTGATTGATAAAAAGGGATGTACGTTTAACACCTAGGGGCACATTTACTAAGTGTCGAATTTCAAAGAAATTCGATAGTCGAAAGTTTTTTTTGAGTGAATTTAGCCATTTTAAATCGAATTCAGATCGCTCGATCGAATATAGAAATCGTTCGAACGATTTAATCGAACGATCGAACGATTTTCAAAAATAAAAACTTAGACTTATAAAAACATAGCCAAATACTGGCTATAGGTTCTAGGCTAACATAGCAATTCGGCAGGTTTAAGGTGGCGAAGTGTCGAAGTCAAAGTTTTTTAAAGAGACAGTAATTCTATTTTCGAATGGTCGAATATTCAAAGTAATTTAAATTCAAATCACTTCGACCCTTATTAAATGTGCTCCCTAGATTCCCTAGCTTCTTCTTTTCATCCGCCTTGGAGACCATGGCTAATGCTACTGCTGCCCATAACAAGTATGGGCCCTATTATCCAGAATGCGTCAGACCTGGGTTTTCCAAATAAGGGGTCTTTCTGTAATTCCTTACCTAATGTTTGGTCGGTGTCCCCTTTAATAACCAAAAAAGTTATACATTTAGGCGAAATTGCTCTGTCAGTAATGGAGTAATGATTCTAAGAATATCTGGGACAGCATCCTCAATCTCAAGCTGGGCAAATAAACATTTTACCCAAATCACCCCCAAAATTATACTTCAGGCTGGGCTTCCCCTGTCACGTCTTACTGGGACCACGCAGTTTGGGGAACACTGCCTGTATAACTATATAATATTATGTTTTTGGGAATTAGATACAGATTTAGGGGGTTATTTATCAAACTCCGAATTTATCTCAATATTTTCTGCTACAAACTCCAATCAAATCCACTCGGGTTTTTTACACTTATTTATTATAAAATTTTCCCGAAGATTTGGTTTGTGGGGAAAAAATTATATTTTCAAATTTTCATGATTTTTTCGGATTTTTCACCACGAAATTTTTTTTTTGCACGAAACCCAGCGCACATCAAAAATCATTAGGACTTCCCCCACTGACTTATATGCAACATTGACAGGTCTGAGATGCCGGGTTTTCAGATTCAGACTTTTCCATCCTCGGATTTTAATAAATTCCGAAAAATTCATGATTTTTTAAAAGTCAGATTTTATATATCTATATATATATATATATATATATATATATATATATATATATATTAAAAAATCACAAATTTTTCATGATTTTTGCATTCAGAGTTTAGTAAATAACTCTCTAAGTCATTTTTAGTTCCCAGTAGAGCTGGCTGAAATAATGAGTAATGACAAAAAAAATAATCTTTTTATCAGAAATTCAGGGGTTTTTTTTGGACAGAAACTACCTCTGAATCTCTAAAACAACAGAGCTGTGTGGTGGTTATTCACACTCTCAATCATTTTCAAGGAGCTTATAATGGGTCTCCTGGGAGCAATTCAGATGAGGGACTTAAGTATGAAATAGTAATCTAAGCATAAACTACACCTGAGGTGATCATACACTTTCAACCAGGACAGCTGCTACAGAATTCCAGGGCCATCCTTAAGGAAGATTTTATTATACTGAAAAGCTTTAAAGATTAAAAATGGAACAAATAGTATTTAAAAACAGTGTTTCAGAAAAATACTTATTATTTATTAAGGTTCTAGTTAAAGTTGTGTTTTCTACGAAAATCTGAGTTCTCGAGTTGATTTTTTTAATCAAAACTTTTTCGGTTAAAAAAAACTTGAATTTTTTGAGAATTAGTATAGCCCCGACCCTAGAAATAGCTTGATTCCAAACGACCCCATCTAAAACCTGTTGAGGTCATGTAGGAGTCAACGGCAGTGGTCCCTTGAACCATTTGAAGATGTTTATTGCCTTCATGATGTTCTAGTTTTTTCTTTTTTGGAGCATTTTTCCAGAAAAACTCAAATAATTAGCGCGATTCAAGTTTTTCCTGTCGAAAACTTGATTAATTTTAGTTTTTGGGTTTCTAAGAACTAGTTTTTTCAATTCGAGTTTTTTCTTAAAAAAAAATTATTTGTATTGAACGAAAAAAAAACACCAAGCCATATGTAACTTTAAAATCGCAAAGTCTTTATTAAAAAATAACTTACCAAAACTCTGCTTGTGCTCCTCCCCGCTTTCTATACGAGATAGCCAGGGAGGAGAAATTGAGCGCTGCACGAATGGATCGTTACCCTATCAGCTTTTCTGAAGAGGAGTTTCGGAAAATTAATTTTTAATAAAGACTTTGCGATTTTAAAGTTACATATGGCTTGGTGGTTTTTTTTTCATTCTATACAAACAAATTTAAAAAAAAAATGACGTTACTGGTCCTTTAAATAAGAAACCATTCGAGTTATGAGTTCATTCGAGTTCATTCATGGTATTAAAAACTCTAACATTCAACCTTTGATAAATAACCGCCATAAAGTACAAATGTAAAAACTATGGAAAGGCAGGAAATCACAGAAGACTGGGCACTTTTTTTGGGCACTGGCATAGAAATGGGGGGATCTGATCCATTTCTCTTAACTTTTGTGAAACGGCAAAAAATTCTCCAAACGCAATGGGCGTTTTTGCACTTGACATTTTTCAAACGGCGTAACTTCTTTTTACTATATTTTTAAGTCTATGGATGGGCATTTTTTTGCAGTGAAATGTGGTGAAATATTACGCTCATCCCGACACTGCAGATTTTCGTTGTCCTCCAATGTTTGACAGAGGAAGAGGAAAGTGATCATCATCTCCACAGCTGTAATGAGGGTCTGATGGGCCTTCTCAGCTTTTATTGGAACTTACTGGAACAGTGTCCTATCCCTGATTATGGGTTCAGGAGCAAATACATAGTATGGTGTGGATGTGTGGGGGCCCAGAAAACTATTTTTCTGGGGGGCCCGGACACCCTGCATCTTCCCTTAGATACCCAGCGTAATTTCATTATTTAAATGCAAAAAATATAAAGTTTGGTGATATCCTTTATTGGCTAATTGAAGAAGTAAAAATTCCAAGCTTTCAGACCACCCAGGGCCCTTCGTCAGGTAAAATACCTTTTAATACCTATTACTTAAAGGAACACTGTTGAATAATGACGGTAAAGAAAGGCAAATCAAGCAAAACTGAATTTTATATACAAACTGGCATTATGATGAAAGAGAAACAGTTCCTTACGAAATCTAAATGCTAACATACATTGTACAGTAAAAATTAAATAAAATATTAAATATATAAATTTCTAAAATATAAATAATAATAAAATGAATCATTTAATTTACATTTATTATTATTTATTTATATATTACATTTAATAATAAATATTATTACAGGGCCCTTATGTTTTAAGCCAGTGGAATAGTGACAGCAAACACACAATTTTTCCTGCCACTTTTTTTTAAAAATTTTTTTATTAATTTTCCCTTTCCCATTCAGAAAAGAATTAATCAAGGGGCAGATTTACATAGGGTCGAATATCGAGGGTTAATTAACCCTTGATATTAGACTGCCGAATTGAAATCCTTCGAATATCGAAGTCGAAGGATTTAGCGCTATTCCTACGATCGAAAGATCAAAGGATTTCAATCCATCAATCGAAGGATTTTCCTTCAATCAGAAAATTGTTAGGAAGCTTATGGGGACCTTCCCCATAGGCTAACATTGGCCTTGGTAGGTTTTAGGTGGCGAACTAGGGGGTCGAAGCATTTTTTAAAGAGACAGTACTACAGGACTATCGAATGGTCGAATAGTCGAACGATTTTTACTTCGAATCTTTCGATTCGAAGTCAAAGTCGTAGTCGAAGGTCGAAGTAGCCTATTCGATGGTCGAAGGAGCCATATTCGACCATTCGAAATTCGAAGTATTTTTTCTTCTAATCCTTCACTTGAGCTAAGTAAATGGGCCCCCAAGTGTCACTGAAACAGTTAGAAAGGTCAATTCACAACTCACGCTGCAGGAAAAAAAAAGGATTCTTCCTTAGCAACCAGTTAAGGATTAATTGTGTTACAGCAACATTGCTAAATGGGACATATTTTGAGCGAAAGAATGTGGTTTCTTTTCAAGCGTACTTTATTACGATACCTTAGAAAGGCAATGGTTACTAAAGCCGCATAATGATTAACATAATGTTTCTGTATTGAGCTCTTGCATCATTTAATCTTGTCCTTTACAATTTGCAGCAGTCATAAGATATGAATAGGAACTAACAATTAGAAACGATTTCATTGGAAGACAAAGTCAAAGTGCTGTTATAAAAACCATGCTATCACCTACAGATGGAGCAACTTTATATTGATACTTGCATGGTGGCCCACCACTTTATTCCATTTATATAAATCATTATCAGACCTTCTTCCATCAAAATGGAAACTGTCATAGGTTGTGCTTTAGATAAGTTGATCAGCCCATGACCAAGTGCCTTAGGGGCACCAAATGCTTAGGGCCATTAAAAGATGTTATTTGTTTTTTTTTTTTAATTGTATTTTGTACAACAGCATTATCGGTTATCGCATTATATTGCTTAGAATACAAAAAATAAAAGGGGGGGAAAGAGTTTGGGGTACAGGAAGGGGGAAAGGGAAATAAGGGGGGGTCAAAAAGAACAACAGTAAGATTGAGGCATTGGGACTAAGAGTCAAGTTTTCTGATTCGACAGAATCTGGTAAGTGAGAAGATGTTCCTTTTTTTTTTTATGTAAAATCCATATAAATTGATTTTTTTACTTTATATTGGTGACCCTGTGGATTTTCTAGAGTGTCTTAAAGGAGAATTCAACCCTAACAATGAATATGGCTAAAATGCCATATTTTATATACTGAGCTTATTGCAGCAGCCTAAAGTTTCAGCTTGTCAATAACAACAATGATCCAGGACTTTTTGTCTGTAATATAAGCTGATGCTACAGGGCTAATTATTAAATTCTGATGCTAGTTGCACTGGTTTCTGTGCTGCCAAGTAGTAATTATCTGTATTAATTACTAATCAGCCTTATATTGTGACATTTCTATTCTATGTGTACTGTATATTGTGAGTGGGTCCCTAAGCTCAATAAGTGACAGCAGCACAGAGCATGTGCAGTGAATCAGCAGAAAAGAAGATGGGGAGCTACTAGGGCATCTTTGGAGACACAGATCTTTACTGCTAAAGGGCTGTGGTTGCCTTGGGCTGGTACAGAAGCCCAAAACATAATGTATAACATTTCTAGCCTACTTCTTTTAATAGGCTTTACTTCTCCTTTAAGCCCCTTTCAATGGTATTGCTGTTGGTTCATTCCATCCCCTGAGCTGAGGGTCTGGAGCTGGTGCACATGGACCACCGTTTCAGCTAAGTGAGTGTATGAACACCCGTTATTTGTGGCACCTTTTTCAGTTTGGATCATCTTGAGATGTGTTAAAACAAAGTTTGGACCACCTTTATATACATACAGATATAGAATTTTCAACATCTTCATTTTTTGGCTCCTCGGGCCAGTGACCCTTATTTGAAAGCTATAAAAATCTATAAAAAAAATAAATGAAGACCAATTGAACAGTTGCTAGGAATTGGGCATTGTATAAGATACAAAAATGTAACTAAAAAGTGAACCACCTCTAATGTAGATTTCTGGCACTTACTTCCCCACCTTTTTTTCTTATGCAATTAATGGAGTGATCCATCTGTATGTAGCAGTCAGGAGTGCAGCATACTGAACCAGGGTATAGGATTGGACACAGATGGAGTTCTTATATCAAACATATTTAGACATTTTGGGTCAGATTCAATTCAGTGAGATTCAATTTGAGATGCAATTCAATTCAGAAAAACTTCTCTTGTGAAAGCTCTATTGAAAAATTGAAGTGAATTAGGAGAAGTTTTTTCTCCTTAAATGTAATCTCATCCATGAGTTTTCACGTGATAAACCACAAGATAACTTTTTCTTACTGAAATAAATCTGACTCTTTATGGGAGGAAGGAGCAAAAACATGTTGAGATAAAGGGGTAAATTTATCAAAGAGTTAAGTTCCGCCACTAGAGTGAAATTCCGCAGCTCTCAATTCATTTCTATGGGATTTTGAAAGGCGTATTTATCAATGGGTGAAAGTGAAAGTTCACCCTTTGATAAATACGCCTTTAAAAATCCCATAGAAATGGATGGGGAGTGGCGGCATTTCACTCTAATGGCGGAACTTCACTATTAACTTCACTCTTTGATAAATATACCCCAATGTCTAGACATTGTGAACAGAGTTGGGCGAATTTGTCTTTGTCCTTCGATTTGGCTAAAAATTAGTTTCCCAAAAAATTTGGGAAACGCAAATATTTATGCCCACGTAAATTTTAGCGATCACGTTAAAGTCAATGGGCGTCCGAATAATGTCAATGCGTGACAATTTTGCCGCGTGCGACTATTCCGAAGTGCGTCCAGATTTCTTTGACTTTCGTGAATTTATTCACCGGTGGTGAAATGCAGACATTTGCCGCGAACAGTGTCGGACTGGCCCACAGGGATACCAGGAAAACTCCCGGTGGGCCCAGGTGTCAGTGGCCCCTCATGCTGCTAAACATTTGGTCTATTTCATGGTCATTTCCTATTTCTATGAGAACATAGAGACAGAATAATAGATGATAGTGTGTAAAGAAAAGAGACTAGGAAAATAGAGGTTGAGTGAGAAGAAAAATAATACTGTAGTACTGAGAGTCGGCCCCTGCTCTAAGGATTTTTGGTGTCCCAGTCCGATACTGGCCGCGAATACTTGCCTGCAAATTTATTCGCCCATCACTAATTGTGAATCATAAACCTACATCTACATATATATATATCATGCAAAGTCTACATGAACATTTTCCTGCAACCTAATTTGCAACTTTCAATACTGATCCCATCTCGGTGTACTGTAAATCTATTACATTTTTTAAGGGTCATACCATACACACCGCATGAATTATCATCGTTCAAATTACCACTTGTTTTTTTTTAAAGAAGATGATTTAAGTAAATATGAGATTCTTCCTAACCCCACACTAACAGCACTTGTGTTAATTGCAACCAATCACAGACATGACTCTCATTGAATAGAAATATAGAATAAGAACACTTGTAACACTACTTATAGCATTGATCAGGGTCGGACTGGGCCGGCGGGACACCAGGGAACAACCCGGTGGGCACTGGCTTTTGAGGGTCCCATTGGCCCAGACCCACTCCCTGCCCAAGTTTATTGTTCCAGCCCCTGACCTCTCTCTCTCTCTCTCTCTCTCTCTCTCTCTCTCTCTCTCTCTCTCTCTCTCTCTCTCTCTCTCTCTCTCTCTCTGGCTGAAGGAGGGGAATTTGTATTTTACACAGTTTTAATCATAGCTGGATACACAGTAAGAATGACCAATATATTTCATGAACTTCAGGTTCAATGCCTCATGTCATCTTGTCTTTGAATACTATGGAGACATTATAAAATCTTATTGACAGTTTCCTTTATATATCTTCTACAGAAGGAACATAACTTGTTGAATATTCCATGAACAGTACACTCTGAAAACCTAAATCACAATTATTCTTCGTTGTGTTTGTGTCTAGGAGATATGTCAAGATGTTAGTCATTAGACTCACTGCGGTTCCTTTGTCGTGTTTGACGTATACATTATTTATTCTATTGTGAACATGTTTGTTTCCCTTCTGTTCGAGACTATTTTGTAATTATATTTACTTGAACATTATTTAGAGCACATAAATAATTCCCATATCAGGGTTACCAAGTGTTTGCTGTGAAACATATGGTTGTAATGTGTGTGTGTTCCAATTCCCTGACTTTTACATTTATTATTCTCATTTAAAGTGTTATTAAGGAAACGTATGTGTAATGATTATCAAGCAATTAAGATGTAAACATGAGTAAAAGTCGGCTTTGACATTGAGGGTCCAATTTCAAAGTAATGGGAGTTTTTTTTTGAACTCCCATAACTTCGAAATTCGAATAAAAAAAGACCAATCGAAATTTATTTAAAAAATGGAAGCTTTTAACTTTGGGTGAATAGACTCGAATTCGAATCAAAGTGATACCGCATTCGATCAAATTTTAAGGATTTGTCCCAAAAAACTTTGATTTTTCAAAGTCCACCAAATGACTTCAAATAGGAGTCATTAGGAGGTCCCCGATTGGCTAAAACAGCAATTCGGCAGGTTTTAGATGGGGAATGGTCAAATTCGCAGTTTTAAAGAGGCAGAACATGATAGATTTCGATATTCAAATAGTCAGTTTTTTTTCAATTTCAAATCGAATTTTGGCCTATTCGATAGTCAAAGTACACAAAAAAAAGCTTGAAATTCGATTTTTTTTCCTTCGAATTTCCAATTTGACCCTTGATAAATCTGCCCCTGATAATGCAAGTCACATTATAATACAATATTAACTGGCTTGTTTTGGTGATTTCCTTAATTTCTGTTTCTTTCTGCCATTGTCCTGGCTAATGGTGGTAAATGCATGGAGTATACAGACCCTTGATCTCTCACTGTGCTCTTTGCTAAATCATATGCAGCTATGGGACCTGTTATCCAGAATGCTCCAGACTTGGGGTTTTCAGGATAAGGGATATTTCCATAATTCAGATCTCCATACCTTAAGTCTACTAAAAATAATTTAAATAATGAATAAACCCAATGGGATTGTTAAGGCTCCAATAAGGATTAATTATATCTTAGTACAAGGTACTGTTTTAACAGTAGAGAGAAAAAGGGAAATCATTTTTAAAAATTTGAATTATATGATTAAAATTGAGTCTATAGGTGATGGCCTTCTCGTAATTCAGAGCTTTCTGGATAATAGGTTTCCGGATAAGGGATCCCATACCTGCATTATAGAATTAGATGTATGAAGCAGGGATTCTTTATAACACAAATGTAACTATAATGTATTTGGAAATGCAGGGACCTGTAATTTTTTGTTTGCCACTGAAAAATTAATTAGGTAGACTGAAGTGACTAAATTTGTAGATAAGTGGACTCTAGGTTATATCCTTAACAAGCTATTGATGTTCATAGCACAAGCTCTTAAAGGAGAATGAAAAGCTAAAATTAAGTAAGCTTTATCAGAAAGGTCTATATAAATACACAATAAACCCTCAAAATAATGCTGCTCTGAGTCCTCTTTCAAAAGAAACAGCATTTCTTTCCTTCTATTGTGTACTCATGGGCTTCTGTATCAGACTTCCTGTTTTCAGCATAAACCTCCAGGGCTAAGGCTTGAGCATGCTCAGTTTGTTCCTCTTCCCCTCCCTTTCCCCCCTCCCTGCTGTAATCTTAGCCCAGAGCTATGAGTGAGCAGGGAGAGACTCAGGCAGGAAGTGATGTCACACCAAGCTAATATGGCAGCTGCTATCGTAAACAAATGGAGAACTTCTAGAGCTGTTTACTCAGGTATGGTAAAGCATTCTACAGTATTAATATTGTCTTATAGCTTGCACTATTGTGGCTAATCTATTGCCAATAAACTGCTTCAGCAGCTTTCCTTCTAATTAAAATGAAAAACACAGTAGAGGACAATGGGTCATCTCTTATTTTAATAATGGTAACAACCCTTCGAATTTTGGATTGAAGAGACATAGGCCTCTAATTGTCTTCCGGATAAATAAAAAGGAAGAGAGAACAGCAGGCACAGATAGTAATTTTTGTCAAAATAGAAAAAGTTGTGAGTAAGAAGAAATTCAATAGCAATTCCTAAGTGCTATGGAATTTCCTCTTACTCCGAACTTTTTGTGTTTTAACTAAAATTCATATCTTGAAAATTGTGGCACAGCTATGGGTGCCAAGTTTGCCCTCTCCTACGCTGACCATTATATGGGTTGGCGGGAATACACATGTGTTTACCACAATAACAATCCATATGACATTCTAAGGCTTACTATGGGAGATATATTGACCATTTGCTCTTTATTTGGAATGACACATAGCAACAGTTTGTGTGGTGTTTATACAAATGGCCTGTAGATGTCACTGTGCTCAGAATTATACTGTGCATACTTCCTGACAGCTTAAAAGTGAAAGTTACTGTTGTGTAATGGCTGCATGAGCCTGCTAATAAAGCACTATTATATTCTACTCATCCTCTGCAGCAGCCTGCACCTTTTCTTCCAAACCTTGGTGAGCCTCCCATACCTTTTATTGCTTGGATCCGTATGTTTGAAAACTACATGCTGACCAAGGGGAGATTTCTGCTGCTCGAAAGCGTGCATTACTTATTCACTGCCAGGGAGCAGAGGGGCAGCGTATATTCTATACATTACCATTACCTGATGATACTTATGAAACTGCTCTTGGGAAAAACTTGCTATTGATATTGTCAGTCCTTTTACAGATGCTCCTATAGATTGTAGATTTGCTATAACCTTGGTAGACTATTACAGTAAATGGCCTGAAATTGCATTTGTTTCTCATATAACATCAGCTACAGTAATAACATTTCTGTCTACAGTCTTCAGCAGAGAAGGTAATCCAAAGGAGTTAATATCAGACAACGGACCACAGTTTGTCTCATATGAGTTTGAATCCTTTTTGAGAGAGAGGAATATTGTGCATAGGAAATCTTCAGTGTATTACCCACAAGTAAATGGAGAAATCTAGCGATTCAACAGAAATCTGAAAGAAGCACTACAGACAGCGAATCTTACTGGGAAATCTTGGAAAGTACTACAGAGCAACGTGCCATGCAACAACCCAATCATCTCAAGCTGAATTATTACATGGCAGATAGATGCGCACTGTTACATGTTGCAGACATCAAACTTCCACAAAATACTGTGCCTACAAAATCATCTACTGCTGACATTGTGAAACGTCAACAAGCCAAATGCAAGGCTTATACTGACGGAAAACATGGTGCAAGAGAAGTACACTTTCAGCCTTGAGCTTTAGTCAGAATTAAGAAACCAGGAATACTGAAACAAGGACAATCTAAATTTACTACACCACTTGAAGTTAGATGCCAGCGAGGACCATACACATATGAACTTTCTGATGGATGCATATGGAATGCAAGTCGTCTTGCTCCTGTTAGATATGACTTTGGAGAAGCTCCATTTGATGAAGGACATTTTCCTACTCCTGATGTCAACTGCAATAGGTCTGAAGAAAGTGAACCTGTAAGGCATACTGAGAGAATCAAAAAACTACCTGCATGGACCAAGGACTTTGTTATGTGAATAATGTATATTATGTATAATAATGTATATTATTGCTTTAAGATGCATTGTTGTTGTTTATTACATTTGCCCAAATGCTTTCCTACTATAGGGGGAATATGTGGTGTTTATACAAACGGCCTGTAGATGTCACTGTGCTCAGACTTATACTGTGCATACTTCCTGACAGCTTAAAAGGGAAAGTTACTGTTGTGGAATGCCTGCATGAGCCTGCTAATAAAGCACTGTTATACTCTACTCATCCTCGGCTAACCAAAACATAACAGTTTGCTGAATTATTTTGAGTAATAATTTAATAGGATTTCAGATTATATTTAGATCAGCCTCCACTGAAGGAAAATGTAGAAGAAGCAGAAGAATAAAATGATGTACACTACAGAGAGTCCATTTGGTGGGGAATGAGTTTTTCAGAATCTTGTTTTAAGGTATAATCATATGTGTTTATTGGTTTGTCAGTATATTGATTCTTTCTATCCCTAAGTATACATAATAACACATTTTACTGTTTGATACAATTCAACACTGTTCCTTATGTTTATAATAAGCAGCTTCTTATCAGTAGGGATCCTGGATTTGAAACCTTGGTGATAGCAGTCCTATTTTATATCATTGAATAGGTATGTAGAAAGCCATGGATAACAGTAATCAACACTAAACTTGCTATACAATATGGAACTTACAGCCCTAATGGATAGGGTTGCCACCTGCTCGATTTTGACCGGGACAGTCTGGTTTTCTGAAGGGCTGCATGGGTCAAAACTGCCAAATCAGGAAAAACAAGCAGGATTCTATTAATGTGGCAATCGACCAATGTCGTAGCCCTGGCCCTGATTTCACTGGCACCACCCCTGCCATCACCAGCTCTGCCCCAATATCACCCGCACTTCCCTAGTGACATCACTGCCCACCCCCTGACCAGTCTCAATAAAGCCCGACATGGCAAGTTGCCAGGTTGGCTGGTTTCCAGCCAAATTGGGCTACTAATTTAAAGCCCAGGCAGATTTATGTAGGTGTAACAAGTTTATTGACTTTGATAAGAGGCAGTTTGATAAGAGAGCACATTGAAGAATATGTCTTGAAGAATGACATCAGTGTTAGCAATCAGCATATTCCTATGTCGGACAAATCATATCTCACCATTATATTTCCATTTGCAGTCAGCGCTGTGAAATAAGCTGGCGCTATATAAATAAATGTTAATAATAACGTAAATAAAATAGTCTTGCTTTAATACAATTCAATATCACAATTTGGCCTTGGATCCATGAACGATACATTGAGAGAGAACTGCCAGAGAGGTGTCCATTCACTAAATATGCATTTTTAAATTCTATAAATGCTGATCAGTTCTGTACTAGGACCATATTTATTAGATCTAAACAATTCATCAAAATCCAGAAAATGTTTTATTTTTCCTGCAGTGTAGAAAGATCCCTTAGACCTTATTGGTAAAGCAACTCGAACATTTCTTGACAAACCTTTGAGAAGTGGAGTGATAGAAAGATCTCCCTTCAAACAAAATGATGATGTGCCCTTTGGTTTGAATGGATCTCGTCAGGTTTCAGTTGATTGAAAAAATTCAATCTAAAGCTGCACCAGTTGATAAACTGACCCTGGAGTCAGGAAGGACATTTACCACTTTTAAGGCAAATGGGGTCGAGCTTCAAATGGATGTTTTTACCTTGCATTGGATGAGCTAGAAGTCAGGTAGGAACCTGATCTTTCCCAACTCAACCACTAACTGTTGTTGAGATCCCTACTATTTACAATCTATTTTTGAGCCAGACCAACACAGAAGAGTGCCCAATGCAAGCCCCAGCCTCATCCAATCCCCACTTGGCAACTCTCCCCTCCACTTAGTAACTCCTCTCTTCCCCTCAATTTAGACACTCACCTCTTCTAATCTGGATACACAGGGCTGGAGTTAGACGAGGCAGTGGAGGTTTGGGCCAAGAGTCCTAATGCCCCTCCACCATTGCACCCTACACATGTGTTTCTTCTTCCTACCCCTAGTTCCGGTCCTGGAGATGAGAGTGAAAGAGACTCAAAAGCACCAATCCTTGGTTATGAAAAAACACACAAATTTGTGCTCCTATAAAGAAACCAAGCAATACATACTGGGATTCTAGGAAAAACATGGAGGATTGCAATAATGTTTGCTCACCAGGGCCCTTTGCAAGATGTTACAAAATAAGAAATGACCTACTTCTATGTCCCTATCCAAACTATAGTCTGCAGCTTTTTTTGTCTATTTTCCTTACTTTGTTTTGTTACTGGCCAGCAAAGAGGCAATGCAATTAATGCACGTCATTATGCCGATGGTTTAAAGGAAGTGATAAAGCACAGTAGATGGATGATAGCTGTTATTCTTGCTATTGTTGTTATGAAATCAATATAAATAACCTTTACACATACAGCAGATAAAGGACACTGTGTACCAGACATTTCCTTTGTTATTTAACTTCTGGATTTAGACTATTATAGGGAAATCAATAAGTCCCCTTTGAAATTGCGTACTTGTACCAGCAGCTAAAAACACAACAGCCAGAACTTGGGAACAGTTATAATTCGGAAACTTTTGCTTTGTTTCTGTTTAAAGTGAAGGCTGCAGTTTTGCTGGTTCTTTACAGTATGTTTGGATAATTTTCTACACAATCCTTTTCTTTGCTCCCGTCCTCAGCCGGAGCTGACTTCTTTATCCGTCCTATGACTCCGTAATCTCCAATCTGACTTTTCTCCTTCGATCAATGTATTTAAGTGCTCAGACTCACCAAGGAAATTTGCTTATTCAAATCCCCTTATTGCCTTCATTAATAGGACCTTTATCTTTGTACTCTTTTCCTTCTTTCCAGCTTGAACAGTTTTAATATTCACTTATTAATTTAGTCACTAAAAGAAAGGTAAAACCATTCTGCAATTTCTTTACTTTCAAAACGTCTATATAGAGTAGCACATATACTAAATGGCACACTATTTTTCAATGGAATATATAAAACTAAATCTAAGGGGTTGTTTACAGATCTCTGGGTTGCAAGTACTAGAGGGCTAAGGGGTGCAAGAGAACACCTGATAATATATACTTAACAAGTACATTCAGCCCAGGATTGAAAATCCAGTGCGAGGAGCAAAGCACATAGGGAAGGGGGAAAGGACAGAGCACATTTGTGGCCTGCACATCCTTCTGCTCCCTAACTTGCATGTCTGAATGATACGAATAAATGCCTAGGCCTCACCAGACCCTCTAATTCAGGCAGTGATCTGTATAAGGAGTGGGTCTCAGAGTTCTTCAGCCGCAGAACATTGTATGCAGATTGCAGCAATTCTTGCACTTTGCACACTGCAAAATAACCTTCAGTTGCTGAAACTAGGGGTAGACAGAGTAGGCAGCTGCTTAGGGTGCAACAGCGTGGGCTGGGGGCAGAAATCGGAGGTCAATAAGTTGCACAGGGGACTTGAGACCAGTGAGGTAGCAGCAACAGGGTTTGGCTTGTGATCATTTAGCGGTGGTAGCAGCAGTGGTGGTGGAATCAGTGGGGGCTTGCCAATTCATTACACTATTCATCTCCTACTTACCTTTTTCCTGTCCTGGAGTAAATCACTTCAAATTTCCTGATCATTGCAGAAGAAGGTTGCAGCAATCATGTTTTCTTTATTTATTTTGCATAAGTGAACAAAATATCATCTGTATGTCTGCAGGAGATGATGGGGTGACAGGGAGGGGACTTACCGTCTACCACCCTAATTAATTTTTTTGACCAGTTCAAATCCAAACCCAAATTATGGCCCATGGGCTGTACTGAAAACCATGTGACTAATCTGAGAACAGAAGAATTACTTTATTATACATTAATTGCCATTTCAACCCCCCCCCCCAAATTTTTGAAAACAGGCATTGCATCATTTCTGGCTCAGAGCTGTAAAATGGTGTTGGCTCATGGTTCTTTATTGTACAAAAAAATTTGCACCCCATTCATCAGGCTTATGGGTGTACACGAGAGCTAGGCCAAGCCAGCTGGACACCCTAGGTGACCCGGCCAGCCATCTCACCCCCTCTCCAGCACATGATGTAATGACACGTGGGGAGGGGAACGCACATAGGCAAGCAGCATTAATGAGTGGCGGTGGGGGAAACAAGGGTCCAGACAAGGGCTAGAAGATCACTGCACCCTCAGCATGTGCCTCTAGTCCAGCCCTGGTGGACACAATGGTGTTTGGTGTAAATACACCCAAGTGCAGCAAAAATTGCGGGTACCTTGCGGGATGATGGTAGGATTTTTGGGTGCTGGTCTGCAGGTCGGGGGTCTCAGGGTTGCGGGTTGGGTTGTGCGTCTCATCTATATTTCTTATCTTGTGTTATATTGTCTATATTTTACTCCTTTTAAAATTTTACAAAACTTTTTTCTGTCTCCACCCACTTTTGATGATGTCACTTCCAGTTTGCAGCAACAGAACTTCCTGTTTAATGGGGGTCAGTGGGTTGTAGATCTGGTAAGGCAGTTATAGACCGGGGTCTGGTAGTGGATCCAAGTGAGTAAAATGCGGGTTGTGGTTTGGGTTGCGGGTTCGGGTCCGGTCTGGGTCTCAAAAATTGGTTCTGCGCAGGACTCTACCAATCAGTTCATTGATTGCATCCATTTTTTGCAGTTCAGGCTGCGATTCTCAGTGTGGCTAAAGTGTTAGTGTATTTTTAAATAATAGATAATAGAAATTATTCAGAAATGACTGTGCCCTAAATGACTTGAGATAATACTGTATCATGAGTGTCTCTGTATCAGCACAAGAGTCTGTCTGTCTGTTAATTTGGCATTTAATTTATTCAGAGCCAGAAAAGAACTTCACGAGGTAACAATCCTGTATAAGGGGCTACATACAGTATGCAATGATTTATGGGCTGACTCTTCCAATGAGTGGATACCCAGCCCCTTGAAGAGTTTAATGGAAGAGAGAAAGACACCATTAGCATTTATTAAAGTGCAATCCATAAAAACAGATCTCAGTAGCTGCCAGAGCTGCAGAGTCAGGCCCCTCACATGCGTTCACTTATCAGCTGTTTTTTAAAGCCAAGAGAAGGAGAAGGAGCCAGAGGAAGCGATGAAGGATCAAGGTTTAAGATAAAAGAAAGCAAAAGTATCTGAAAGATGAGCTTGAAACAAGGCCTGCGCGTGGAATGAACGTGGCTGCAGTTAGAGTCTGGGAAGGAACAGGGCAGAGGTTTGAGTGATTGCAGAGCCTTCAAGAAATGTTGGGCTAAAAATAAAACCTTGCAGAACATATGCTGCTAATGTTAAAATCAAGGAATTTATAGTAACACGATTGGCGAGATTGAAAAAAGACACATAGTAATCAAGTTCAACTTCAACCTTATGCCTGAATAAAACACCATAGAGCAGGTGGTAAGTACAGGGCTCGTCAGGGATTGCACTTGGATTTCTGAATGACATGCGACTTTGGGGGCACAATTGGGGTCACCTACCTGTCTCCCCCTGTTATGAATTTGAATATGTTTATAAAGTAAATTGCCTTTGAAGACTGTCAGAATACTGCTGCCTGGGGAAATAATAGTCAGTCAGTCTGTGTGTGGGGGATAAAGATGGTGAACTGATAACAGACTGTCGAGTATAGAGGAATCATATCGCACAGCCACCTGGTCTGCTTCCTCTATACAGAATGGGGGGCATTGCAGGTGACCCACAATTTCGGGTCATAAGTAGTGATGGCCAAATAAGTTTGCCTGGCATGAATTCGCAGCGAATTTCCATGTTTCGCCACCGGCAAATAAATGCACTTATCTGCCGGGAAAATCAAAAAAAAACCGAAAAGTTGCTCGCGTCAAAATTGCCGCATGTCAACACTATTTGGACGCCCATTGACTTTAACGTCACACTGTTTTAGCGAAAATTTCCGATTTTCACGATTTTTTCATGAATTTTTTGCGAATTTAGCGAATATTGGGGGAAATTCACTAATTTTCTGGCAAAGCGAAATGGGAGAAATTCATAAGTGATAAGTATCGATGAGCGAATCTGTCCTGTTTCCCTTCGCTGAGAAATTCACAAAACAGCAAAAAATTCGGGAAACTTTTTTGTTGCAAATGCTTTTCCCTGCCCTCCCCTTATGAATACAGTGCATGCAGCCATTGTATTCATGGGGAAATGAAAGTCTCTGTCAATCGGGAAACCTTTACTGACAACAAAATCTGTGCAAAGGGCGTGGACCCATGACATCAGAGGACGAGTCAGTGACTTATGGGGGTGATCCAGTGATGTCAGGGATGGGCAGTAGCAATTAGGGTGGGGTTGTGATGTCACATGCCATGCAATTAGCAATAAGAGAGCAGTGATATGTAGAAATTTAGAGAAAGGCAGGACACCCAGTAAAAAAATGTTTGCACTTTTCCCCCTTTCGTGTACATAGTAAATGACCCCTATTCACTATTGAGATAGGTTCCAAGCCCTCTGCTCAGTGAGGCCAAACAGAATGAAAGAATGAAACAAAAAGTAAATTTCTGTTGATAAATATAAGAATGGGAATGGAGCTTGTAATGTGCTGAAATGTAAATACTATAAATGAATTTGTATGTAAGTAGGACTTCCTATTTCTAGTAAACAGCTTATTATTTCCCAGCCGACATGCTAGAAGGGCTCTCACTGCCACGCAGTCCAGGTATTGCGATTGGCAGTTCATTGTTGTAGTTCATCGTTGGCTACGGCTGTTATTTCCCGACCTTGGCTTTACACCTGGGCATCGTATGACAAAGTGATTTATTATTTCAACCTGAACACAAATCTCTGCCACGGACCTGTAAACTTGCCAGATGTTATGATTTGCATTGCTGCCGCTTCCGTTCACACCGTGATTCATGGCGCGTGGCAGAAATCTGTGGAAAAATGAAAAATATGACTTGACCGGGCAGCGTACATGATGTATGAGTGAAGGATTCCTAACAGACTAAATAAGAATTTCCCATTCTAGGTTTCAGTGAAAGCTGCTTACACGGAGTGGAGCAGAAACTCACAATGGACTTCATTAAAGGAGAAATAAACCCTACCCCCCTACCCTACATACACCCCCTCCCCCAAGCCTAGCTCCCCTGGCAAATGCCCCTAACTCTTTACTTACCCCTCTGTGCAGATTCTGTCCAGCGGAGTTCACAGGCGCCATCTTCAGCTGCTTCGGTAATCTTTGGAATGAGACTGGCGCTTCAGTAATTTTCGTGAGTTTTGGCGCATGCCCAGTTTTCGAGAAACAGAAAATTGCTCCAACTGCGCATGCGCCGCTTTACTGGTATTATTGTGAAGATTTCCGAAGAGAAGATGAACTCAGCTGGACAGGATCTGCACGGAGGGGTAAGTAAATAGTTAGGGGTAGTGATGGGCGAATTTATTATTATCATTTGCCCGTTTTGACGGTTTCGACCTGGCATCAACGTTTTTTTTCAATGCCGGCAGCGATTCCAATGCCAGCGCCAAATTTATACACTGGCAACACTAAACAGACGCCAGTTTTGCAAATTACTCGGGAAATTCGCAAAATTCGTGGCAAAGCAAAACGGGACATATTCGCCCATGGGGGGGCAGCTACGTTGGGGGGGAGGGGGGAGGGGGGTCTATGTAGGGTCAGGTTTCTTTTTAAAGGGTTTGTTTCTCCCTTAAAGGGGATCTATTGTACTGTTACTGTTTGCATTGACACATTCATTTTTTTTAGTTGTATTAAAGTGTTTTTTACATCTAATCACGTATACAAATAAATGAAAGATCTATTTATTGTATGCGTGTTTATTATATATGGATGCCCCATGACAGGTATTTTATTATCTATTTGATAACATGGCCACACTACCTGCACAGGGATGCACAGCACTACATAAATGCTTGGAGGCATCAGAATCCCATATACCAGGCTCTGTGATTTGCCGCTCACTCATTGGCCCTTCTTTACAGCAGAACAGACTTAAAGCAGTGGTTCCCCTTTAAGTTAACTTTAAGTATGTTATAGAATGACCAATTCTAAGCAAATTTTCAATTGATCTTCATTATTTGTTTTTTATAGTTTTTTTTAATAAATTTTTTTAATTTTTCTTTCAACTTTTTCCTGCTTACAAATGGGGGTCACTGACCCCATCTAAAAAACAAAGGCTCTGTAAGGCTACAAATCTATTGTTAATGCTGCTGTACATTTTTTTTCTCATCTGTCTATTCAGGCCCGCTCCTATTCACATTCCAGTCTCTTATTCAAATCAGTGCATGGTTGCTAGGGTAATTTGGACTCTAGCAACCAGATTGCAGTTAAGTGGATGTATAAAAGTGACAGTTCCCCTTTAAGTCAATTATTCTGCTGAATAGAGACTAAATAAATGCAAACAGATGCTGATGCCCCCAGGCCGCTTTTTAAGAAAATTCTAGTGTCAAATATAAATTGCAGCTTATTCTATTGTCAAATATTCTCTCTATAGTTTGTAGTTATTGTATAAATTATATTATACAGGTATGGGATCCGTTATCCCAAAACCCATTATCCAGAATGCCTCTCTCCCATAGACTCCTCTTTATCCAAATAAACAACATTTTTAAAAATGATTTCCTTTTTCTCTGTAATAATAAAATAGAAACGTTAGAATTTCATGTTTTTTCCGTGAACTTTCTGATTTCACTCATTTTCTCGAATTTATTCGCCGTTTCTCGAATTTTGCGGGAAAAACGCAAATTTTTCGACGAAGCGAAACGGGAGAGATCACTACTGTCCATATATTTATTTTTGGACACCTGAATCATAACCAACCCCTGCTCCCTAAGCTCCTGCTTTGAAACCATTGGGAACAACATTCAAGGGTTTGGTGAGCACCATGTTGCTGACAAGTCACTGGCTGGGGGTCACTGCTTTAGAGTGTTACTAAAACCTTTTCATGGAAATAATTACTGTAATTAGTTCTTCTGATTAAATGGTTATAGTGAGCACCTAAAATTTTCAAGGAGAACTATCGCAAACATTAAAATATGATATAAGCTTCAGCATACTGAAATAAGAAGCTTTGTATATATAATCAATAAAATATTCTGCATTGTTTCTGAAATAATCAAGTTTATCGTCACTATTCCTCTCTCAGCATTTGTTTCTCTTCATTCTGTCTTCATTCAGCATTTGGGTGTCAGATATTCCTTGACAGTTGGATCCAAAATATCCTCTAGGGGGCTGCCTTTCCTAGAAGATGTATCAAAGCTCACTCTATTAAAATCACCAGAAATCATGTCTCTCTACCTGCAGAATTTGTGCAAAGGGCAGTTATTTTGTTTGTACCGGAATCAGTTATTTGAGTGAGCTCTAATTCATCCCCCTCCCTATAAGATATATTAGAGGGAACACAGTGAACATAAACTTAATTATTTCAGAATAATTGATTGTATGTAGAACGTTTCCTATTTCAGTATGCGTAAGCTTATATTGCATTTTTAATTTCGCTATAGTTCCCCTATAAAGAACCCTTATAAGATGAACAGCTGACAATAAGATGATACATGGATCAGCTTCAGAGGAAATTCAGGCATCCCGACTATATTTCACAGATGGGAAAAAAAAAGAACATTCTGTCTTTGTATTCATGTATTCAAGAACCTTTTTATTTTCCCAATATTTCTTTTATTTAATTTGAATTCTGCCAGTAAAACGACTCACCTTTAAAATGATGGATTTCACTCTAATTTATATGTTATCTTGTTTTTTTATATCATTTATTTTCATCCCACGGTTTGGGGGGTGACATCGATTTATACAGAATCTCATTTTCTCATTGAGTTCAATTCCTTATTGTTGGCCTTTGATGAGGGAAAACAGTCCAACATGATCTCGCGTTTATACACATAGAAAGATGAAAAACACGTAGAAATGCTCGTGTTTGCTGATATGTCATATAAATATAATGCGGCGGCTTGAATAGAAGGATATAAGAGAGATACTCAACTGATACCATCTGCCCTTTATTGCCACCGACTGTACAATAAGTAACACACAGTTCAACATAATGTTTTCCAAAACAATGAAAACTAGAAGCATTAACCAGATATGGGACTGATTTATAGGCTTGGAGGTGCAATTGACTCCAATCTATAGGGCAAAGAGCTAGGAAATAAACATACATTACATTTAGGGGCAGATGTATTAAGGGTCGAATATCGAGGGTTAATTAACCATTGATATTCGACTGGCGAATTAAAATCCTTCAACTTCGAATATCGAAGTCGAAGGATTTAGCGCAATTCGTTCGATCGAACGCTCGAAGGAATAATCGTTCGATCGAACGATTAAATCCTTCGAATCGAATGATCGTTTAATCCAACGATCGAAGGATTATCCTTCGATCAGAAAAAACTTGGAAAGCCTATGGGGACCTTCCCCATAGGCTAACATTGACTTTGGTAGCTTTTAGGTGGCGAACTAGGGGGTGGAATTTTTTTCTTAAAGAGACAGTACTTCAACTATCGAATGGTCGAATAGTCGAACGATTTTTAGTTCGAATCATTCGATTCGAAGTCGAAGGTCGAAGTGTAGTGCATTGTGTAGTGCATTGTGTAGTGTATTGTGTAGTGTATTGTGTAGTGCATTGTGTAGTGCATTGTGTAGTGTATTGTGTAGTGCATTGTGTAGTGCATTGTGTAGTGCATTGTGTAGTGTATTGTGTAGTGTATTGTGTAGTGCATTGTGTAGTGCATTGTGTAGTGCATTGTGTAGTGCATTGTGTAGTGCATTGTGTAGTGCATTGTGTAGTGTATTGTGTAGTGTATTGTGTAGTGCATTGTATAGTGCATTGTGTAGTGCATTGTGTAGTGCATTGTGTAGTGCATTGTGTAGTGTATTGTGTAGTGCATTGTATAGTGCATTGTGTAGTGCATTGTGTAGTGCATTGTGTAGTGCATTGTGTTGTGCATTGTGCGGTGCATTGCCTTTGCATTGTAGTTGCCAGTGTGTAATAATAAGAGTTTTTTCAATAATGGCTCATGGTAATACTCGGATTAAACCCAATAGCTCATTGCAACACTTTGCTACAGAACTATATAAAACTATAACACAAAGAACTGTTCTACTGTTTAGCCCGATGTCGTATGTTGAGCCCAATATAGTGTACAAGACAGCTTTATAACGTATAATTGTGTATAACAAAGCTTTGCATCATAGTATACAAGATGGCTTTATAATCTATAATCCTGTATAATGAAGCTTTGTGCAAGAGAAATCATGGGAACTAATTAACTCGATGACCTAATACTTGTTCTTTATTCTCACACTGGATATTCTCTATAATGTGTATGATTTCTGAAGCCCTTATCAGTTTCTTCTTTATTATAGCTAGGGGCACAATATGCTATTCAGCTACCATGTAGCTAAGATAAGATCTCTGTTTTGGATGTGTTTGTTGGGAGTTTGGCCAGATCCTGATGAGCGCATGGGAAGCAAGATTTGTTATTAATCAATTCATTATTTGAGTTATTGACTAAATCACTAAATGAGCTTACTAGTGAAGGGCGAATTTATTTGCCAGGCGCGAATTCGTGGCGAATTTGCGCATTTCTCCACCGGCGAACAAATTCGCAAAACGGGCGTAAATATGCTGGCGAAAATTCTGTGTCAAAAGCGGACATCTGCGTCAAAAACTAGATGCTGGCGCCGTTTCGCTAACTTTTCGCCAGAATTCGCAAATTTTTCTGCGAGTTAAACGGCGCAAATTCGCCCATCACTACTGTATTTGAGCATAAATAAACTGGGGGTCTCCATCTGGTCAGTTGAGATCTCGCCTGTGGGGTTAACGCGTGCAGCCACCGGACCTTTAAAGCCATTTGAGCCTCGATCTGCGGAGTGTGACGGGATGTCAAAGAGGCTCAGTTTGCTCATTCGGTTATGTATATCTTCTTCATCTATTGTATGTAATACGTATGTAATAAAACCTTTGCTTATATGTAGCCGGTGTGTTTGAATTACTTCCGAGAGGCTCATAGAACCACAATTAAAACACAGTGGAATATGGAAATTTGTAAATTTCTGTGTTGTGATACTGTATAATGATAACTATGTATAAATATATAATGGGATCTGACACAGGGGCACCCATTCTGATTAGAAGAAAAGAGGTTCCGCATAATTCTTTGGATGTTTTTTTACAGTGAGAGCTGTGAAGTTGTGGAATTCTCTCCCTGAATCTGTCAAGATGGCTGATACATTAGATAGCTGTATATAGTTTATTGCAACAGATAACCTGGCGCGTTTCGGGAGCAACTCCCTTAATAAACCACTATCCTTTTATCTGGAGTGCTGCCTTTTTCATTCTCTCTGAGTACATCTAATCACAGTGGGAACGCTGGTGGCAGAGCATCCGGATCATAAAATGGAGCTAATTTGAAGATAACACATTAGGAGTGAGTTTGGAGCGGCTTAATTTCTTTCTGACTTTGATAGCTGTAACACTACCTGGTGGTCTAGTGGGTGACGGGGATGCCCACGTTCTTCATAGTCGCACTCGTACTCTTTGTTTTGACCCGCGCGTCCTTTTATTCAGTGAGCTGCATCTGACGTCATTGCGCTTGGCACAAAATTCAAATATTTAAAGCCGCCTCGTCTGTTTTTTTTCTTTGCCCAATGTAGGATTTACTTGAACCTTGCCTGTCCTTGACCACTCCTGTCTGCAGACTGAACTGACCATTGCCTGTTTACTGACTACCCTCCTGGACTCCGATTCTGCACTGCAATTGGTTTTGCCCCTAGCCTGTTCCATGACAAGGCTTACTTGTTCCCCGTTCCGTCACCTGTTCTGGTTCCCCTGCCTGCTCAGAACCCACACGTTTGTTCTCTCAGTTTCAGACCTGGCGGCATCCGAGTAGTGAAGGACTCCTCCCAACGTGATAGGCAGCTGTTATAGGCAGAAGTGTGAGCATGACCAGAACCTTGGTGTCTGTTTTTGGTTTTGGGATACAGAACATGACAATAGCTTTAAGAAGGGGTTGGATGGATTTTTAGCAAGTGAGGGAATACAGGGTTATGGGAAATAGCTCATAGTACAAGTTGATCCAGGGACTAGTCCGATTGCCATTTTGGAGTCAGGAAGGATTTTTTCCCTACTGAGGCAAATTGGAGAGGCTTCAGATGGCTTTTTTTTGCCTTCCTCTGGATCAACTGGCAGTTAGGCAGGTTAAAAAAAAAGTTAAAAGGTTGAACTTGATGGACGTGTGTCTTTTTTTTAACCTAAATTACTGTAACGATAATCTGGGCTATCCAGACCACAGATAGTTAATGTCCAGCTAAATGGTAATGAGCATGGGTTACATTGGACTCATCAGGATCAGGGCCTTCGCTAAGTGGAAGCTATCCCTTCAAGGTGTAGTGCAACTACAACACACAGGCTACTGTTTATAAAAATAGATTGCTTGGATGCCAGGAGGTTCTTTTGATGAAATAACAGATGGGTTTATTCAGCAGAAGCAATAATGCAATTGACCCCAGGCTTACTCACGTATGAGGTAGGTGTAACAAGTCACAGAGGAGGGTAGATAGAGGAGGATGATACAGCAATCACAGATGTCACTACCATAAGTCAAATAGTCAAGCGTACATCAATTCCCTCAGGCAATACACCTTTAAGTGGTCCGGATCCCATCCAGTGGAGTGGTTAGGGAGAAGAAGTTTAGCCTAAAACCCTATCTGCTGTGGTCCCTTCACTAAAGGCATACAAGGAAGCCTTGTGGGAAGGTACTTCCTGCTATTATCCTTGATGGAGCACACAACTGCTCTTTCTATATAAGCCGTCTATCTTACTCTCCTAGAGAGTCTCTTAATGAGTATAACCTGTGCTTGTTAACTTCGTTCACAGGGTTTCCTGGTCCCCGACTTAATCTCTAAAGGTACAGGTACCTTTATGGCGGTGGCTTTACTGGGCCTTGCTGTACCCAGGCTCAATGAGCACAACCGGTAGGATAGGACACCAGCAGCCAAAGAGGAAGAGGCCACTCCTTTCCTACTCTATGCAGAAGTGTGGCAGGAAGTGGTCATGACACCTTTTTGACCAATAACTGATAGTGAAATACTTATACTAGATAAATAGGCTTTTGTCTAGTAACTAGGGAATAAGGAAGGGTAGGGATTAAAAGCAATAGGAGCATAGTAAAACCTATGGGTCTCTACATTACTATGTTACTATTTTAATTGCACCCTGGGCCAGAGTGGATCTGGCTACTGAAACAAAATGTATTATGTGCATTGGTCATATTTATGATATTTAAATGTGAGTAAAAATGTACTTCAAGCACTAGGGGGGATTTATCAACGCTTGAATTCGTTTTTTTCCCTCAAATCATATTTTTTTGTGCTAAAACTCCTGAATTTAAATGATGCTTTCAAACACACATACATGCGAAATTTATTAAGCACAAAAAACTTGTAAAACTCAAATGTAAACTGTCGGCATCTTAAAGCCGACGAGCTCATGGAAAAGTCAACGGGAGCCGTCTATGGAAAATTTAAGGCATTTTTTCAATGCAAGTTTTTAAAATTTGTCTACCCATTAAAAAGAATACATAGAGATATTCAAATTTTTTCATGATTTAAGACAAATTATTTAATACAAAATATTCAAGTTTGGTTTTTAAAAAATAGAGTTTATTTGAAGTCAAATTTTGATAAATAGGGGCGTGGCCTGGACGCAGAGCTGAATGGTAGCCTGAGCCTGTAGCTCTACACCAGGGACACTGAACAACAGCGACAAAAAGCACTTTACAGACCCCTAAACACGGCGGAATTGCAGGGGATCGACCCTAACACCCCCTGGCACAAGATGGAGTGGCAAAGAGCTTCTTACAAGCGAAAAATAAGCCTAGGAAACTCTCTGACTGGTTCACAGACAAAATCCAAGATGGCCACCGCTGTGAAGAAGGAGACCAGCCTGAACTGCAGCAGCAGCAGCCATTACCACAGAGATCTCCCTCCACACCTCTCTTTAGGAGCCTGAACAACCAGACCCCTATCCAGCAGCACAGGGACAGCGGAGAGGACTCTCCAGATACCCCTACATCCCGCAGCCCTGTAAAATCCAAGCTGAGGACTGAACTTCCCGGACCTCAGGTAGGCCAGACTCTCTCTCCACTACCCCCGGGCAGAGCTCCCCATTCCCCCACAGATCAATTGATCAACTTTCCGGCCACAGAACAGGCGATTACTCAGTCTTTCTTAAAAGACTTTATGCTTTCTTTTAAGAGTGCTATGGATGCGGACATGGCGTTACTTGCGGACCATTTTACGCGTCACGCGTACATTACTGATGGCAGAATAAAAAGAATAGAAACAAGAATCCCAGAGATGACAACTGTTATTAACGAAATGGTAGGTTCACATGAAGAATTAGTGGAGGAACTAAAATCGCTTAAGGAGAAGCTAGCAGATGTGGAGGACCGCAATCGAAGAAACAATATCAAAATAAGAGGAGTCTCAACAGAGGGCCTAAAAGGGTACGTGAAAGTTCTAATAAAAACCTCTCTACCTGATGTACCAAACAGTGAATTAGTAGTGGACCGAGTACATAGACTTACTAAGCCAGCTTTCCTAGCAGAGAGAGTCTCAAGAGACATAACACTAAGAATACATTTCTTTCATGTCAAGGAAGCCTTGCTTGCAAAAACAAGGAATGGCCAAAAACTACCAGATCCCTACAAAGATCTCACTCTCTACTCTGATCTGTCCCAGGTCACACTTCAGGCGAGAAAGGAGATCTCGCCTGTGACTGCAGCATTGAGAAACAAAGGCATCCAGTACAACTGGGGCTTCCCACCTAAGCTCCTTATAAAAAAAGACGGATTTCAACACATCATTAGGAACCCGAAGGAGGGACTAGCTCTGCTTACAAAATGGAACATTAAACCCATTTACCCGAAAGAGGGACAACAGCATCGTCCACCCCCTCGCCAGCACCCAATGGATTGGTCACAGGGACAACAAGAAGGGGAGAAAACCCCTGTGGCTTCAGCCTCCAACGACACCTGAACAGTGTGAAAGGAAGCATACAGTGTTTTCACGAACTTCCCCCCCATGTTAGGCTTTTCCCCCCAGGAATCGTACCTGAGGAGAACTGTTTTAAGTCCACTCAGTGGACCTGGCCACACGGCCTATGGAAACTTGGAACATTGACTGTTTTTTCTTCTGTTTTGGCGTTTACCTGAATTTTTTTTCTTTTTCCTGTTCTTCCTTTCCTTTTAGTGAGTATGTCATAAGTTTGTTGCCATCCAACTCACTAACTTTTTCTTTCAGGAGCAAACTCTTGTCTCAATCAGACAAAGAATTGACAATAATGCTGTTTTCATTAATAACCTTTTTGTTACAACAGGTACAAAAAACATGGAATATGTTGCTTGCAATACCAAAAGACTGTAAGTTTGATCATTTTGACATGTGGAACCCCTTTGGGCAAGGTTGGCCTAAAAAGGCTATAGTTACTGTATTATCATTATTTATTTGCAATGTCTCAGAAATTTCATTTACTCTCACTGAATGTGAGAGGGGTACCTCTTGAATAAACTGACAAAAGATTAGAAAACAGATATTCTCTGTATACAGGAGACCCATTTAAACTCAAAAGGGGCAGCTAAATTCAAACTTCAGGGGTTCTCACAAATTTATCATGCTACACTGCCTGAAAAGAAAAAAAGGGGTGCATGTATTGCCATAAGAGACTCATTGGGATTTGAGAAACTGGATTCATTCTGTAGTGCGGATGGTAGACTGGTGGTGGTTGTGGGGAAGATCAATCTACAAGATTTTACAATCGCAAACATTTATTCCCCCAATGATCACCAGTCTAGCTTCCTGAACAAGAAATTAAAAAAAATTATGAGTATTATTAAGAGTATGAAGAAAGGTGTGCTGGTTATTACGGGGGACTTGAATGCAGTCACTAACCCATCTGTAGATTGCTCCAAATCAAGAGAAAACGACTTCTGGAGTCTCAGTAAGTTGGTCCCAATCCCCATTCTCCAGAAACTCAGCTCCTTGAAATACAACCAAAAAGAAACATTGTCGTAGGTAAAACATCCAATTCTGATGTTGGTTCTAAAGACTTAATTAGCATTGATTAACCTGTTTAGGTTTGAGTTCAATTGGGTCTTATTAGACAATTACGCGTATGTCGTTGAAGGTACGCATGAAAATCCGCGTTTATTGCATCAACTCTATCAATTGCACCAACTTGGTGATTTATACGCATGATCATCCGCATAATCGGATTTAACGCGTAAATTACAGCATACGCACTGCGTATTAAAACTAAGTTAAATTCCGCAAGAGAAATAAAAGAATCAAGAAATTGATATACGATAATGGAGCATATTATAAATACGCATTACGCATAAATAACATACGTGTAAAAATAAAATGTTACGCATAATTAACGCGTAACGCGTAAGTTACTTCAACTCACACTCTTTGATTCAACTTAGTATTACTAATACTTTATTATTAAGACTATGCAAAGTACGCATTAGATAAGTTTAAGAAGCTACAATAGATAATTAAACATAGATTGCTCTCAACAGAAGACAACTTTATCTTTTTATCTATGTATCTTTATATGTTAGCAAATGATATTTGTTAAGGTCTCATTGCTTAAAACAGTCAAGTTTATATGTTGATGTAAAAATCTTACTAATATTGATGATATGTCATTATGATGATTGTTATTTTCCTGGAAAAAATTTTCAATAAAAATTATTGAAACCTAAATTTTGATAAATAGGCATTGAAGGGTCAATGTAAGTAAACAACACCTTGAAATTGAAATTGAAAGTGTGATAACCTGTAAAAGTGAAATGTCTACAGGTCAGATGCTCGCAAGAACTTATTTACTAATAGAAGGCAGGGTACAAAGTGCAAAAACCATGTGCAATTCCAATAGGCAGGGGTCGAACAGAACGGCAGAAGCTTAATTTACTGATGCAGGTTGTGTCACCTTGATGCTTGTCTACTTAGTTCTATTGATCAATAAGGCCAGAGTGATAGAACCGAGCAGAGAGGTTGTGGTGTTGCTATCAAAACATAACAGAGGTGTAATGAGACAGAAAAATTATTTTTTATTCAGATTTCATAATATTAGCAGTTTTAGACACTGCTCAGTTTCCCTTTTCTGGAATGCGTGGACAGGGTGCAAAGGGTGCACCTCTTTTTTTGCACTTTGCACCCTACGCAGACCTTTGTAAATAAACCCTCCTCTGCGACCCTTTTATATATAAACCATTTTTTGTCTGAGTTTAAGGGGTGGTTCACTCTATGTTATAGAATAGCCAATTCTAGGCAACTTTTCAGTTGGTCTTCATTATTTAATTGTTATGGTTTTTTTTTAATTTTTTTTTTCTTCTTCTTCTGACTCTTTCCAGCTTTCAAATGGGGGGGGTCACTGACCCCAATCTAAAAAACAAATGCTCTGTAAAGCTGAAATTTTATTATTACTTATATTTCTATTCAGGCCTCTCCTACATAAAAATTGTCGCATGTCAAAATTATTCGGACGCCCATTGACTTTAATGCATTTGGACAAAATAGGTGTGCATATAAAAATTTACGTTGAAATTGACTCATGTCAAAATAATTTTGACGCCCATTGACTTCAATGTGTTTCACTACTTTTCTGCCGTTTCATGAATTGAATTTCGCAGTACAAATTCGCCCATCACTATTCAGGAAGCAATAAAATATAAAACATGAGGGGATACAAGGAATATATTTGCATAATTATAAAATGTCATTCCTATAAAGAAACAGGAAAAAATGGCAATTTCTGTTGCTTAAGTATTCATTTTGGGGGTATAGTTTTCCTTTAACACCCCACACCAAAACCAGTACTGGGTCTGGACTAAGGCAACAACTAAATTAATTCTTTGTGTTTTTTTCTAAGGGCCTCATTTACTGTTAGTGGGTGCAATTAATTAAGTGCAATAAACGTAGCCATGCATCATTTGTTGAATTATCCAGAATTCTTGGGACCTGGGGTTTTCTGGATAACAGATTTTTCTGTAATTTGGATCTTCATAACTTACTAGAAAGGCATGCTTCCAATAAGGATTAATTATATCTTACTTGGGATCAAGTCCAAGCTACGGTTTTATTATTACAGAGAAAAAAGTAACAATTTTTTAAAATTGTGATTATTTGGATAAAATGCAGTCTATGGGAAACGACCTTTCCATAATTCAGAGCTTTTTGGATAACGGACTTCCAATGGATCCCATACCTGTATTCGTTTTTTGTGTTTTTTTTCTAGTTTTTAAAAAATTTGCATTTTTAGAGAAAAAATACAATTTGTGGGGGAAAAAGGAAATCCAAATTTTAGTAAATCAGCCCCTAATACTCAAAAATACAATAATTGAAGGGATTACTAAATATTTCTCTTTATTGTATTTAAAAAAAATGGAATTTAAAATAAATATCTGTGCTCTTTGCTGCATTTTAGCCTCAGTTTTAAAGGAAGTCACTAGGATTGCTACCAGAACTGCTAATTTAGTTCCTAACTACAGAATATAGGACCCTTGGGTTAAATCTAGACAACAAACCTTGATCTCAAACCATTTGAAAGCTTGGGGGCTGTATTTAATTGAAAGTCATAAAAGTGGCCAAAGGCCACAAAGTAGAAGAGAGATCATCTGCGGGGCTCCCATTATCTTCACTCGGCTTTGCTGGCTTAATGAGCTCCTGAATGAGCCGTTCTTTTAAGGGAATGAGGCGCCTTAATAATATTAAAAGTCTGTTTTTATGGAACCGAAATAAAATGTATTTTTACAATATCATTACAAGGATATATATATATATATATATATATATATATATATATATATATATATACAAGGGAAAGTTGTGCTCACCACTATTTTTTAAAACCATTAGGCGGGGGTGCAATGAGGGTGTGACCACAAAATACATATAGTCAAATACAAGAGTCCTCTGCAGAGGAGTGCAGAGGACTCTTGTATTTGACTATATATATATAAATATATATATATATATATACAGTATATATATATATACTATTTTCAGATAAACTCTATTTCCCCTTTGTTACAATTACTCTTACCGCAGAGATTATTTTCCATGGTAATTAAAACTTATATAGTAGATCGTTTGTATAGCAGAACTTTGTTGCTGCTACAAAATTTCAGGAATTTGATACGTTTTTCATTTTTCTGGGAAACTTAATTGTGATCCAACTGAGCAGCGAGCAAGAGTTGTGCCCCTGAGATTCTGCGAAGGATTTTTAAGGGAAAAAAGGATGACCCAGTAAGAGACTGGATTTGGTGTCCAAAACAAAGGAGGCTATAAAGGGCTTCCTTCATCATGTTCTATCAGAGACTGTCCAGAAGAGCAGGAAGGGACCTGCCTCTACTTAGCTTGAGTGTTATCTGCTGCTTGCCAAGCTACTAGATGCCCAGGAGGTGATTGATTCAATGGTACTTTCAAGAGCAGCCCCTGTGTTAAAGATAGAGCTACATTGGGGGAGGTGCTACATTGGGGGAGGTATCACTACCTCTTGGAAAGTCTATTTACCAGGAACTGAACTGTGCCTTTAAATGTCCCATCCAGCGTCATTTGTTAGGTCTCTCACTTTAGTTATCCAAATAAATCCCCATGAGACCTAAAGTGCAGGGTTTTTTTTTCTGAGCTATTAAAGGGGTAGTTCATCTTTAAAGGAACAGTAACACCAAAAAATTAAAGTGTTTTAAAGTAATGAAAATATCATGGGCCGTTGCTCTGTGATGGTAAAACGGATCTGTTTGCTTCAGAAACACTACTATAGTTCATATAAACAAGCTGCTGTGTAGCAATGGCGGAAATTGAAGAAAAGGCTACATGGCACAGGTTAAATAGTGGATAAAAGATAACACCATTATGTTGTACAGAGCTTATCTGCTGTGTAACCTGAGCCTTTTCTCCTTTGAATGGCTGCCCCCATTGCTACACAGGAGTAGTGTTTCTGAAGCAAACACAGTTTTACCAGTGCAGGGCAACACTGCATTATATTCATATTACTTTAAAACACTTTAATTTTTTGATGTTACTGTTCCTTTAAAGGGATACTGTCATGGGAAAACATGTGTTTTTCAAAATGCTCCAGCAGAATTCTGCACTGAAATCCATTTTTCAAAAGAGCAAACTGATTTTTTATATTTAATTTAGAAATCTGACATGAGGCTAGACATATTGTCATTTTCCCAGGAACCCCCGGTCGTGTGACTTGTGCTCTGATAAACTTCAGTCACTCTTTACTGCTGTACTTCAAATTTCCCTCCCCCCAGCAGCCTAACAACAGAACAATGGGAAGGTAACCAGATAGCTGCTCCCTAACACAAGATAACAGCTGCCTGGTAGATCTAAGAACAGCACTCAGTAGTAAAATCCAGATACCACTGCGAAACATTCAGTTACATTGATTAGGAGAAACAACAGTCTGCCAGAAAGCAGTTCCATCCTGAAGTGCTGGCTCTTTCTGAAAGCACATGACCAGGCAAAATGACCTGAGATGGCTCCTACACACCAATATTACAACTAAAAAAATACACTTGTTGTAGAGTGAATTATTTGCAGTGTAAACAATGTAATTTAGAAACATAAACTATATCATACAAATAATGATAGAATCCCTTTAAAGGGGATCCGTCACCCAAAAAAATTATCCAAAATCCTATTTTATCCCATTAGTCAAGCAAAATGAACTTTAATTACACTATATAAATTATTTGAATCTTGTTTCCTTCAGTCTGGGAATTCAAAATTATAGCAAGTAGACAGCAGCCATTTTGTGCACACTGTTATTATGACAAATCTTGCATCAGCTAAGAATCTTGTTTGTGCACCAGAATGTGGGACCTGATGTCCATCCCCATGCCCTGGCTACACAATTAAACGGTAAAGAGAACTGGGGGAATGTGGGGAGAGCAGTGACATCTAGGAAGTGCTGAATGGAAAGTGAAAGTAATTGTCTGCCCCGCCTCTATGCCAATGGCATAGAGGAGTGGCAGACAATATTTGATTGACAGCTGAGATTTTTAAATGAGCTTACAACAGATATGAATGCTTTAATAAAAAAGAGAAATTGGATTTCATGTTTAATTTGAAAAGGACTTTTATTATACAGATTTTTGTGTCTGGGTGACAGGTCCACTTTAAGTTCACTTTTAGTATGTTATTGAATAGCTGATTTTAAGTAACCTTTCAGTTAGTCTTCATTTTTTAATTATTTTATAGTTTTGGAATTTTAACTTCTGTTTTTGACTCTTTCCAGCTTTCAAATGGGGGTCACTGACCCCATCTAAAAAAACAATGTTCTTTACTATTACAAATGTATTGTTATTACTACTTTTTTTTATTCATCTTTCTATTCAGGCCTCTCCTATTCATATTCCAGTCTCTTATTCAAATCAGTGCATGGTTGCTAGGGTAATTTGGACCCTAGCAACCAGAGTGCTGAAATTGCAAACTGAAGAGCTGCTGAATTAATGCTAAATAACTAAACAAACATAAATTAATATCACTCTCTACATCATACTAAAAATGAATTTAAAGGTGAACAACCTTTAAGCCAGATTTGCTCTTAGCAGGTGTATGCTGGAGTATAATTCTACCTGGGTGTGCCAGAAAGAGTTAGACTATTAATTCACTGTATTTAGTGATACGGTTTTGCTTCGCCGAAAAATGTGAATTTCCTGAGAAATGGCGAAAAAATTTCGGCGGCAAATCACGGGATTTCTCTGCAAATTCGTGCCTGCCGAATAAATTTGCCCATCACTAACTGTATTCTTTGCCGATGCAGAAACGTTTTTTTAAAGGTGTTCCTTGCCTTTCAATTAACTTTTAGTAAGATGTAGACATTGATATTCTTGTATCCTTTTTTATTTGTTGCCTTCTATTTATTTGCCTTTTAGTTCAGCAGCTCTCCAGTTTGGAATTGTAGCAGCTATCTGGTTACTAGGGTCTTGTTTACCTTAGCAACCAGGCAGTGGTTTAAATGAGAGTCTGGAATATGAATAGGAGAGGGGCTGAATAGAAAGATAAGCAATAGAAAATAAAAATAATAATAAGATTGTAAGTTTACAAAGCAATAGATTTTTGACTGCCGGGCCAGCGAACCCCATTTTAAAGCTGAAAAGATATAGAAGTGGAAGGAAAATCATTTGAAAACTAAGTTTAAAAAAATAATGAAGACCAATTGCAAAGTTGCTAGGAATTCCTTGCACTTTAATTAGCCTTGGGGCTCTCCTACAATCCCTCTCGTATTTGTGATCCCTGTGATCATCTCACTGAAATGGGCTGCGCATATTTTTTTTTTGCCAGATGTTTTTATTTTCCAAATTTTACTCTAAGATTATATAAATGTCACCAATAAGAGAGAATTAACTATTCGTCTTCGCTTTAGTAATGTCGTCAATTTTCATTTACGCCCCTGCGTTTTTCACAAATGTAACTGCAACGGACAAATTTGACTATAATTATAAATTCTGTTTTCTGCCGACAGGGAGAGACAACAAATACCGCCTGGCACAACTATGGTCTTTATTGTACCCAGTTCTTATAGTTCTTATTGTGCTCAGCCTGCAGATTAGCAGCATCTCATAAACGTCTGCTTTCTCTTTTTCCCTTTTTTCATACCAGAAATAGAAATGCATAATTCATGGTTTCTGAGAACTATCTACCTCTTAGTGCTGGCAAAGCATTTACAAAATAAGATATCTCATGACACAATAAAATGATCAGTAGCATTTGGTTCCTTGTGTAACTTCCCGAAATGTGTTTATTCCATGCACTACATTACAATGGGGACTGATCCATTTATAAAGATGCAGCCAGGAACATAATAATGCATGATCCATTCTATTGATTAAACAGTATCATGTTTAAATTCAGACTTTAAAATCATCATCATAAAACCACTTGAACCAAGATGTCCAGTGTAACCTTTAGCACTTCATAAAACATTATTACTATACTATATCTAATTTAAAGGGAGCTTAGTATAACTGTCATTTTCTGTATTTTATTTTCTCCCACTATGATTTTTATGTAGGACTCGTGTCTCCAAACAATAAAAAGCCCTGGGGTCTTAATCAAACAAGACAAAAAACATAATGACATTTTTTTTTGTTATTTTATTTTATTCCCAATTTTGTGATGTATAATTCTTTCTTAAACTTTGAAGTAATTTATTGTTTACTTTGAATGTTGTAACTTATGTCATTTGGAATCTTTTCATTTGTATTGTAATTTCTCATACTTGTTTATGAAATGAATATATATGTTGAAAGAGAAAAAAAACATAACAAGAAATATTGATGTCTACTGTCCCCAGGGCTGCTCTGGCCATGAGGTTAGAATCTTGCCTCAAGCGGCACAGAGCGGCTAGTTACCAGGGGCTGAAAAAAGCCGCCTCTGGTAAATTTGAGAGATGAATTTCCGTTTTTTAAAACTGAAATGCGGCTCTTCTAGTGCAACAAGCTCTAGTGAAGTGCAGGCCGGCTCGCGGGTGCCAGCTTCCGACTTCCAGGTTCGTCTTTTGTAGACAATGCATCTGCTTGCCCCACCCCTATTGTGACATCATAAAAGCTATAAAACCCACACATCACTAGCGAGCACAATATTGCTCACTGCACTAGCGATGCAGCCCCTCCTCGACCCGCTCTGACACTACAAGCGCGGAGCAGGAGGGGGGCAGCAGCAGCCCCTGAAACGCGCCTGACTTCCCCTTTATATTGTAAGCCCTTTAGGGTAGGGTTACCACCTGACTGGTTTTTACCTGGACAGCCTGGTTTTCAGAAGGGCTGCCAGGGTCAAAATTGCCTGCCTGGTTTTCCAAATTCATCAACTGCCTTGTGACATCACAACCACATCCCCTGTGACATCACCTCTTGTCCCCCGTCTGGCTTTCCAGACAGGAAAATGTGAAAGCCCTATTTTAGGGTGGCTCACCAAGAGTACCTACCTGTCCATACCATGGTTAGCTCAAAACCTACATGGCAAAATAAGCCCTTGAAATGGAATCACAACCTAAAGGTTTGGAGTGGAAGAATTTAGAAATCGAAGCTTAATAAACCCTCATAGTTGCTTCTGCTAATTATCATTACACAAAAGTGTTAAGTTCACTTAACCTTAAATGGGTGGTTCACCTTAAGTTAATATTTAGAGGCACATTTATCAAAAATCCCCTAAACTCCCATAAATTCGACCAATCAAAATTTATTATTAAAATCAAATTTTTCAAACTTGGATGAATTGAAACGACCCGAAAATTCGAATCGAATGCAATCAAACTCGATTAGAGTTTTTTACTCTACTTTACTGAAAAAAACTTGAATGCCAGGAAGGCTACAAACAACTCCAAATTGATGCCTGAACCTCTCACATTCACTTAAAAAGCAATTCGGCAGGTTTTAGGTGGAGAATAGTTGAACTTGAATTCTTAAAGGGCCAGAGTATGATAAATCTATTTGAATTTGACAGTTTTAACCATAAAAAAGGAGGTTTCAGGATCAAGCAACAGGATTCACCACTGGGGAGTCTCAGAGATCTGAACATGATGCGGCCTTTTTGGAAATCTGATTGATAGGGTTGGGGAGGAAGTTAGACAGTTTGTGCAGGGGTCCTAATGATTAAACAATGGCTTTAGTTGTACTTTAATGTTTTGTAACAGTAGTGCATCTTTTATATGCATCAATAGCTTTTTTAATTATTAGTCTTAGAATTGTTTTGTCTTGTTTTCCTCCTACTCTGTTTAGTGTTGTGGGAGATGATGGCACTCTATAAATAATCATAACAGAGTGAATCCATGATGTGGAAATGAGGAATAAACAGTACCCGAGCTTGGGAATATTCCATTTTGTTATCTAAGCTTGGTTAACTTTGGCAAGAAATTGCTGATTGACGAAGGTGAATGCTAAGATCTATAGATTGAATGGTGCTCCTCAGTGCCAACATTAATTTAATTACAAATAAAATTAATGATGAAACCCATTACTAATTAATATGGAATGGCACACTTTTACTAGTGAATACCTTCTCTTTAAATCACCAATATGCTCTGTTTTCAAGCTGTTTGCCCCAGAATCTCAACTGATGTGTTTTATTGTATTTAGTTTTAATTGTTTCTGCTAAAAATATTAATTTATTTGAAGAAATCTCCAATAGAATACATTTTATTATGCTTACAGTACGCAGCAAACTAATAAGTAATAATTGATTGAGAGTGCATGAAATCCCTGGATAGCTGACAATTCAGCAATATTAATAAGAGAGTTTTTTTAATCTTATAGATCCAAGGATAGCAGAGTATAATGCAGCACAATATTATGTTAAATACCCTGGTTGCAGAACTAAAGTACATGGAGAAAATATACATGGTGAGGTAACAGTTATGTAACAAATAGTAGTTGCAATTGATTTTTAATTTTTTATGGTTTTTGAGTTATTTAGCTTTTTATTCAGCAGCTCTCCAGTTTGCAATTTCAGCAATCTTGTTGCTAGGGTCTAATTTACCCTAATAACCATGCATTGATTTGAAGAAGAGACTGGAATATGAATAGGAGAGGCCTGAATAGAAATGTGAGTATTAAAAGTATTAAAAGTAGCAATAACAATACATTTGTAGCCTTACAGAGCATTTCTGTAAGAAAAGCCAGCAGACGGCAAATAATTCAAAACTATAAAAAATCAAAAAATGAAGGCCAGTTGAAAAGTTGCTTAGAATTAAACATTGTATAACATATTAAAATTTTACTTAAAGGTGAACTGGCCTTTTAGCAATTGCCAGAGCTTTCACTGGAAACTGCCCTTGGTGGAGTAAAATGTGCAAACATCTTTAAACCCAGAGCAACCAATCAACAGGTGTCGTCTGTTTGAGAGCAAACATCTCATTGGCTGCTATGGGTTCTGGTGCAAATGTTGTAACTGTCACCATGGTATCAATAACTAAGGTCAATAAGGCAAAGCTTTTATAGGGGTCATTTGCAAAGACCCTGGACAAAGGTGCAAGAGCTCTAAGAAGTGCAAAGTTGCCATAGGACAGGTAGTAAGTACCTCCCTCTCATGAGCATGGCATTTTGAAAAAAGGCAGCACGGAATTCATGGGTGTAGCCACAGACACAACTCATTTAGCGTGGCAGGCAGGATGCAAAGTGACTCCTTTTGACCTACTATCATATTATTAGTCATATAGTTATTAGCTTGAAATGTCAGTCTCCCAGCAACCCAATCTTGCAACAGTCTCCATTGTATTGTTTCAATGATAACTCCCCATGGCAACACTTTTCATGGCCACTGGTTTTACAACAGCCACAATGGGTGCCATGATTATCATTTTAATTGTAACTGTCTTATCCATAGCAACAATTTCCAGCTTTTATGCAGACACCTTTTGAAACTGAAACCATAGTCACAATCTCAAGGACAGCAGTCACCATGACAACCACTTCAATAAAAACGATTTCCATGGTAAATGTCAAAATGGTCGCCATGCCACCTGTCTCTGTGACGGTATTCTCTGTGTTAGTGGAATGGACTATGTATTTCATGACCACAATCTCCATTGTAAAATATTTCACAATACAAGTTTCCATGGCATCTGTCATCATGGACCATTTTTGTAAAAATCAAACTCTTTTGGTAATGGGAATGGACCCTATTCTTTTTTTATTTACATGGATATAACAATGAATTCTCTGTCAATTGTCTGTATGACACCAGCCTACATGGCAATGTCCAAGACATAACCATATAGCCATAAACTCTATAGCAAGGGTCCCCAGCCATTTTTCCTGTGAGCAACATTCAAATATAAAGAGTTGGGAAACAAAACGTGCATGAAAAAAGTTCCTGGGGGTGCCAAATATGAGATGTGTTTGGCTGTACCTGGTTTTTATGCAACCAAAACTTGCCTCCAAGCAAGGAAGTCAAATAAAAGTTTTTTAAGGGTAGTTTCCGTAAAAACTGAAATTTTCCGGGTTATTAAAAAACGTAAATTTTTTCTAGATTTATTATGTCCTGAAGATGCAAAAAGCCAGAATCTAAAAATACTCCAGCTAAAACCTGTTGAGGTCATGTAGAAGTCAATGGCAGAGGTCCCTTTAACCGTTTGAAAATGTTAAGCCTTCATGATGTTTTTTTTTTCGGTGGTTTGTGCTCGAAAACTCAATCAATTCAACCTTTTTTTTTTTTTTGCAGATAACTCAATAAATTAAAGTATTCCAGTTTCCCCCCCGATTGCATTGATTAAAATTTTTAGTCTGGTTTGAGGCCACTGGGAGCAACATCCAAAGGGTTGGGGAGCAACATGTTCCTCATGAGCCACTGGTTGGGAATTACTGGTCTATATTAATGATTTCTCTTCCAGTGGTCTCTAGGGCACCATTTTCATAAGAGCTATAAAACGTGACAAATTAATTAACAGTAATTGTGTTTATGACAGCAGTTTGCTGGATGACTGTTAGGGGCCAATTCACCAAGGGTCGAATATCGAGGGTTAATTAACCCTCGATATTCGACTGGGAATTAAAATCCTTTGACTTCGAATATTGAAGTCAAAGGATTTTAGCGCAAACAGTTTGATCGAACGATCGAAGGAATAATCCTTCGATCGAACGATTAAATCCTTCGAATCGAACGTTTCGAAGGATTTTAATCCAACGATTGAAGGATTATCCTTCGACCAAAAAAATTTAGGAAAGCCTATGGGGACCTTCCCCAGAGGCTAACATTGAACTAGGGGGTTGAAGTTTTTTCTTAAAGAGACAGTACTTCGACTATCGAATAGTCGAATAGTCGAACGATTCGACTATTCGAAGTCGTAGTCGAAGGTCGAAGTAGCCCAGTCGATGTTCGAAGTAGCCCAAAAAACAATTCGAAATTCAAAGTTTTTTTGCTTGAATCCTTCACTCGAAGTTAGTGAATCGGCCCCTTAATGTGGTCTCTATCCAATGATTTCTATATCAAGTGTCATTGTTGTCATAATTTGATTACAATGGTGATCCTCAAACCTCAATTTTACATCCCCTGATTTTACATTTTCTCTCACTTTACATTGGTTTTTGTGGCCCATTAATATAGAGTGCATAATGCATTTCCCTGATTTTACCCCATTTTTGTTCTGGTCCCCTGAAAAAAAGTAAAATGGGGGTTCAACTGTATACCAAATATCTTTGTTCAGTATATTTATATGGAGAGGTGGCTCAATGTTAAATGTTGGCTCTATTAAGGACAGCTCTGTAGTTAAGAAGGTGTTTATAAGCTCAATAGTTGAATGGTTCCTTTGGTAGAGGTCAGACCAATTAAAGATAAAATCAGTTATGGTATTTCTCCCCCCAAAAATACTCTTTTTCAGGTTAGGATTGAAAGCCTTGACAGGACGTGTCAGCTTATGAATACTTTGTACACACCAAATCCATTTTCCCTTTAGTGTGTGCAAGATTAGGTTGTAGTTTTCTCTTAAAGGAATAGTTCAGTGTGAAAATAAAAACTGTGTAAATAGATAGGCTGCGCAAAATAAAAAATGTTTCTAATATAGTTAGTTAGCCAAAAATGTAATATATAAAGGCTGGAGTGAACAGATGTCTAATAAAACAGCCAGAATCCAACTTCCTGCTTTTCAGCTCTATAACTCTGAGCTAGTCAGCGACTTGAAGGGGGGCCACATGGTACATTTCTGTTCAGTGAGTTTGTTATTGATCCTCAGCATTCAGCTCAGATTCAAGAGCAACAGAAATGACCCTTGTGGCCCCCCCTCAAGTCTCTGATTGGTTACTGCCTGGTAACCAGGGCAACCAGTCAGTGTAAACCAAGAGAGCTGAAAAGTAGTGCTCTGACTGACTTGTTATACATCAAATCACTCCAGCCTTTATACATTACATTTTTGGCTAACTAACTATATTAGAAACATTTTTTATTTTGCACAGCCTATCTATTTAGCCAGTTTTTATTTTTACACTGAACAATTCCTTTAAAGGAGAACAAAAGGTTATTTTTAAATTATGTTCCTAAATGTAGTTTGTGTGCCCCCCTCCTGAAACACCATGCTGTAATTTGGCACTTGACAAAAACTCACCGCTGCAGAGTCTGTGTCCACCATCTTGGTGGCGAGAAGAAGCAGAAGAAGGCGAGAAGAAGCAGAAGGCGGCAAATACAGCTGAAGGTTAATTCCTATAGAGACAGCATTACTGTAAGTAGCTCTTGACTTAAGTGGCATCACATAGAACTTTATTTGTATTTAACCTTTCCTTCTCCTTTAAAGGAGGGTGTCAGGTAAGTAAATACAATCACTTGGGGGTAGGGTCGGAGTGGGCCAGTGGGCACCCCGGGAAAAAACCCGGTGGGCCATGGCTCTTGAGGGACCCGTTGGTCCAGACCCACTCCCTTTAAAAATTTACTTCAGTTTTGCGCACTGCAATCACGGCGGAAACCCAGTAGGCCCGCATGCGCAATCACGGTGACAAGAAACCATGCATGCATGCACAATTGCAGCACACCACAGCAGCTTAGTGGCCGGGAGGGGGTCCCAGTAGCCCCGGTTGGGCCTTGGGCCCCCCAGTCCGACCCTTCTTGGGGGTGCCTAACATTTGGCAACTATATAGTGGAGTTCTGGGGTAATGTGTATGGAGGGGCAGATTTATTAAAAAACAGTGGAATAATTCACCACACAACGCCAGGCATCGTCGTGTGTAAAAATGGTGTACATCTTTTACGCACTTTTCCTTTGAGCAACTTCCAGTGGAACTTGCTTACAAAGTTCTGAAGCAGTGGAAAATAACGGTGGAAAAACTGCCATGTGCATGGCATAAAAAAACATTCCTTGATAAATTCGCCATATTTTACACATCTTTTTACACCTTTTTATTCTGCCAATATCATTTTACACAGCATAATAAACAGGCACCATAGTGTGTGTCATCAAGGTTTACGCTAAAATAGTTTCCATGGAAACAGTCTCCGTGAAAATGATTTCTGTTGGAACTATTGGAACACTATGAGTGTCCTCACCATCAGGCATCTCCAAGGCAACAGTTTGGATGTCCACACTTGTGGGCCCATTTATCAAATTGGTGCTACTTTCCCACCAATGTACAAGTGTTTTCACAAGAGATGTCAAGTAAAAATATGTACTCATTTTTCTAAACGAACATTTCTTTAAAGTGGTTATTTATTAAAGGTCGAGTTATGTTTTTCCCAAAAAATTCAAGTTTTTCAAGGGTTTTCGAGCTTTATTATTTCCTGAAGCTGCAAAAAGTCAGAATCCAAAAATACTCCAGAAAAAAACCTGTCACGGTCATGTAGAAGTCAATGGCAGAGGTTCCTTTTAACCGTTCGAAAATGTTTTTAGCCTTCAAGATTTTTGACTTTTTTTTCTGTGGTTTGCGCTCAAAAACTTGATAAATTTGAGCTATTCAAGCTTTTTTTGCCCATAACTCAATCAATTCGAGTTTTTCCCCCGATTGCATTGAATCAAGTTTTTTACATTCGGATTTTTTCATAAATTAGAAAACATTTGGTGGCAAATTCACCAAGGGTCGAATATCGAGGGTTAATTAACCCTCGATATTCGACTGGGAATTAAAATCCTTTGACTTCGAATATCGAAGTCGAAGGATTTTAGCGCAAATAGTTAGATCGAAGGAATAATCCTTCGATCAAACGATTAAATCCTTCGAAACGTTCGATTCAAAGGATTTTAATCCAAAAATCGAAGGATTATCCTTCGACCAAAAAAACTTCCCCATAGGCTAACATTGGGTTCGGTAGGTTATAGATGGCGAACTAGGGGGTCGAAGTTTTTTCTTAAAGAGACAGTACTTCGACTATCGAATGGTCGAACAGTAGAACGATTTTTAGTTCGAATCCTTAGATTCGAGGTCGAAGTCGTAGTCGAAGGTCGAAGTAGCCCATTTGATGGTCGAAGTAGCCCAAAAAACACTTCGAAATTTGAAGTTTTTTTACTTCAAATCCTTCACTCGAGCTTGGTGAATTGGCCCCCTGGAGTTGTGAGTTTATTAGAGGTAGAAAATACAGCACAAACCTCACAAACTCGACCTTTGACCAAATATTTTTAGTGAAAAGAGTGTGTGAAAAAGTATAAAGACGATTGTTTTTGTGGTTCAATAGGGGGGAAACCTGCTGTATTTGAAAAGTCAAAAAAATGGTTCTCAAGTGTTTCTCAAGTGTATCTGTGTCTGCAAAGTGTATGTTATGCATTCAGGCATGTTCAAGTGCTTTTTAAATGTTGTTCACCTTTAAATTAACTTTTAGTATGATTTAGAGAGCGAGACAATTTGCCATTGGTTTTAATTTTTTATTACTTGCGGTTGTTGAGTTATTTCGCTTTTTATTCAGCAGCTCTCCAGTTTGCAATTTCTGCAATCTGGTTGACAAGGTATACATTTTCCTAGCAACCATGCAATGATTTGAATAAGAGACTGGAATATGAATAGGAGAGGCCTGAATAGAAAGATGAGTAATACAAAGTAGCAATAACAATACATTTGTAGCCTTACAGAGCATTTGTTTTTAGATCAGGGTCAGGGACCGCCATTTCAAAGCTGGAAAGGGTCAGAAGAAGAAGGCAAATAATTGAAAAAACTTGCTTCGAATTAGTCATTCTATAACATACTAAAAGTCAACTAAAAAACACATGTAGCTAAATTACAAATCATGGAGTGAGCACCTTTCTAAACCAGACCACTGAACTCCCTTGAAAACAGCCCTGTTTGCCCTGCCAAATAAAGGGTAGCACAGTGGGGTTGGTGGGCACCATCTTGGGCCTCCTCTTGGAAGCAATTACCAAACTGATCATATGCAGTTAAAACTAGGTAACTAAGTTATGACTGCTAGAGAGAGGACCCTTGCTGGAGTGAGCAGCCTTGAGAACCACATCATACCACTGTGCTCCCTCAAAACCAGCCTGGTTTCTCTACCTGTTCCCCCAAAAAAAGAGTAGCATAGTGGGGTTGGTGGGTACCATCTTGGGCCTCCTCTTGGAAGCAATTGCCAAAGCTGAGCATGTGCAGTTGAAGCCAGATCCAGAGTATCTTCAACTGGGCGCACGCAATAGTTGAAAATTTACAGCCTTGTTAAAAATAAATAGAATAATGTGATTTTCGCTAGTTATTTTTTTGGTGATTAAAGAAAAAAGTATATTAAAGGAAGCTGTGCCTTTTCTCTTTTTCAGCTTTGAATGACTTCCCCCATGTCTACACAGCAGCTTGTTTATATAAACTATAGTTGTTTTTCTGAAGCAAACACACCAGTTTTACCAGTGCAGCAAAACAGTACATTAAATTTTCATTACTTCCAAAGACTTTCCTTTTTTGCTGTTACTGTTTCTTTAAACATAATCGCTTTTTTCAGTCCCTTCTTAAAGATTCTTAATGATTTTTTTTGATCCCACAAAAAAATATCTTTGCATTTTATTGCGATTTTTTTTCTTAAGCTTAAAAATGTTTAAATATTCTTCAAAATATCCAAACATTTAAAAAATGGCTTATATAAACTTGTAGTTGTAGAAAAAAAAGAAAACATATTCCCCTTTACCTGGTGCAAAAAAAAGGCAATGAACTGTTCAGAAGGCTTAAAAAAACCAAATCATCAAGGGAGAATTACACCATAACAATAAACAACGCATGTGTAAATCATTTCTTTACTAGGATGGTGGAATAAGCATCAGTACCACTCGCTAAACTGCCTGTTTACTTTCATTTTATATTTAAAAAAAAGAAAGGCGGCGGTTGTCATTCGGTTTAAATATATCTGCTAGGTAGTTGTTGTGAATATGATGTTTCCTTTAATGAATCTGACATTTTGCCTTAAACCTGTCAAAATTATAGATTTTGCTTTTCTCTATACATGGAATTGATTGCACTACACACAGCGTCGGAGATTTCCCAAAGGAAAGCTTAAAAGCTGGTCAATTTCCTTCCCTGGTAAATATTATATATCTCTTTGACTTCTTGGTAATGTAGATTCTTTTAAAAGGTGAAAGAGCCAGGGAAGGAAAAAAAACAGATAAATATTCATGGAAACCACAAATCCAGCAGTTTTATGATGTTAAGCCTTTACACAGGCATCGCTGTGCTGCAGTAACCTGAAGATACAAGAACAAAGGCATAAATGCACACACATTGGTTTTGTTATTTAACTGTTTCTCAGGTATAAAGGTACCTGCAATCTCTGTAGTTTTATCTCATAATCTCTATCTCCTTCTCTTGGTATCAAATTCTTGTCAATGCAATACTGATATTTCTCCTCTTTAGCTGGATAATGCCAACATCTTTCCAATTTCGATTGGCAGCCTGTTATCTTGAGCTCCACAATCTTTCTCTTTAACACACCTAATAAAATGCTCACACATCTGCCCTCACCCATTCCCACATCAACCACAGCTACTTGCAACTGCCACCACTTAAAGGAGTAGGAAAGTTGTATCCCACTTGGGGTTGCCAAATGTTAGGCAACCTAGGTTAGGAATAAAATCGATAAAATCAAGCAAAAACCCATATTGTACCATTTTTCTGGAATTTTTTACTGAATCGTCCTATTTTTTCTGTCTTTTTCCGGAAAGCCAGAATTTTTCAGATTTTTGCCCAAAAAGGCCGAAATAGTCAGATTTTTGGGCTGTTTCCAGCACAGACCATGAAAATTTCAAAAAGGATAGGAACCTCTCCCATTGACTTATATACAACCTTGGCAGGTCTGAGATGGTGGATTTTTGGATTCTGACTTTTTGCAGCCTTGGGGTATAATAAATCTCGAAAAATTAAAGTTTTTTTTTTCCACTAAAAATTCAGAATAAATAACCCCCCTAAATGTACATTTTATTCCACACACACACTCCCTACACTATCTTCCTCCTCTCCCTCAGTGTTTTAAAAAATAGTCTCAGGTCCTACCTCTTGGCACTAGATTGGATTCAGTCTTATGCTCTAACCATTGTTTTAGGCTGCTTAGATTGTAGGCTCTGTGGGCCAGGGGACTCTTTTACTTTGTCTTGACATCTGGCAATAATTATGATCTAATCCTTTATTTGTGTATGTATTTTTTCATGGCATTGCTGTTTACCAGGACTTACGTAGTGAATCAAGAGAAGAGAAGGGTCTTGCACTTTCATATATTTCGGCCTAAGATTAAAGAGGGCATTGAGAACGTGGAGAATATACTGTCACAAAAATAATTCAAGCTGCAGTGTCCCAGGAGAAGGCAGAGGCTTAGTCAGTCAATCTGGGTCATGGAGGGCAGCAGAGCTGAAAAACATCCAAAAAATAAGGATGGCCAAATAGCAGCAGACGTCAGAAACAATGGGTTGGTCAATAAGAAGAATTCAGGCATCTGTGGAACAGAACCAAGATAACCTAGTGATTAGGTAAGGTTACTGGGTATCCTAATAAAAGCTTGTGGTCCACCTTGACCATATACTGACAATGACTTTCTCCTGATGTTTTTGGAATGCTCCTCCTTCTGATCCATTGGATCCATGATCCAATCAGATTATTCCAAATGATAGGAATAAACATTTTATAAAGAATGCAAATTAATCGAAGACCCAGCATTGAAGTCTGTCTTACTGTTTTGCTTCAAGAGTACAATGTTATAATACATTTAAATGTATTTTTATTTGCTTATATTGACATGTCGCGGCTTGATCACAAATATTCGAATTCACAGGAAGCCAAAAATCTCAAATTAATAATTTTACATTAATATCACTTGGGTTGTTCGCACCAGCAAATGTATCCACATAAGATGAATCAAGCTACAGTATATAAAATACAGTTTAATAAAAGACAAATTTATTTTCCTAAAATAAAAACGGAATATTCTACTGGAATTTTCCCAAATCTTACAAAATGTTGTAATGTATCATATTTAACCTATCACTTTCCTGAAACTGAACTGATATCTGGACCGAGATCACAAATATCAGTAGAATTGTCCCAATAAGATACTGTATTTAATTGATTAATCAATCCGATCACTGTAATTTGATGATAAACATATACAGTAGAACAACCATCCTAACCAGCTATATGCTACTGGCCACATATTTTCCAATTTTCAATAGAATTACATAATTTTATATTGATCAACATGATCTGTGGTCTCACTTTGGGGCACTTTGGACTGATTTACTTTAACTGAACTATAACGTATGTTGCCCTTAAAGGAGTTGTTCACCTTCTAAACATTATTTTTTTCAATTCAGTTGTTTTTTGATTGATCCCCAGAAATAAAGACTTTTTTCAATTACTTTCCATTATTTATTTTTAACTGTTTTTCCTAAATCTAAGTTTAAAGTTGAATGTTCGTGTTTCTGGTGTTTGAGTCTGGCAGCTCAATAATTTTAATGCAGATTCTAAACTGTTACAATTTCACAACATTTAGTTGATACATTTCTCAGCAGCATCTCTGGAGTATTAGCAACTATTGTATCAATTCTAACAGCTGCCTGTAATGAAACCCAGAGATTCTGCTCAGCATGGACAAAGATTAAAGATGTATCCATTTAGAACAGTTTACAGGGTCGGCGACCCCCCCACCAGAGCTTCAGAAGGTGAAAAATGAATCTTTACACTTCAATATTAGAAAAACGGTCACAAATAGAAAATAGAAAGTCATTAGATAAAGTTATATCTGGTGATGTATCTGAAAACAACTAGTTCTTTGAAGAAGAACAACCTGTTTAAATCCTGACAGTCAGTCAAAAGGTCAGTTAATAGTGTACAATGTGGATCTGAGCTTTAAATTTATATTTCAATTAGAGTTCCAATCAATCACAAGGGGGAACAGACAATGACAGACCAATGTTACAATCGGTCTTACAGAGAAAAACCAAGAGGCAAGGGAAAAGTCCATGTTGAGGATGCATATAAGTCAATGGGAGAAGTCCCAATGATTTTTTAATGTGCAATGGGTTTCGTGCAATACCCCGAAGTTTTCTGAGTTTTCAGGCAAAGATCTGAGGTTTCGGGTGAAAAATACGAAAAAAATCGTGAAAATCAGATGAAAAATCAGATGAAAAATCAGAAAAAATCTTGAAAATCGGATTTTTACCCACAAAGCAAATTTTCGGGAAAATGTACTAATAAATAAGCGCAAAAAACCCAAGCGGATTTGATCGGAGTTTGTAGCAGAAAATATTGAGATAAATTCAGACTTTGATAAAAGAAAAACTTTAGTGTATGCTTAAATCATGTGTGCATCTGATTTATTAGGCATTGGGTGCAAGTCTGATGTGGCTGTTGACGCAACACCCCATGGGAAACCTGGAGCAACCATCATGTTTAAGGTGGTGATAGCTACATGGTTCCCAATGTCAGTAAGCACAGCTGTGCACCATTTACTAAAAAAAAAAGCAGGATGGGCCTATTAGCCAGCATGTGGAAGAGCAGGTACCTTAAGGTGGCCATTCACGGGCCGATAAAAGCTGCCGACAAGACAAGTCGGCAGTTTATTGGCTGGGTATGGGCCCCCCCCCCGACGGGCTTCCCCGATCGAGATCTGGCCAAAAGTCGGCCAGATCTCAATCGGATGGGAGAGAAAATCCCGTTGGATGGCGGCCGCATCTGTTCGTTGATGTGGTCCCGCGATCCGACCCCCATTCCCATTTGTTAGGATCTGATAGTTACGCTCTAGGTGGGCATATCGGAGAGAGATCCGCTCGTTTGGCGACATCGCCAAATGAGTGGATCTCTCCGTGTATGGCCACCTTTAAGGTATTTCATTAAGATGCACATTGTGTCCATTTTACAGCCTCTGAACCTGTGGGTATGTTGGTATATGGCTTCTAGACATTGTGTTGTGGGACAGTGGTTTGAGCAATTATAATCCCTTTGCCTCCCTGTTTTCTCCCTCCATAGCAGCTTATCTGAAAGAAGTGTCCCTGGCATTAACATTGGCGTATTTATGCAGAGTGGAGCTCATGGGTTCCATCTCCAATATCTTCAGATCCTCTTGCTTTCCATCGACAATCTTCTGAGCTTCCGGCACATGTGCAATACAAATACCAGACTGGCCCCCAATGCGCATGTGTGAAAAAGCTCATTGTCAGCGCTTACCTATGCGAGGAATCCGAAGATACTAAAGATGGTGCCCATAAGCTCCGCTGCACCACTCTGCATGAATATGCCAACGTTAATGCCAGGGATACTTTTTTCAAGTAAGGTACTATGTAGGAAGAAAGCAGGGATGGGGCAAATGGAGGGAAGGGGATGGGAGGGTTTTGCTTAACAGGGTTTTAGTTCTCCATTAAGGAACTTACATGGGGTTTTATTTAAAGAAAAACATCAGCCGCCAAACTTTTTCTATACCTCCCAAACAATGTAGGTCTCTATAAAAAGATATTGCATAAAAACAGCTTATATGTAAAACCCTGCTTCATGTAAATAAACCATTTTCATAATAATATACTTTTCTAGTAGTATGTGCCACTGGGTAATCATAAATAGAAAACTGCCATTTTAAGAAATATGGGCAGCCCCCTGTTATCCTAGGATTCACAGTGCACACAAACAAACCAAACAAACCTTATGTTAGGTCACATGAGCCAATTAACAGACAGAGTTGTGTCTTTTGCTGCCACACTTCTTCCTGTTACAGTTAGAGTTGAAGTATTTCTGGTCAGGTGATCTCTGAGGCAGCACACAGACCATCACAAAATGGTGGTTCAAGGCAAGAGATGTAAAAGGACAATATTTACTGAAATTTATATACCAGTATTCATTTTTGGGGTATAAGAAAGCCCACTCAAGGAAAAATTAGTTTTTTTTTTCCCCTGACATCTTTATTCTTTTAACATATTGTTCTATGACCGCTATATATGATATAAAATATCAAAACAGGGGGGTTGTGGGAGCACTCTAAAGGCTTTAAAAGTATAAATATATATAAGTATAATAAATGCTATTGCATATGTACCCAAAACAGGGGTTATTTTGTTACAAAGTTATGATCATAAAATTGATAAGCCACCATACCACGTCAAGGTAAACCCCGAATGGCGGTCCCTAACTTATTTTATATTTTATGTGCATTTTAGCATTACCTGTAATCAATGTCCATTGAACGCTGTTTTTTCACTGAGGGCTAAATCCTCCCCAGCCAGCAATCAGGCTTTTAAAGGAGAGATATTCCCAAAACAAACGCCCAATTTTAAAAGCATAGGATCACCACTAGTTTAAAGGGGGGGTATGGGGTGCTACAACCACTGAAGCTATGCCACAGCTCCTGGCTAAATATACAATATCAAAACAGGGGGGTTGTGGGAGCACTCTAAAGGCTTTAAAAGTATAAATATATATAAGTATAATAAATGCTATTGCATATGTACCCAAAACAGGGGTTATTTTGTTACAAAGTTATGATCATAAAATTGATAAGCCACCATACCACGTCAAGGTAAACCCCGAATGGCGGTCCCTAACTTATTTTATATTTTATGTGCATTTTAGCATTACCTGTAATCAATGTTCATTGAACGCTGTTTTTTCACTGAGGGCTAAATCCTCCCCAGCCAGCAATCAGGCTTTTAAAGGAGAGATATTCCCAAAACAAACGCCCAATTTTAAAAGCATAGGATCACCACTAGTTTAAAGGGGGGGTATGGGGTGCTACAACCACTGAAGCTATGCCACAGCTCCTGGCTAAATATACAATATCAAAACAGGGGGGTTGTGGGAGCACTCTAAAGGCTTTAAAAGTATAAATATATATAAGTATAATAAATGCTATTGCATATGTACCCAAAACAGGATTTAGCCCTGAAAAACAGCGTTCAATGGACATTGATTACAGGTAATGCTAAAATGCACATAAAATATAAAATAAGTTAGGGACCGCCATTCGGGGTTTACCTTGACGTGGTATGGTGGCTTATCAATTTTATGATCATAACTTTGTAACAAAATAACCCCTGTTTTGGGTACATATGCAATAGCATTTATTATACTTATATATATATATATATACTTTAAAGCCTTTAGAGTGCTCCCACAACCCCCCTTGTTTTGATATTGTATATTTAGCCAGGAGCTGTGGCATAGCTTCAGTGGTTGTAGCACCCCATACCCCCCCTTTAAACTAGTGGTGATCCTATGCTTTTAAAATTGGGCGTTTGTTTTGGGAATATCTCTCCTTTAAAAGCCTGATTGCTGGCTGGGGAGGATTTAGCCCTCAGTGAAAAAACAGCGTTCAATGGACATTGATTATAGGTAATGCTAAAATGCACATAAAATATAAAATAAGTTAGGGACCGCCATTCGGGGTTTACCTTGACGTGGTATGGTGGCTTATCAATTTTATGATCATAACTTTGTAACAAAATAACCCCTGTTTTGGGTACATATGCAATAGCATTTATTATACTTATATATATATATATACTTTAAAGCCTTTAGAGTGCTCCCACAACCCCCCTTGTTTTGATATATATGATATAAGTTGAGCATGTCCTGCTCCAAAGGGAGAAGCATCAGCACTGAGATAAATTTGGAACTTGAGTGTTGCTAATATGTTTATTGGGTCCAACCCATGAATTTCTATTAAATATTTAGTACAGAGCTCAGGTCAGTTATTTTCCTATATGGTTAAGATAATGGCAGCAGTCAACTTAATCCAGTCTGCAGCTTAACGTCCTCCAGGACACATTCGTAAGTCTATTAATACTGTCATGGTTATTAAATATTACAGGGAATATTTAGGTACTATCAGAATGTTACTTTGTTTTAGATTTGGTCTCTCTTTGTTGGGTTTTGATATGGGTCCATGCTATGGTATAAAGGTTCTAGCCTAGAAACATGGGCACCAACCGTACTGAGTTAAGAAAAGGGACCAATATTAATCATGATGGTGGATAATGAATGAGATTCAGTGTTGTATCACTTATATCTTCCTTCATGTCTTGTCATAGTTCTCTTCCTTCATATTAAATGTTATTTTATAGGATAATGTTCTCCTGTGTCTTTAACTATTTTTTTCATTAATAGGGATGAGTAAACTTTTTTTTCCGGTACAGTTTTGTATCAAAACTTGCGTTTTTTGCCAATTTTTGAGAAGCCATGCTGGAATATTGTCTTGTGTTCTGTTTTGCCAGGGGAAACAATATGGTCTATTGCATCAGGCAAAATCATGCAGATTATTATTTGCCTTGAATTCCACATGAACTAATGTGATCACAGCCTGTGGGAGGGGCCTCCAGATTTTAAAGGGGAAGTAAACCCATCTGTTACTCACCATACAAAACTTGATGCAAAAATGAAACAGGAGATTTTTATTTACAGGACACAGAGCGTTCTTACAACAAGGCGAAGAAATTCACCCATCCCTACTGCCGTAGAATCTTGGATCACAACTAACCGACTAGTGGATCCGGTAGATACTCCACCCATATCCCCCCACTCTCCAATAGTGGCCCGATACCTTCTGGGTGATACCCCTCCCCTCTTCCAGGTTAGGACCTTTTCCATCCAATTCCTGTCCAAAGACAGTTGTCCTTCCCACCTTGTCCTAAACTATCACTGATTCCCTTACTTACAGAGTGCCCACTTTCCTCCTTGATGGGGCCACAGCTGCCCTTACTAACTATCCTCACTATCTTGTGCACCTAGCGCTCGCTTTACTTAAAATCTCACTATCGTTTTCCTATCTGTCAATGATGTCTTCACTCACCGACCAGCTGACGTTTCTTCGGCCACGCCCTCCTATCAAGACAGCTCATCTTGGGCAGGGCACCTGCTTTTATAGCCCTTCTGTGTCCTACAGTAGCCTCTAGTGGCCAGGGTAGAAATTACACTTAAACTAAACTAAAAATCCACTGCCATCAGGTGGCGATTTACACAAATTACACCCAACAATTTTAAACACACATGCATTTTACATACATGCATATTTTTGTCACTCAAAAAGATAACATTCAAGCCCTCCCCACACCTCCCCTTGATGATCTTAGTAGCTGGGCACCTTGTTTGTAAGAGACTGACAACACGGGAGTCTTTTGTTTCTATGAAGAACAGTTGAAACTGAGTTTATAGGGGAGTTTGACAATGACTTTTAATTTTGAATATATGTTGCATAGTAAGGTTATTGCTTAATGTGATCCAGATAATTACTAATTGTTAAACAGCTCCAACATAGCCAACAGGTACAGTAATATATAGTAATAGAGAAATTATCACAGGTAAAATTAGGGCATATACTTCCCGAGAATTATCTGAATATAATGCTGGGGGCTACAAGATGCCCTCATTTTACCTGCAAAAGTCCTCATTTTTCTTTTGTGTCCAGAAACTTTTCCCTTTACAGATGGTCTGAAAAATTCCAATACACAGGTTTGCTCACAAACTAAAAGTTCTTGCTTGGCACTGCTTGATAAAGTGTGTTCCATTCTGCATAAGTGTGGCCATCTATCACTTTTCTTTAGAAAATGAAAATTAGAGCTTTGGTCACATCTGTAAAAGTAATGGCACGCTAAGTTTGAGCTTATCAGAATAATAAAAGCCTCGCTTGGATCTGTTTGATTCATTTAGGCTCAGAAGGGGAAATTAAATAGGAAATATTATTCATGTTCACCTTAAAACAAGCTTGGTATTGGCAGCATAATGCTCAGAGAAATGGCAACTGATTACGATTTGTTGTTGTTTTTCAAATATTTATATTTTTGAATCTGCAATTTTTGTTCTGTAATTTAAACTACCTGGTTGCTTGGGGGTTATTTTCCTTAGCAGCCCAGGGTGCAGTTTTGGCTTCAAGATGAATAGCAAAGGGCCTGAAAAGAAAAATAACCAGTAACCAATAAAAAACAAGTATATCCAATGTGTTTTTTTTTCGTTATAGTCATTTGACTCCAAGAGGCCAATTGAAAAGATGCTTAGAAAAGATGTTTAGAAAAGATGCTTAGATGTCAATTGTTGACATCTACAATATGAACCCCCCCCTATCTTAGCAAATGCTGGAACCCCAAAATCTTTTAACTAAACATACCATGTTCTTTTAGACCACCAGTCCCCAACCAGCCAACCAGTGGCTCGCAAGTAACATGTTGCTCACTAACCCCCTGGATTTTGTTTCCAGTAACCTGAAAGCAGGTGTTTATTTTTGAATTCCAGGCAAGTTTTGGTTGCATTAACCCTTTAACCGCCAAGCACGTACGGCGTACGTGCTGGCGGTTCAGGGCTCAGGCTGCCAAGAACGTACCTCGTACGTTCTTTTGCAGCTGAGCCCTTCTCTCTGCATCGGCGGCTTTTGCCGCCTCTGCAGAGAGTCAGGAGGGTAGACAGCCCCCTGGGCAACGTGGCTGGGGGGCTGTCAAGTCGGATCTGCGACGCGATTGTCGCAGATCCGACTTCAAAGTAGCAGAAGCGCAATGTAAGCGCTGCTGCTGCTGGCTTACCTCCTCCTCGTCGCACCACGCGCCCAGTCACTTCCTGCTGCGCAGTAACTCTGCAGACACGCTGCCAGGAGTCGTCCTTCGGTTCCAGCGATCCTCCTGCTACAAAAACGGTAAGTGCACTTTTTTTTACACACTTACCTGCACTTACACATACCTACAGTACATTTATACACTTACATGAACATTTTAGTAAAAATTTGTGTTTTTTTATTTTTTTATTTTAGCACACTTAGTCGATTTTGTACACTTATTTACACTTAATTACATGTATTTGCACACTCAGACAACTTTTATTAGTGCACAAATATGTATACACAAAAACTCACAAACAGGGGTTTTTTTTTTTTTTACTTATTCATTGTACTGTTTGTTTTGCCTAAAAGCATGTTATTTTGACAGCGTGACTATTGGATAATCGATTTCGGCCACTAATTACGCTGCCGGATCAATTATTTTGTTATTTCATTGATTTACGCTATTTTTGTGGTTTTATTGCAATTTTATCCATGCATTATTGTTCCTTATGTATCTTTAGTATAGTTTTGCTGTTTGGTGCTTTGGTATAGAAAGATTTATTTTACTTAGTTTGATTCGCCAGAATATATGCTTTCCAAAAATATATGGGTTTCTGGGGGTCTTTTTACAGTTTTGGGGTCTTATGGCACATAACGCACAGTTGGGGCTCTCTTTTCTGCAGCTTAGTTGGCTAGCGTGAAAATTCATAGGCATGTTTTTCATTTGGGGTCCGTACACGCCACATACTTTGGTAAATCTATGCATATTGGGCATCAAACTATTTAGTAGACCTCTGACGTCCATATTTAGGGTGATTTTTCTTTATACGTAAAACATTGTGTGTGATAAATGCGGCAAACTGCAACAATTTTAGGCGATTTTCAGAAATGTAAAAACCTCTGCGTTTAGAAAAGCTTTGCAGTTTGGTGTAGAAAGACGTCTTTATCTTTTTTGGATTCGTCAGAATGTGTACTTTCCAAAAATATATGGTTTTGGGGGGGTCTTTGCTGTTAGGAGGGTCTTGAGGCATATAATATGAAGTCAAGGGTCTATGTTCACAGAAGGCGAATCGGCAGCGGAGAAAAATCATATGCACTATTTTCATTTTGGGTCCGCACATGCCAGCTGCCTTGGTATATCAATGCATATTGGGCATCAAACGGTTCAATTGACCCTTGGCATCAGTATTTATGGTGTTTTAGAATTGTATGTAAGAAATTGGGTGAGATAAATGCGGCCAATTGCAATATTTTTAGGCAATTTTCAAAAATGTAAAAACTGTTGCTTTTATCGCCAAATTTAGGAAAGGCTTGCGGCTTGGTACTTTGGAGTACAAGGACATGCATACCCAATTTGGATTCGTGGGAATGTGTACTTTCCGAAAATATATGGTTTTCTGGGGTGAATGCACTTTTTTTTACCTTTGCTCCCCCCAAAACTATGTATATGTGTTGATTTTGCAGTACCTGAAATGACAGACCATATGGGGGTCTTCCTTTTGGGGCCCCTATATGCCACGTGCTTGGGTACATCTATACATATTGGGCATCAAACTGTTCAGAGGACCCTAGGCTTTCATATTTGGGGTGATTTGTCTTGATACCTAAAAGTATGTGGGTAATACGATGCTGCAGGGTAGATATTTTGAGGTGATTTTTGGAAATGTCACCTAAATCACCAAATTTAGGAATGATTTGCGGCTTGGTACTTTGGCGTAGAAAGACATGCATACCCAATTTGAATTCGTGGGAATGTGTACTTTCCAAAAATATATGGTTTTCTTGGGTGAACTTACTTTTTTCTACATTTGCCCCCCTCAAAACAATGTAAATGTGTTGATTTTGCAGTACATGAAATGACAGACCATATGGGGGTCTTCGTTTTGCGGCCCCTATACTCCACGTGCTTGGGTACACCTATACATATTGGGCATCAAACTGTTCAGAGGACCCCAGGCTTTCATATTTAGGGTGATTTGTCTTGATACCTAAAAGTATGTGGGTAATACGATGCTGCAGGGTCGAAATTTTGAAGTCATTTTTGGAAATGTCCCCAAAATCACCAAATTTAGGAATGGTTTGCGGCTTGGTACTTTGTAGTAGAAAGACATGCATACCCAATTTAGATTCGTGGGAATGTGTACTTTCCGAAAATATATGGTTTTCTGGGGTGAACTTACTTTTTTCTACCTTTGCCCCCCCCAAAACGATGTAAATGTGTTGATTTTGCAGTACCTGAAATGACAGAACATACAAGGAGGGGTCTTCATTTTAGGGCCCCTGTATGCCACGTGCTTGGGTACACCTATACATATCAGGCATCAAACTGTTCAGAGGACCCTAGGCTTTCATATTTGGGGTGATTTCTCTTGATACCTAAAAGTATGTAGGTAATACGATGCTGCAGAGTAGATTTTTTGAGGTCATTTTTGGAAATGTCACCAAAATCACCAGATTTAGGAATGATTTGCGGCTTGGTACTTTGGCGTAGAAAGACATGCATACCCAATTTGGATTCGTTGGAATGTGTACTTTCCGAAAATATATGGTTTTCTGGCGTAAACTTACTGTTTTCTACTTTTGCCCCCCCCCCCCAAAACGATGTAAATGTGTTGATTTTGCAGTACCTGAAATGACAGACTATATGGGGGTCTTCCTTTTGGGGCCCCTGTATGCCACGTGCTTGGGTACACCTATACATATCAGGCATCAAACTGTTCAGAGGACCCTAGGCTTTCATATTTGGGGTGATTTCTCTGGATACCTAAAAGTATGTGGGTAATACGATGCTGCAGGGTAGATATTTTGAGGTGATTTTTGGAAATGTCACCAAAATCACCAAATTTAGGAATGATTTGCGGCTTGGTACTTTGACGTAGAAAGACATGCATACCCAATTTGGATTCAGGGGAATGTGTACTTTCCGAAAATATATGGTTTTCTGGGGTGAACTTACTGTTTTCTACTTTTGCCCCCCCCCAAAACGATGTAAATGTGTTGATTTTGCAGTATCTGAAATGACAGACTATATGGGGGTCTTCCTTTTGGGGCCCCTGTATGCCACGTGCTTGGGTACACCTATACATATCGGGCATCAAACTGTTCAGAGGACCCTAGGCTTTCATATTTGGGGTGATTTGTCTTGATACCTAAAAGTATGTGGGTAATACGATGCTGCAGGGTAGATATTTTGAGGTGATTTTTGGAAATGTCACCTAAATCACCAAATTTAGGAATGATTTGCGGCTTGGTACTTTGGCGTAGAAAGACATGCATACCCAATTTGGATTCGTTGGAATGTGTACTTTCCGAAAATATATGGTTTTCTGGGGTGAAATTACTGTTTTCTACTTTTGCCCCCCCCCCAAAACGATGTAAATGTGTTGATTTTGCAGTACCTGAAATGACAGACTATATGGGGGTCTTCCTTTTGGGGCCCCTGTATGCCACGTGCTTGGGTACACCTATACATATCGGGCATCAAACTGTTCAGAGGACCCTAGGCTTTCATATTTGGGGTGATTTCTCTGGATACCTAAAAGTATGTGGGTAATACGATGCTGCAGGGTAGATATTTTGAGGTGATTTTTGGAAATGTCACCAAAATCACCAAATTTAGGAATGATTTGCGGCTTGGTACTTTGACGTAGAAAGACATGCATACTCAATTTGGATTCGTTGGAATGTGTACTTTCCGAAAATATATGGTTTTCTGGGGTGAACTTACTGTTTTCTACTTTTGCCCCCCCAAAACGATGTAAATGTGTTGATTTTGCAGTACCTGAAATGACAGACTATATGGGGGTCTTCCTTTTGGGGCCCCTGTATGCCACGTGCTTGGGTACACCTATACATATCAGGCATCAAACTGTTCAGAGGACCCTAGGCTTTCATATTTGGGGTGATTTGTCTTGATACCTAAAAGTATGTGGGTAATACGATGCTGCAGGGTAGATATTTTGAGGTGATTTTTGGAAATGTCACCTAAATCACCAAATTTAGGAATGATTTGCGGCTTGGTACTTTGGCGTAGAAAGACATGCATACCCAATTTGGATTCGTTGGAATGTGTACTTTCCGAAAATATATGGTTTTCTGGGGTGAACTTACTGTTTTCTACTTTTGCCCCCCCCAAAACGATGTAAATGTGTTGATTTTGCAGTACCTGAAATGACAGACTATATGGGGGTCTTCCTTTTGGGGCCCCTGTATGCCACGTGCTGGGGTACACCTATACATATCGGGCATCAAACTGTTCAGAGGACCCTAGGCTTTCATATTTGGGGTGATTTCTCTTGATACCTAAAAGTATGTGGGTAATACGATGCTGCAGGGTAGATATTTTGAGGTGATTTTTGGAAATGTCACCTAAATCACCAAATTTAGGAATGATTTGCGGCTTGGTACTTTGGCGTAGAAAGACATGCATACCCAATTTGGATTCGTTGGAATGTGTACTTTCCGAAAATATATGGTTTTCTGGGGTGAAGTTACTGTTTTCTACTTTTGCCCCCCCCAAAACGATGTAAATGTGTTGATTTTGCAGTACCTGAAATGACAGACTATATGGGGGTCTTCCTTTTAGGGCCCCTATATGCCACATGCTTCGGTACACCTATACATATTGGGCATCAAACTGTTCAGAGGACCCTAGGCTTTCATATTTGGGGTGATTTGTCTTGATACCTAAAAGTATGTGGGTAATACGATGCTGCAGGGTAGATATTTTGAGGTGATTTTTGGAAATGTCACCTAAATCACCAAATTTAGGAATGATTTGCGGCTTGGTACTTTGGCGTAGAAAGACATGCATACCCAATTTGGATTCGTTGGAATGTGTACTTTCCGAAAATATATGGTTTTCTGGGGTGAACTTACTGTTTTCTACTTTTGCCCCCCCCCAAAACGATGTAAATGTGTTGATTTTGCAGTACCTCAAATGACAGACCATATGGGAGTCTTCCTTTTGGGGCCCCTATATGCCACATGCTTGGGTACATCTATATATATTGGGCATCAAACTGTTCAGAGGACCCTAGGCTTTCATATTTGGGGTGATTTCTCTTGATACCTAAAAGTATGTGGGAAATACGATGCTGCAGGGTAGACATTTTTAAGTGATTTTTGGAAATGTCACCAAAATCACCAAATTTAGGAATGATTTGCGGCTTGGTACTTTGGAGTACAAAGACATGCATACCCAATTTAGATTCGTGGCAATGTGTACTTTCCGAAAATATATGGTTTTCTGGGTGAACTTACTTTTTTCTACATTTGCCCCCCTCAAAACGATGTAAATGTGTTGATTTTGAAGTATCTGAAATGACAGACCATATGGGGGTCTTCCTTTTCAGGCCTCTATATGCCACTTGCTTGGGTACACCTATACATATTGGGCATCAAACTGTTCAGAGGACCCTAGGCTTTCATATTTGGGGTGATTTGTCTTGATACCTAAAAGTATGTGGGTAATACGATGCTGCAGGGTAGAAATTTTTAAGTGATTTTTGGAAATGTCGCCAAAATCACCAACTTTAGGAATGGTTTGCCGCTTGGTACTTTGGTGTAGAAAGACATGCATACCCAATTTGGATTCAGGGGAATGTGTACTTTCCGAAAATATATGGTTTTCTGGGGTGAACATACTTTTTTCTACCTTTGCCGCCCCCCAAAACGATGTAAATGTGTTGATTTTGCAGTATCTGAAATGACAGAACAAACGGGGGGTCTTCCTTTTGGGGCCTCCTATGCCACGTGCTTGGGTACACCTATTCATATTGTGCATCAAACTGTTCAGTGGACCCAGGATTTTATATTTGGGGTGTTTTACATTGATACCTAATGATGTGTGGGAGATATGTTGCTGTAGAGTGGAAGCTTTGAGGTCATTTTTCAAAAAATTCACCAATTTCTATAAAACATTATAACTTTAGGAAACAATTGCAACTTGGTGGTTTGGAGTACAAAGATATTTCTACCCATTTTTGATTCACCAGAATCTGTTCTTTCTAGTAATGGGTAGTTTTCTAGGGTAAACCTACTGTTAGCGGAATGTTTGGCCTTGAAATCAAAAGTATGCCGTTTGGGAAGTGTTGCTTTGGAAATTTGGTTGTGTACTGCTTGTAGATTTTGAGCTATACAAGTGAGAAATCTCCATAAAACTATATATATTTGGTATTGTCGCGTTCAGGAGACATAGACCTTTCTAAATAGGCTGTGTTCTCGTACATAAAATGAATGATGTTTCTGATATATGTGATTGTTCTTCGTGCAACATGATTTTTTTCATTTTATTTGACACTTAGAATCCAATATTTTATTAGAGAAGTAGAATTACACCAAAATTCTTGCATATTGTGAAAGTTCAGGTTGTCCTGAAAAAAACAATATATTGTTTTCCTGGGTTAACTAAAAGACCACCCCAGGAAAGGCCCTTAAAGTGAAAGAGTGCAAAATATCTAAAAACTGCTTGGCAGTAGATGTTCGCATCTAGGACAAAACGGCTGGCAGGGAAAGGGTTAAAACCAGTTGTATTGCCAAACAGAGTCTCCTGTAGGAGCCACATAGGGGCTACCAAATGGCCAATCACAGCCTTTATTTTGCACCCTCAGTGACTTTTTTCATGATAGCGTTGCTCCCCAACTCTTTTTACATTTCAATGTGGCTGACTTGTAAAAATAAGATTGGGGACTCCTGTTGTAGACCCTCTTTATATGGGCAGTTTGCTCCCTTGTTCAACATGAGTGCAATGAATATTACTTGTGCTAAATATTTTGCCTATTTTTTTTAATAAGATTTCTTGCACCTAACAGGGTAAAATCCGAAAATTAAAATCCTATCCCTACAAGCAAGGTCAAAACAAATCTTCTGTCATTTGTATAATGCAGGTTGGTGACTTTGGTTGGAAGATCGGCCAGTAGGCAGAGTGATGATGTATGTGGATGAACCGTATCATAAGGGGGGATGTTGCTTCTGGATTCTCCACTGATGTGCAGAGAAATGGGTAAGTATTGAGACATATCAGGGATAAAAGGGGTGGGCCAGGGGTGGAACAAGTGGGTATTACAAATTTACAGATACTGATTGTAGGTGTTTTTTTTTTAATGTGGTAACCAGTTTGTCCTAGAATTCTAGTTTTGTTGCAGAGACCAGGGGGAGTTGTGACTGACACAAATGCACAAATGGGATGCAATTTGTTTTTCTCCGAAAATTTTGCAAAACTCTGGAAAAATTTGTGAAACGCATTGAAGTCAATGGGCGTCAAGATAATTTTGACGTGCAACAATTTTGACAATTTTTTTTGTCCAAATGCATTAAAATCAATGGGCGTCTGAAAAATGTTGACGTGCGACAATTTTTTTGCAGCGAACTTTCCATGTTACATCGGCAATTTACTAACGGGGTGCCAATTTGCTTGCGAAAGAGACAGGTGTTAGCGCTCATTCACACTCTATCGCCAGGGGACGATTTGCTCTGGCAAATGGACGTTACTCCGCAAATTCACTAAATGCAGATTTTACTGAACGTTACCTCTTAATGCAGCTCAGACCAGGTGAAATGCATTGACGTACATAGATCTTCCTCATTCCTCTGTTACTTCCATTATATTCTTAGTGGAAAATGCATCAAAGTTCAAAAACGTTGGCAAATTTTCTTTTCTTCAGAGAGATAGGCTGCAAAAGTCCTTAAAAATTTTCTTTTTTGTAACCGGTTTTCTCCAAACATTTCTAACATATGGAACATAAACTATACACTGGGCTCATGTGTAGGGCAATATAACAACACTATTGTCTTTATTAAGGTTCCCTGGACTTTTATAATGAACAGTGTAAATGTAAAGAGTGCAGGATCTCTAGCGATTTTTCGCTAGGCAATAATGAACGATATTGTATCTTCGCTTTGAAATGCTCGCATTACCGAAGTACCACTAGTGAAAAAGTCGCCATCATTTGACGCCCGGGACAAACTCCGCATTTTAGTGAATTAGTGTTGACTGAGCGAAGTGTTGCTCTGGGTGTGAAGTGGACACTGGCGACTTTTCGCTGCTTAGTAAATCTACCCCCATGTCTAGAGGTGGCAGTAGTTCCAGGGTTTCCCTGTGCCAATAGCTGTAGCATCTGTAATTATACTTGCTAAACATTCTTCTGTATTGTTAATCAACTCGCTGTAGCAATACATTTTAATAGCTCCGTCATAAAAGTCATCACGGTGCATCTCCTACTTTATACAAGATTTCTTACTGAAAATTCTACATGCTGGTTTAAGATTAGACATGAGTCAGCCGGCACAAAACTTCTTTTCAGCCATATTCGCTGTAGGGCAAGTCACAGTCGATTAAAATCAAGGAAAGAACACTGTTTAAAAGTTCCATCATCTCTTCTTTCAGCAGCCAAAATATATCGGGTGCAGTGAAAGGAGCAGTATGGTTCTTAAACTGCTCAAACAAAAACTACTCTGCAAAAAATTGCCCTTGCTTGTCTTTTTAAAACTAAAACAAGTAGGGTCCAGCTGACTTGAAATCATAAAAATCATATAATGGCAAAAAGAATAGGAAGGTGGGAATAAAGACGGCTATTATTATTGCAATTCTTCATTTATATGGCATCTACATGTTACCTGGGGCATTACAGAGATGTTTCATCTATCATATTACTCTTTGTCTCTATCACATTGGCACAACATACACACACACTAGGGTCACTTTTATCAGGAGCATTGAAGCAACTGATGTGGCAGATGATATTTAAAGCAGAAAAATGAAAGGTTAATTGGGGTTTTAAAATGCTGTCTATACTTTGAAGGAGAAGGAAATTCAGGCGATAGAAGATGATCGATGATGTGGCAAACAATGTCTAAAGCCATTAGAATCATCAAAAGATATACTTTATAATAGGTATTGACTCAGGGGAGGTTTCATTCAGGGTCCAGAGAAGGCTAACAACATTTTAATATGGGTAAGGAAGATTTCAAGTTGATGCTTAACAGATTTAAAATAACATTGCCGAAAGCACTAAGGGGCAAATTCACTAAGATTCGTAGTTGCACCAGGCGTAACTTCGCCGCACATAGTTTCGCCAGCGCTCCGTAAATTCACTAAAATCCGAAGTTGCGCTCAGGGGTAGCATAAGGTTGCGAAGTTGCGCTAGCGTTGATTCGCTAAGCGAAGCGAAGTTACGCTAACGATGGTTAATTTGCATACGGCACCAAATTCAAATTTCAATGGAGGAATACATAGAAACACTACAAATGCCTGGGAAACCTTCAAAACATCAAATAAAATTTTTATTTTGCCCAACACATGTGCCCACTGTATAGTTAAGTTGCCATGAGTTAGAAAATGTAGGGGGGAAGGAGGGGAGCCCCCAAAAAAATTTCGATCTTTTTCAGCCTATCACCCATAATATAGAAAAAACGCCAGCGTTTTTTGGGACTTAGAAAAAAAATGAACTTTTTTTGAAGCAATCCCTATCTACTCTATTGTGCTTCGCCTGGTCTGAGGTGGCAAAGGAAGTCTGGCGTAAAAGGTAGCGTTCAGTACAATGCGTGCGTTAGTGAATTTGCGTAGTTACAAATTCGCCAGGCGTAAGGGTGCGAAGTAACACTAGCGAATTTACGCCAGCGTTCGTTAGTGAATTTGCGAAGTAACGAAAATGCCCAACGCTAGCGAATTGACGCTAGCGTTAGGCACTTCGGCGCTTAGTGAATTTGCCCCTATGGGTTTAATTTACCAACAATTGAATTTCTATTTTTTCCACGAATCTCTAAAAATTCATGGTTTTCTCTTTTTTTTTTAAAAGCTCTAAAAATTCAAGATTTATGAATAAAAACCACTAATATGATAAAAACCACTAATATGAAACTTTGCTAGGTAAAAGTTGTTGAGGTCCTATAGAAGCAAGTCAAATTGGAGGAACCGCACACCTCACAAAACCAAAACAGCGTGTCCTGGTGCCCGGTGGTAGAGGAATCAGCAACCTCTAAGCCAAGGTACGTAGAAATTCAGCGGCACACATTAATTAAGTTAGTAGGGCAAGCCCTTGCAATTTTATTAATGCAGTGCAACGTTTCGGGGCACGCCCCTATAGAGGTCCTATAGAAGTCAATGGGAGCCACACTGATCTATTCTTGACCACGTTAAATCAATTTGGACTTTAGAGGTTTTCATGTTTTTTTTAAACTAGGAATTGTCCGAAAAACTCACATTATAAAAATGCTTTCGTATTTTTTAGTGCTGAGTTCAGTTTCATTTTCCATTTATCCCTTTTTATTTGAATATTGTAATAAATTCGCAGTTTTAGAGTTTGTGAGTTTAGTCATGGTTTCAAAAACGACTACAATCACAAATCACAAATAGGCCCCCACGTGTAGCAAATCATATTGGCAGATGGAATCGTTTCAAGAACGTAGGGATGCCCTGAGTCCATAGTTGTCGAATCCTTCATGAAAAATGTTGCTACATACCAGACCCAATCTGAACCAGAAAGAGGAAAGAGGTCTCTGGAAAAACTATCCACAGTTTCTAGTGTTTCAGAAATATTTTGGGTAGAAAAAGTAAATAAAAAAAAAACAGGTGCCACAAAATGCCTATTGACTTCAAGGAGTTTCACGGATTTTTGCCATTCCCCACGTCTTCGCCAATTTGTCATTGATGTGGGACAGATTTGCTCATCACTAATTATCTGTGACCAAAAGTTGTCCCATTCAGTCCAGAGAAGGGATGCCCAGATTTTGTCACCTTGAGATCTACTCTTGGCACCTGACGCCATCATGAGGAACATTAAAGTGATCGACTAGTAGAACGTGATCGACGTCTATTGAACCCTTAATCCAAAGCATCCAGAGCTTTTTATGTTCATCAGAACCAAATCTGAATCCCAAACTCAATCCTCAGTGCATCTCAACGTTGCCTTTTTTAACAAATAAACACAATTTCACAATTTTCACAGTCAGCACCCTCACCTCCAAAGTACTTTAATGTGATGCACGTCCAACGGTTTCCAGCCTCAATCCGTTTATCAATTCAATTTGTAGTAAGTGACGGCACCAGTCATTGGGTTATTTTCTTAAAATGCCTTTATTGGGACATAGGCTCTGACCCCAAACACCCGGCAACGTTTCAGACCTATCACAGTCTTTTTTCAAGCCCGTGATAGGTCTGAAACGTTGCCGGGTGTTTGGGGTCAGAGCCTATGTCCCAATAAAGGCATTTTAAGAAAATAACCCAATGACTGGTGCCGTCTATTACTACAAATTAACAAATAAACACATACATGATTGTTAATACTAATACCTATTTTTTCACTGAGCTGAGCCAATGACAATCATAGTGGTATATTGCATGTAATTAAGTCCAATCACTACATATAACCCTACTGTACAGGTATGGGATCCATTATCTGGAAATCCGTTATCGAGAAAGTTTTGAATTACAGAAATGCAGTCTCCCGTTGACAAATAATCCAAATTTATAAAAATGATTTCCTTTTTCTCTGTAATAATAAAACAGTAGCTTGTACTTGATCCCAACTAAGATTTAATTAATCCTTATTGGAAGCAAAACCAGCCTATTGGGTTTATTTGGTGTTTAAATGTTTTTCTAGTAGACTTATGGTATAAAGATCCAAATTGCAGAAAGATCTGTTATCTGAAAAACCATAGGTCCAAAGCATTTTGGATAACAGGTCCTATACCTGTATATCGATATATACAGTATATTATTTATGAAGAGGTTTGTGATTAAAAAAACCAAGCTCATTGGCTGATCTATTAATATAAATCCATCATAAGGTATGAATATTAATAGGTCAATGTAATAGCAGGCGCTGGTTTTTAATGTTATGTTAAAGCATCCTTTCCCAAAGGACGTCCTTAAGTGCCTCAAGAACCTGTCAGCCTAAAAGAGGCTTTAACATCTAATGATCAGTGAAGTGAACAAGAGCCTTCCAATATCTCGGCTTTGCTTGATGTTGTGTAATGGCTTGGGCTTCCCAGATCAACAAATCTCTAGTGTTGCTGTATAAACTCCATTAGAAGTCAAACAGTGCTGCATATATGCATTTTTAATGCTTAAATAAGTAAAATATTTAAACCTACATGAAAAACTAAAATATAGTTTCCTAGTTTTCCTAGAATTTTTGTAGCCTCTGTCTCACACTATCCTTCAGCTAAAATGTAGTCAGGCCTAAATTTTGTGGAAAGGCCGCAAAGGCCCAGGCCTAGAGAGGCAGGATTTTAGGGGCAGCATAATGGCAAGCTGCATCCGGATTGGTTCTGAAGCACTGGGGACGCTCAGGAAATGTGATAAATTGTCTCCTGCACCAATGCTCTGAATGTAATTCAAGTGGAGGGAGGAAGACTGGAAATGCCTATTTAAGATTACCCTTCATTAATAATTAATAAATTAATTTAGGATGGAAATGCTTTTTGGCAGGTTGTTGTTTCTCTTACTCAATGTAACTGAATGTGTCACAGTTCAACCTGGATTTTACTATTGAGTGCTGTTCTTATATCTACCAGGGAGATGATATCTTGTGTCAGGGAGCTGCTATCTGGTTACCTTCCCATTGTTCTGTTGTTAGACTGCTGGGGGGAAAGGGAAGGGGTGATATCAACTTGCAGTAAACAGTGAATGAAGTTTATCAGAGCACAAGTCACGTGACTGGGGGCAGCTGGGAAACTGACAATATGTCTAGCCCCATGTCAGATTTCGAAATGGATTTCAGTCTGCTGGAGCAGCACTATTAACTCATGTGTTTTGAAAAAAAAATGTTTTCCCATGACAGTATCTCTTTAATATATATTACCCCACCCAGGTAAAGAACCAGTTAGTAAACAGACACCTCTCAATTGCATGGCTGAGTACAGAGAAATATACATTTCTCTGAGTGACTTAAAGAGCCCTTTTGCCCACTTGATTAGCCGGATGCTGGCAAGGCTGGGAGAATTTATTACTCATCTAAAATTCTTAACCCAAACAGTAGCGCTAATATGTGGAATTTGAAAATGGTATTTTTATTCTAACAACTGTTCTGCAGCGTGTAAATAGTTATTCCTGCACAGGGGCACAATCTTATTGACCAGAGTCTTCCAATACCCTTTCGCAAAGCTTAGAGTAATCTACCAAAGTCCCCAGCTGCATACCCTTTCTGTCTTATCATTAGTCAGGATTAAAGGTCAACTATCACAATCTCAGTAGAAGAAGCTACTGCCGAGGGCATAATGTAAAATAGACCTACGGGATGTCTGGTCTCATGTTCCATTTTTCTAAATCTATAAAAGCCCATGTATTATGGCCACAGTGCTAGAATTTCACAGACGTCATAATTATTTGCTCCTTGCCTTCCACATCAACCAATAGGATCCTCTGAAACCCTCTGAAGTAGCCCCTGTCTATCTTAGGAGCTGTCCGGCAGGGCCACCATTAGAAATCATGGGGCCCCATACAACAAAATTGCCCACCCAAGCCGCACCCCAGATCCCACCCACTCCACACAACAGTTAAAATACCACACATCGCTAAAAAAAGGTAACCCCCCACACACAAGTTTATAAAAAGCTATTGATGGCAAGGGCCCCCCATAAAAGTTTATATTAAAAGTTTATATTAAAAAATTGGTGACCATGGCCCCCCTATAAATTAAAAAAAAACATTGGTGCCAGGGCGCCCCTTAAAAGAGAAAAAAAATTGGGGCCCTAGAGTATATTTTTTTAAAAAAACTGTGGTGCCAGGGCCCCCCCCTAAAAGTTTTTTTGAAAAAAATTGGTGACCAGGGCCCCCCTATAAATTAAAAAAAAACATTGGTGCCAGGGCGCCCCTTAAAAGATAAAAAAAATTGGGGCCCTAGAGTATATTTTTTTTAAAAAACTGTGGTGCCAGGGCCCCCCCCTAAAAGTTTTTTTGAAAAAAATTGGTGACCAGGGCCCCCTATAAGTTTTTTTAAAAAAACCTTTGCGCCAGGGCCCCCCTTACAAGTTAAAAAAATTGGGGCCCCAGAAAATATTTTTTTTTAAAAACATTGGTGGCAGGGCCCCCCCTGCAAGTAAAAAAAATACTGATGGCCTGGGGCCCCCCACTAGTTATAAAAAGCAATTGGTGATCAGGGGCCCCTCTGCAAGTAAAAAAAGAAAATGATGGTCTGTCCCCCCCCACTAGTTATTAAAATCCACTGGTGGACCCTCCTTTAAATTGGTGGACAGCCCCCCCAAATTTAAATAAAATTGCTTGCCTGGGTTAAGGGGGGCCCTGCCATGCTTCACTTACTTTATTAGCCGGACCACCCCTGCAGTCAGCGTGCTGAAATCTTCAGAAAAGAGCAGAGGAGCTCCGTGCGTGTATGACCAGTCTCCTTCACTTCTCTTCAAAATCCTAACTGTGATTATTATGGTATCTTTTCTTGAAATCCTGATACAGGTATGGGATCCATTATACATAAAGCTCCAAATTAGGGAAAATCCATCTCCCATAGACTTCATTTTATCCAAATAATCTAAATTATTAAAAATGATTTCTTATTTCTCTGTATAAATAAAACAGTAGCTTTTACTTGAACCAAACTAAGATATAATTAATCCTTATTGGAAGCAAAACCAGCCTATTGGGTTTATTTAACGTTTACATGATTTTCTAGTAGATTTAATGTATGAAGATTAGTGATGGGCGAATTTGCGCCGTTTCGATTCGCCGAAAAATTTGCGAATTTCCCGCAACATTTTTTTTTTGGCGGCGAATCGTGCAAATTCGCCCATCACTAATGAAGATCCAAATTACAGAAAAATCCATTTCCCAGAAAACCACAGGTCCAGAGCATTCTGGATGACAGGTCCCATACCTGTATTTTTATTTGAAAATACAGGCAGTCCCCGGGTTACGTACGAAATAGGGTCTGTAGGTTTGTTGTTAAGTTGAATTTGTATGTAACTTGAAACATACATATTTACTTATTAAATGCAACAAGACAGAAGTATGTCTTAACATATTATTTATTTTTAAAGAGACAACACATGCAAGAGGGGATTGCCTCCGTGTGTAAGGGTGAGTTGTATGTTAGTCAGGTGTATGTAACTCGAGCACTTTCTGTACTGTTCTTTTTCTGATAGGGCTTTGAGCTATAGGGCTTGCACTTAGTTTGGAAGCTCTATGGCGCAAATTCACTAAGCGCCGAAGCGCCGAACGCTAGCATTAATTCGCCAGCGTTTGGCATTTTCGCTACTGCGCAAATTCACTAACGAACGCTGGCGTATTTTCGCTAGTGTTACTTCACATCCTTACGCCAGGCGAATTTTCGCTAGCGATGTAACTACGCAAATTCGCTAACTTGCGCAGTGTACTGAACGCTACCTTTTACGCTAGACTTCCTTCGCCACCTCAGACCTGGCGAAGCGCAATAGAGTAGATAGGGATTGTTTCAAAAAAAGTAAACATTTTTTCTAAGTCCCAAAAAACGCTGGCGTGTTTTCTACATGATGGGTGATAGGCTGAAAAAGATCGAAAACATTTTTGGGGCTCCCCTCCTTCCCCCCTACATTTCCTGACTCATGGCAACTTACCTAGACAGTGGGCACATGTGTAGGGCAAAATAAAATTATTATTTGCTGATTTGAAGGTTTTCTAGGCATTTGTAGTGCTGATACGTGTTCCTCCATTGAAATTTGAATTTCGCGCCGTATGCAAATTAGCCTTCGCTAGCGTAACTTGGCTTTATATAGTGAATCAACGCTAGCGCAACTTCGCAACCTTACCCTACCCCTGTGCGCAACTTCGGATTTTAGTGAATTTGCGAAACTACGCCTGGTGAAGTGCGGCGAAGTTGCGCCTTCGCATCTTAGTGAATTTGCCCCTATGAGTAGTGATGGGTGAATTTCTCCAGTTTCGCATCGACAAATATTTGTGAATTTCCAGCGAAATGGCAAAAAAAAAAAAAAAATTGCGAAACGTGAATTTTGATGCCACATCAACATTTTTTGACGCCAGCAACAATTCTGACGCATAATAAAGTCAATGGGCGCCTTTAATTGTCGCCGGCGTCGGAATTGTCGATGGTGTCAAAATTGATGTAGGCGTCAAACTTCAACGTCAAATTTTCACTGCAGTTTTGCAAATGTATTCACTTTTGGCGAAACGTGGAAATTCACCACAAATTCGCGCCTGGTGAATAAATTCGCCAATCACTATTTATGAGATAGAGGCTTATTCCTCTTGAAAGTGTCAGCAGGCGACTCTGTCTAGGAATAAGGAATATGTGCTCTATTTAACAATAGTATCATATGTTTCCAAATGCTAACAACCCTTTGTAGAACTGGGATAAAATAACAATGAGGTGGTGAAGGGCCACCAAGGAATATATATATATATCATTTTTGAAGTGTAAAGTACATCAATAAACTGACTTAATCAATGTGAACTGAATGTTTTTTCATGCTTTATGATGTATGTATCCAGTGCAAGCTCCGACGAACAGCGTAAGGTGACCTCCTTTTTAAACACAGAAAAATAGGACACCCATTAGGTATGTGCACAGCTGAGGCCACCGCCATTTTCACTGTAAAACTCACATAAGTAGAACTTCCAATTGTTGACTTTTTTCATCCAAGATTTGCATTTTTACACATTTAATTCATGAATATTTAATGACCTGGCAGCTTCTATAATGAAAACCTTAGTTTGTAGAGGGAAAAAATTCACAAGAACTAGAATGTACTTGCACCTCAATGGACAAATAAAAGATCATGATCGTTCCAGCTGTTGCTTTTGACTTTCAAAGTCCAATCAAGCCAGTGTATCAGTGAAGACTTTGTCCCGTGTAATGACAATTATTACAAATTTGCTAGAAATTCCCTAACCCAACTATAATCCTATAAATATGATCTGGGAGGGTCTATTTATTAACCTATAAATCATTTTTTGCACAAAATTCGAAATTAAAAAATTGTTCTGCTATTAAAATTGTTTTGATTCTTGTTAGTAAAGTCTTGAAAATTAAAAGATTTTGAGAGCAACCTTTTTTTAAATCGTTTCCGAGTTTTCGGAGTATTTGTTTTTTTAAATCTAAAACATAATGGCCGTTTTTCCACTATTCTATATAAATTTGAGTTTCAAAAGTTGCTGAGAAGCTTTTATGTTTTTCATAGTCATCTACTGGAAAGTCATGTTCGAGATCGGGACTGAAAAAAGTTTAACATGTTGGGAAACAGTTTGAAATGCAACAATGGAGCGTTAATTAAGTCCCCATGCAAAAAAATTTTGCTACTCCATGTTTGGTCCTTGCGAGGCACCAATGAGGTGAGTTGAGAAACTCGCCTCTGGCAGAAGCACCCCATGACTGACCAGGGGCAGCAAAAAAAACGATCCTGGTAACTTTAAGAGCTGAATTTCCCGTTTTTAAACAGGAAATTCAGCTATTCTAGTGCAAGAGAGAGCAATTTTGTCATGGACCCCCCTAGACTCCCAGAAAGGGGAGCGCAGAGGAGGGGGCAGAACAATAGCAGCCTCAGGGCAGCAGGGGATTGAGAATTACCCCTGTGGCAAGTTAGATAATTAGATTCCCAGAGCACTTATAATTCCCCTCCAAAATGGACTTTTGCTTATGTGTATAACAAAACAGTCACAACAAAGTGTGAAGCAAGGAGGTTTTTTATGCAGATCTTATTATCTCAACTGACTCAGTGGATTAATGATATGTTAAAGGAAAACTATACCCCCCAAACAATGTAGGTCTCTATTAAAAGATACTGAGTAAAACAGCTCATGTGTAAAACCCTGCTTCATGTAAATGAACCATTATCATAATAATATACTTTTTTAGTAGTATGTGCCATTGGGTAATCATCAATAGAAAATTGCCATTTTAAAAAATAAGGGCCGCCCCCTGAGATCGGAAGATTCACTGTGCACTGTACAAACCACATGTAATTAACCACATACAATTAACAGAGTTGTGTCTTTTGCTTCCTCACTTCTTCCTGTTACAGTTAGTGTTGTAGTATTTCTGGTCAGGTGATCTCTGAGGCAGCACAGATAGAGTCACGAAATGGTGGTTCAAGGCAAGAGATGTAAAAGGGCAATATTTATGTAAATATATATTCCAGTTTGGTAAGATTCTTTAATATGTCATTCAATTTGATATAAACTATCTGTTGCTTAAGTATTCACTTTGGGGGTATAGTTTTCCTTTAAGTCTGAAAGCAAAATAAGGCTTGACGTCTGCTTTATAATAGAAATAACTAGGAAATATGCTTTTTTTTTTTATTAAAAGAATGAGCAGAATGTATTTTTGCCATTAGTTCTTTTTTTATATTGTGCCTGTTCTAAAAAAACAGTTCTGCATATATAGATCTATATTTTATATTTCTGTTAATTGCTGTAGACATTTTTGGCTTGCTTTAAAAGCACAGTTCCTATCTGCCAGATTAATTCAAGATAATATAGTGCGGATCAGAAGAAGAGCGGGTGATTTATGGAGTGACAGAGTGCATTCTCTTTGGATTTTAAATAGGTTAATAAAAGCAGCAAGCTGGATGGGGAGATGATTGATAAGTCGAACGAGTCAGGGAAGGCAAGATCCGGATGATCCTCTCTATATTTATTTTTAGATTAGTCAAACTGTGTAAAAGTCATGTTAAATATAAATATATATATATATATATATATATTTGTAACATCAAGTAACTGTTTAATGCTGAAGAAATTGAATAAATGAAGCAATACACACAAAAATGTAGCAAGATTTTGGGCCTGCATATTAACGTTAAACAGAAGCCAAATAGAGGTATGTTGTATCAATGTGTTTTTAAAACCCGGTGGGCCCGCCGACCCCGACCCGCTTCCCACCTGACACCTTGTGCGCTGCCCCTTGACCTCCCCCTGGCCCTTATCATGGCCATAAAGGAATTGTTCAGTGCAATAATAAAAACTGGGTAAATAGATAGGTTGTTAAAAATAAAAAATGTTTCTAATATAGTTAGTTAGGCAAAAAATGTAATGTATAAAGGCTGCAGTGTCAGAACACTACTTCCTGCTTTTCAGCTCTCTTGGTTTACACTGACTGGTTACCCTGGTTACCAGGCAGTAACCAATCAGAGACTTGAGGGGGGCCGCATGAGCCATATCTGTTGCTTTTGAATCTGAGCTGAATGCTGAGGATCAATTGCAAACTCACTGAACAAATATGACCCATGTGGCCCTCCTTCAAGTCGCTGACTAACTCAGAGTTAGAGAGCTGAAAAGCAGGAAGTAGTGTTCTAGCTATTATATTAGACATCCAGTCACACTAACTATATTAGAAACATTTTTTATTTTGCACAGCCTATCTATTTACCCTGTTTTTATTTTCACACTGAACTGTTCCTTTAAGAAGAGGAAACCAAGTTCAAACCCCCCTGCCTGGTTTTAAAAGTTTTAAAAACCTGGCAAATATGACACAATAACCACACCCTCAATATCAGCAAGCCCGCCCCCAACATCACTGATCCTACCCTCAATATGACAGCCCTACCCTTTATTCGCTGGCGGTCGTAATGCAGAAATTCACCACAAATCCATGCCTGACGAATTTATTCGCCTATCACTGCCACTGGCTGGGGACCACTGCATTGATCCTCAACTTCCCACCTGTCCTAAGCGAGCTGCCAGCTTTATACTGCTAAATGGCTACTCAAAGGAACAACCACTCACTTGGAGAAACTTCATAACGGTCCCAACATGCACATATCATGGGAGACTTTTGATAGGGGCGTTAAGACTAAGGAGTTCATATAATATTACAGTTTTATTGTGGTATGGGATCCGTTATCTGGAAACCCGTTATCCAGAAAGCTTCGAATTATGGGATGGCCATCTTCCACAGACATGGAAGCAAAAGAATCACAAGACACTCAACAGCAAGTGAAGCGGGGCGGACCCCTGCGTGTTTATTCAAGTCTTGTGATGTAACGTTTCAGGGGCGGGCCCCTTCGTCAGACATATTTGTTTTTAATTTATGGTGGGGCCTGGTCACCAATATTTGTTTTTTAACTTATGGGGGGGTGGAGCCTGGCCACCAATGTTTTTTTTTTACCTATAGAGGGGCCCTGGTCACCAATAGCTTTTTATAACTTGTGGGGGGATGGGGGCTTTCCACCAATGGTATTTAACTTGTGGGGGGTCAGTCTACCAATGTTTATTATTTAACTTGTGGAAGGGGTGCCCGGCCACTAATGTTTTTTAAACACCAATGGCTTTTTATAACTTGTGGGGGTTACTGTTTTAGTTCTAATGAATGTGTGGCCTTTTTACTGTGGGGTGAGTGGATCTGCGGCGGGGCTTTGAGCGGGGGCTGGGGACCAGGAGGCCCAGAAAATTTTGTTGTACAGGGCCCCGTGATTTCTGAGGGCAACCCTGAACACCCTTATTTTTAGCTGAGAATCCTGGTTATCTGGAGGTGCAGTAACAGTCAGGACTCTTAACAATCAGGATATTGCTGCAAGTATGACTGGAACTTTATTCTAACAAGCAGAGGTGGAAGAGATAACATCACATCATGGAGACTCTTCCCAGAATGCAGGTTTCAATAAAACTTTATGAACACACAACAACATAAACACTGACACCTAGGGGATTATTGACGAAACTCTGAATGCAAAAATCACGAAAAATTTGTGATTTTTTTTTAATAAAATCGGACTTTAAAAAAATCATGAATTTTTCAGAATTTATTAATCCCCGAGGATGGAAAAGTCAGAAACTGAAAGTCTGGCATCTCAGACCTGTCGAGGTTGCATATAAGTCAATGGGAGAAGTCCCAATGATTTTTTGATGTGCACTGGGTTTTTGGCAATACCCTGAAGTTTTAGTAGTTTTCAGGTTAAAAATTCGAAAAAAATCATGAAAATCGGATGAAAAATCAGAGAAAATTATTTTATTTTTTTTGGATTTTTTCCCGCAAACAAATTGTTGGGAAAGTGTATTTGGTCGTAGTTTTTTTCAGAAAATAGTGAGATAAATTCGACTTTGATAAATAACCCCCTAAGTATATAAGTGGTGAAGTGTTTGTTTCTAACTGATAGGGGGTTATTTATTAAAATCCGAATTTATCGCAATATTTTCTGGAAAAAACTACAAACAAATCCGCAGGTGGTTTTTTTGGGCTTATTTATTAATACACTTTCCCGAAAATGTTGTTTCCGGGAAAAAAAATCAGAAAAAATCTTGAAAAATCAGATTTTCACAATTTTTTTTGGATCTTTCATCCGATTTTCACGATTTTTTTGGATTTTTCACCCAAAAACTCAGAATTTTGCCTGAAAACTCTGAAAACTTCAGGGTATTGCCAAAAACTCAGCGCACATAAAAAAATCATTGGGACTTCTTCCATTGACTTATATGCAACCTCAACAGGTCTGAGATGCCGGATTTTTAGATTCTGACTTCTCCATCCTCGGGGTTTCATAAATTCAGAAAAATTCGTGATTTTTTTAAAAATCCGATTTTATAAAAAAAACACTTGGGGGCCGATTCACAAAGGGTCGAATATCGAGGGTTAATTAACCCTCGATATTCGACTGGGAATCAAAATCCTTCGACTTCGAATATCGAAGTCGAAGGATTTTAGCGCAAATAGTGCAATCAAAGGATTATTCCTTCGATCGAACAATAAAATCCTTTGAATCGAACGATTCAAAGGATTTGAATCCAATGATCAAAGGAATATCCTTCGATCAAAAAAACTTAGGAAAGCCTATGGGGACCTTCCCCATAGGCTAACATTGAGTTTGGTAGCTTTTAGATGGCGAACTAGGGGGTCGAAGTAGTCGAATAGTCGAATAGTCGAACGATTTTTAGTTTGAATCCTTCGATTCAAAGTCGTAGTCGAAGGTCGTAGTAGCCCATTCGATGGTCGAAGTAGCCCACAAAACACTTCGAAATTCGAAGTTTTTTTACTTCGAATCCTTCATTCGAAGTTAGTGAATCGGCCCCTAATTATTCGTGATTTTTGCATTCGGGGTTTAGTAAATAACCCCCCATAGTGTTCACACACTAGTCCAAATTATGGAAAGACATCTTATCTGTAAAAAACCATGACCCGAACATTCTGGATAACAAATCCCGTACCTGCACTTTATATTTGTGATTGCGATTTCATATTATTTGCTTAATTCTGTGCGCGTGTAGCAGCACCTAGAGACGAGTCACAGATGAATTATGTCTATAGAAACGAAACGGCTGGAAATAAGTTGGTTTTTTATCTCATGGAGCGTCAGTAACATTGACCGCATCGCACTTCCAATTACCTTCCCACTCAGAGTCCATTTTGAAAGAAGCAAACATTCATTTATTTCTCTTTAGGCAAAGGTTGTCAGATAATAAATCTACAACTGAGCATCAGGCGCTTATTTACTGCCTCCAAGTCCAAAGAATATAGACAACAACTGATATATTAAACTAATGATTACAGGAAACCCGAACATGTTGTTTTTATTAGTCTTTCTTGTAAAGCGTTTAATCCATGCATTTCTGTATATATTCAGTATATCATTCGACCTGTTAGTTAATCAGTACAAATAAAAAGTGAAAAATGAACTGAACAATAACCCTTTAAACTGGGAACTATCATTATTAAATGACTGTGGTTGTTATAAAAAAATCTGTTTCAGAAAAAGTTGTTTATATCATTGACAATTTATTTGTGAGTTCCTCCACCCAACATTGTTTCCTTGGCTGAAACCAACACACTCATGCTGTGAGTCACTGACAGAGTCCACTTGATCTAATTGGCTGATTCCAGCACGAATCAGCAATTAGCGTTGCATTGCTGACAAACAGCAGGGTTGGGTTATTTGCAGTCGGCCCCTTTATGCTCTTGCATTTCTGCCTAGGGACCTAGTAAATGACGCTAATCAGTTCTTCTATTTTTGCTAAATAAGGCAATTTTCATTATATCAATTACTTATACCTTTTTTGTATGTGACCCCTGTTTGAAAGCTGGAAAGAGCCAGAAGAAAAAGGCAAATATTTCAAAAACTACTAATAAATAATGAAGACTAACTGAAAAGTTTCTTAGGATTGGCCATTCTATAGCATACTAAAAGTTAACTTAAAAGTGAACCACCATTTAATCCAGACCTTTTCACCACAAATTCCATGAAAGTTATTAAAAGATCCTAATATAAAAGGCATGAATGAAAACAAAACGCTGAACAATGCGCTAAAAAATAAGAAAAACTCTATTTTTTTCAGACAATTACTAGCGGAAATAAAATCCGAAAACCTCTGAAAGTCTGTATGGTTCAACAAAAGTTCAGTAGGATCAGCACAGCTCTCATTGACTTTGATGGGACCTCGACTGAAAACTGCAAAAAACAGCACTGAGGAAGCCAGTGTAAAAATGTAAAAGTAGAAATGTATCTGATAAGCATTAAAAACTCCAAATACAGAAGCATAACACAGGTCCTGGCTGCCCGCTCGATGCATTTCATGGCTCCCCGCTACTTCATGATGACGTGAGCTTATCAGATACATTTCTACTTTTACATTTTTACACTGGCTTCCTCGGCGCTCTGTTTTTTGCACTTTTCTGGAATGATTTTGCCGTATGGGATGGCAGTAAGACGTGCAGCACGCTGAGCCAAATGTCCAGTACGTGCTCCCACTGAATCACTTGTATGGGACCTCGACTGCTTTTACTTGGAGAGGTTAAAAAAAAGAAGTTTTTTCATGGTTTTTTAGATTTTTTAGATAAATCTCAAATTTTTGGCGTTTAAGGGAGATTTTTAAAAACAATGAATTTTTTTATAAAAAGTACGATTCGTGAAAAAAAATCTGAATGTTAGTAAATCGGCCAGGAAGACTGAGGGGCACAATTACTTAGGGACGAATATCGGGGGTTAATTAACCCTCGATATTCGACCGTCGAAGTAAAATCCTTCAACTTCGAATATTGAAGTCGAAGGATTTACCGCATTTAGTACGATCGAACGATCAAAGGAAAAATTTTTCGATCACAAATTGGACATTCCCCATAGGCTAACATTGATGTTCAGTAGGTTTTGGGTGGACGAAGTAGGTGGTCGAATCGTTCGATTCGAAGTCGTAGTCGAAGGTTGAAGTAGCCAATTCGATGGTCGATGTAGCCAAAAAAATACTTCGAAATTCAAAGTATTTTTTATTCTAATCCTTCACTCGAGCTAAGTAAATGTGCCCCCCAGTGTGGTGAATAATAAATCTTACAAAGGTATGTTTTGGTCATTGTATCATTAGCTTGCATGCTAAATTATCCCATAGCTACATGGCTTAAGTCCCCCATTCACGGGGCGATAAAAGCTGCCGACAGACCGAGTCAGTAGCTTATTGGCCCGTGTGTGGGACCATCCTTTCCCGATCGATATCTGGCAGAAAGCGGGATCCGGCAGGTTAAAAAATCCTGTTGGATCTCGGCCGCATCTGTGCGTGTATGTGGTTCCACAATCTGACCACCCATATCGGATGCATTATGAACTGATCGTTGGACCCCAGGGCCCACGATCGGATCACCCCGATATCGCCCACTTCAGTGTGGGCATATCGGGAAGAGATCCGCTCGTTTGGCAACATTGCCAAACGAGCGTATCTCTATGTTTATGGCCACCTTAAGGGGAAGGTTTACCAACATTTCGATCAACGAATCCCGAATCTCGGAACTAATCTAAATGGGCAATTTTAAAATCCAACAGCTGAAACAATTGTCCTGGATTGTCAAATACAATAAAAGGCTTTTTTTTGTCCCCAGTGGATTTGATTAAAGGGCATGTAAAGTCTAAAAAAGAACAAGGCTAGAAATGCTGTATTTTGTATACTAAATATAAACATGAACTTACTGTACTACAAGCCTAATCAAAGAAATAATTTATGCTTTCAAAGTTGGCTACAGGGGGTCACCATCTTGTAACTTTGTTAAACATCTTTGCAAGACTAAGACTGTGCACATGCTCAGTGTGGTCTGGGCTGCTTAGGGATCGTCATAAACATAGCTGCTTGAGTTTTGCATGGCTGGGAAGTAAGGCGGGGGCTCCCCCTGCTGTTCATAAGTATGATTGTTTCCCTGCAGAGCACTTAGGGACCATCTGACAATTCCTATCCACAGCAGTAAATGAAGGGAGAATTTCACTGCATACAGTCAGGTTTCTTATAAAAACGGTACACATTTTTTAATTAAAGTATATTGTAGATAGGTTTCTTTTTCATTAAAGAAAGTAAAAATGGGATTTTATTTTTTGCCTTTCCTTGTCCTTTAATATCAGTATTGATTGACTGCAATATCCTGGAAGATCAAATATGCTTTCCAGAGTGATCAATTCAGAATGAATAGATTTGTTGTGAATCAATATAATTAATTCATAACCAATTCTTGCAGGGGGTCCCCGAAGTCACTTTCTGCAGCAAACATAGGGAAGCTCAGGATCTTCTGTTTTCCATCTAAATATAATCATAATAACCATTTATTAAAACCATATCATTTAAAGTCCAATGAACACAAATCCAAATATTTGAAGGAAATCAGGCATTTACATCGCCGGCATGTGAAAGTTTCTTGGGATTGAAATCAGATGTCTGTATACAAACTGTGTGTTTGCCCCTAAATCTACTCATTTGAGCCTGATGATTTCATCAACCAAAGTATCTAATGAGTTCATCTGTTTATGGGAGTCTAGACGGAATCATCAAGGCCAGGATTGTGTTCATTATTTAGAGATTAGACTGATCACAGGAACATGTCACGACTTTATTTTAAATGAGTGTAATTCCTAAAATCAAATCCTCCTTTATGTAAAATGCTGAAGGAGTAACATTTGTTTTCCACATGATTCTTGCTCTATGTCTATGCAAAAAGGATTACATACGTTTTGAAGAGATTCTGTCATGATTTTTATGGTGTCGTTTCTATTTCTAAATTACACTGTTTACATTGCAAATAATTCACTCTTCTATATAATTCATTTCATTCTTAATCCAACAAGTGTATTTTGTTGTAATATTGGTTAGTTATGGGAGAATTTATTCGCCAGGCGAGAATTTGCGGCGAATTTCCACGTTTCGCCACAGTGAATAAATTTGTGAAATTGCCGCAAAAATTCAAGGAGCCCATTTATTTTATTGGAGAAACAAACCCGTGACATGTAAAACCCCTACCCCCCCCTACCCTTTGTAGACCCCCCTCCCTTCTCCCCCCCCCCAGCTTAGGTGGTACCCGGGGCAAATGCCCCTTTTATTTATCCTTCGGTGCAGATTCTGTCCCCCGCAGTTCACGGCAGCCATCTTCTCTTCTTCGTTAAACTTCAGAAGCAGACCTTCGTTTTCGGCGCATGCACAGTTGGAGTAATTTTCCGGTGTGGGATCGGTTTGGGGGGTGCGTGTCACTTAGGGGTGCACCATTTATAAATACAGCTGGGTTTACATTGACATGGGGTGATGGCTTGCCAATTTTATGATCAGTTACATTATAAAAGGCACCAAAGTGTGTAATGAAGGGTGCCAGGGACTGTGGGGAGGTACTGGGAGCAGAGGGAACCCTGGGACTTGCTACATGGGGTGGAAGGATTGATGGCGCTAAGGGAGGGCTGAATAAATTTGTAAATTTTCAAAGAAAATTCACCCGCATCAAAACATTTTTGACGCCAGCAACGGTTCCGACAACGAATTTAGCGGCGAAACGGGACAAATTCGCCCATCACTACTGTATATCTGTGCTAGTCTACCCTGACTTAATGCCAATGGTCATTTTTATTCTTTAACATATGTTGACTTACAAACCTGACATGTTATCATAAATATATCCCTTCCAACCAAGGATTTGTAATTCTAGTTTATTTCTATTAGTTGCTGTGCTGGACTTCTAAGCAGCCCCTACTTTATTATTCCCATGCACATAGCTGCGCTAGCAGTTTTTTTCCTGTAGTCAGAGTGAATAGCAGATTGTGAGCCTAGGGCAAGCTCCAACAAAGTAGGGCTCTGGAAAGTAGAATATAAAGCAGGCAAATAAAAGATAACTTTTTATTTTTTTTTAAGAGACGTAAAACCAGAATGGGAAGTACATTAGCTGAAGCCTTTAGGAGCCAGGTACCTATATCAACTCAGCAGAGAAGAAGAGATGATTGTGGAGGTGAATACAAAACACTGCGCAAATGTTTAATTTATTTTAATCCCTAACATTTATTTTAACTACTAAACTTCAGGAGCTTTTACAAGGGCATAAAATAAATGATGCTCTATTAAGCGAAGCTGTGATGTATATAAATCCTTTCTTTCATTTACATTCACTTGGCATGATGATAGAGCTGATGTCAGCTTCACTGAATAGGCGCTTGAGGTCCTCATTGTGTCTTGCGCTTTCCCCAAATCAAATGTATTGCAGCAGCAGATGCTGAGGGATGATTCACGCGTAGCAGAGAGGTGCTGATGTTCCTCTTTCCCTTGGGGTGCTGGTTACACGTGTATTGTGCTTGCAGGCTAATTGTCCAGACATCCCCCTGATTTCCATGGACTCTGCAGGGCTCTAAGCCCAACCTGTTATTATTAAAAATGACATCTGCAGCATCTGTAAATCAATGTACTCTAGTGAATTTTTCCACTGCAGCCTCATGTAAGGTTTGCGGTCAACGAATAAACCACCCAGCTTCTCGTTCCCAAACAGAAATGATTTCTTATTCATTCATGTTATAATTAGATGTCTGGCATATCTTGAGACGCAGACTCAGGAAACGGGATCCTTAGGCACGCCAGATGTTTAGGCTGCACCTTAGCTGATTTCATCCCCCCCTTTTGTCTTAAATCAGTGACAGCTTCAGGTATAGTTGTGTTTCTCCTCCTTCTACTAGATCATTTAGAAGCTAAGTAGGAATGACTTGAGATAAATACTTGAGCTATTATAAGGATGGTAGGAGTTGTATTTTTACAACCTATGGAACAGTGAAATTTGTCAACCCCTTTGTTAGGTTCTTAAAATATTAGTCCAAAGCAACTGCAGATTGTTTTTGTATAAGAATACAGTGTATCTTTCAGAAGAAGATGCCAGACTTAACAACTGCCCCTGAAATGGTAGGAAATTAGTAACCAAACAGTACAATGTATAACTCATCACTCTCTTCAACAAGTCAACACCTATCTGCCTGAATGCGGATTTAAAACAATTGCTTCCGAGAATTATAACTGGAGATTGTATAAAATATTGATAAGTTGGGACAGAGGATCCCATCATCCAGGGATCATGTTAAGCTTAAGCTGTGGTCATGATGGCTCAGTCGTTAGTCCATGCTTGATTGCTGAGCCAATCCTAATTAGGCCAATAACTTTGGTAGCCCAATCAGGATAAAACCTGCTTAAAAGGCATGTAAAGGCAAAAATATAAAATCCTATTTTTACTTTTTTTAATGAAAAAGAAACCTATCTCCAATTTACTTTAATTAAAAAATGTGTACCGTTTTTATAAGAAACCTGACTGTATGCAGTGAAATTCTCCCTTCATTTACTGCTGTGGATAGGAATTGTCAGATGGTCCCTAACTGCTGAGCAGGGAAACAATCATACTTATGAACAGCAGGGGGACCTCCCGCCTTACTTCCCAGCCATGCAGAACTCAAGCAGCTTTGTTTATGACGATCCCTAAGCAGCCCAGACCACACTGAGCATGTGCACAGTCTTAGTCTTGCAAAGATGTTTAACATAGTTACAAGATGGTGACCCCCTGTAGCCAACTTTGTAAGCATAAATTATTTGTTTGAATAGGCCTGTGGTGCAGTAAATTCATGTTTATATTTAGTATACAAAATACAGCATTTCTAGCCTTATTCTATTTTAGACTTTACATGCCCTTTAATTAGTGACCGCCTGTCTCATTAGTGGCAGATTAATGATATGTGAGGCCCCTAGGCTACACTTTTCACAGGGCTTCCCTTCTAAGCTGCTCCTGCTACTGTGCCCCTGGAAGCATGTACTGTAGATCCAGGCACGTGAGCTTTCTGTGTTGGGTTGGGTCGGGTTAAGTGTGCACCAGTGGCGTTACTTTCATGCATCTGGGCGCACACATATGCACTCCTGCCTTCCATGTTATTCCAGTCCCAGGTGCACCCGGACCTAGAGTAAATAGAAATAAATATTACAAGTTTCAGAAGAATTTTAAAAAAAGATAGATAGGCCCCTGATACACTGGACCCCTAGGCTAAAGCTTAAGTAAGTCATTGACCCTCAAAACAATAGGATACGGATGGTGACCATACATGGCCAATATAAGATGCCGACAGACTAAATTGGCAGTTTATTGGGCAGTGTATGGGGCCCTCTGATGGGCTTCCCTGATTGATATCTGTTTGTCAATAATCCAGGTTTAAAAATCTAGTGGGATTGAAGACCGCATTGGTTCATTGATGGGGTCCTTGTGCTTGTATTCTTGTCATTGTGTTCCGATCATTGTGCCCTAGGGCTACGATCAGATCAGTCTGATATCGTCCCCACCTCAAGGCAGGCATATCCGAAAAAGATCGACTCATTTGTTAACCTCACCAAACAAGTGGAGCTCTGCATGTGTGGCCACCTTTTTACATTGGATACAGTTTAGTAAATATAAGATAAGAATGTGTAGAGTTTGCCAGAGTGGACAACAAAGGATCATATTGTAAATGATGGGGAAAAGGTAATCAAGGGTCATTTGTGGCTGTACGTGAAAGAGAAAAAGGAAAGGTAAAAGAGTTATAAAATCATGAATGAGAAAGAAATATATGGGCATTTGTTTATTTCTACTGTCCTATAAAGATTGTTTCCTGTAGAGGTGCATTTAGCCTTTGTGCTGTGCTGTTCTCCATGTTGCAGTTTAGAGGTAGAAGCATAAGACCTGTTATCCAGAATGCTTGGAGCCTGGGGCTTTCAGATACGTGGTCTTTCTGTAATTTGGATCTCCATTTTACGTATTTACAAAGTATTACATTTAATCATTTAATAAACCCAATAGTAGGGATGCACCGAATCCAGGATTCGGTTCGTGATTCGGCCAGGATTCGGCCTTTTTCAGCAGGATTCAGATTCGGCCGAATCCTTCTGCCCAGCCGAACCGAACCCTAATTTGCATATGCAAATTAGGGGTGGGGAGGGAAATCGCGTGACTTATTGTTCAGAAAACAAGGAAGTAAAAACTGTTTTCCCCTTCCCAACCGTAATTTGCATATGCAAATTAGGGTTCGGATTCAGTTCGGTATTCGGCCGAATCTTTAGCGAAGGATTCGGGGGTTCGGCCGAATCCAAAAAAGTGGATTCGGTGCATCCCTACCCAATAGTCTGGTTTTGCTTCCAATAAGGATTAATTATATCTTAGTTTGACTCAAGTGCAAGGCACTGTTTTATTATTACAGAGAAATAGGAAAAATGTTAAAAAGGTTTGAATTATTTAATTAAAATGGAGTATGGGAGTCTTTAAGTGATTCAGATCTTTCTGGATAACAGGTTTCCGGATAACGGATCCCATACCTGTAATAACATAGTCCCTTCATTTGAAAGTGCAACTCATGCCTTTTAATTCAGTTTTGTTTAGGACCTGGAAGAGAATGCAATTGAATCATGGGTCTGATACAGAAGAGAAACATTAATGCATTTTGCAGCCAAAGTATGTTTATTAAATAGAAGGTTAAAAATCAGAGAATTACCAAACATGGAACTATGAAATGATATATCCACAAAGCCCACAGCTGTATCTACATTTGTCAGAAGCGTCTTCTTTATATCGAGTTTCATCACATGGAAATTAATCCAAAATGGCAAAAAGGCTATAAAACGTGACTACAGCTGTTGGCATACGAGAAGACCTTTAAACGGCATCGATAGCTAATGACATATCACTGTCCAATGCAATGCTGATATTTTAATACAGCCGGTTATGTCTGAGATACTGAGATATTGGTACAGCCTAGTTTATAAAGATAAATGATCTGCATTTTCATGAAGGCTTTCCTTTAGCAATCCAACATTTATATGCATGGGTCTGCCCTTAGATTTACATATGACCTTGCGAGCCATTGAAATGTGTGGAAAATACCTGAAATGGTTTATTAATTTTGAATAAATTGAAACTGCAGAATTGTGTAACACTTATTTTCCTCCCAGGGCTAGCTTTCACTCAAATAGTGTAGAACAGTGATCCCCAACCAGTAGCTCGTGAGCAACATGTTACTCCCCATTCCCTTGGATGTTGCTCCCAGTGGCCTCAAAGCAGGTGCTTATTTTTGAATTTCAGGCTTGGAGGCAAGTTTTGGTTGCATAAAAACCAGGTGTAGAGCCAAATAGAACCTCCTGTAGGCTCCAGTCCACATAGGGGCTACCAAACAGCCAATCACAGCCCTTATTTAGCATCCACATGGACTTTCTCATGCATGTGTTGCTCTCCAACTCTTTTTACATGTGGCTCCCCTGGTGTAGAGCATTGGTTACATCAGACCCTCAGTCTCTGGGCCCTCTAATATACGGTATATGTGGAGGAAGGGAAAGGTGTTGCAGAACTGTACCTCTCAGCTGCTTAAAACAGGATTTTTTGGATGCAAGGAGCAGTGGAATAACTAGATATTACTGGGCCCCACAGAAAATTCTTTTTCAGGCTACCAGAATGTGCAGAGGTTGACCTCTGTATAAGAAACTGTATAATAATTAGGGCCTCGTGGGGCCCTTCTACCTCCTGGAGCCCCCTGCAGCCGCAGGGTCTGCTTCCTTTGTAGTTACACCCCTGGCCAGGAGTTCTTAACCAAAATAACAATTTACTAACAATAATAGGGGACACACAGTACACAATTTATTTGAGGCAAAGTGGTCAAAGTACATTCAATAGCAGAGCGTATCAAACACGGACACCCCTTTGTGACTCCCTTTAGTAGACTTGGATCACCTCCAGTGGATACTGCAATTAAATCTTCTAACCTGATTCCCTGTCTAATATGATCCCTATACTAACAGGCAATATCACCTAGGAGAGAGACCTCCAATCTATCCAACTACATTAAAGCTCAGAACTGCTATTTCTAACTGCTATTTCTTATTGCTATGCAGTGGCGGAACTACCGGGGGAGCCCTCAAGGCCCCCCCCCCCCCGGCAGCTTCTGCACTGAAGATTTCTGCCCGCAAGCGGCCGATTTCCAGCCAGATAATCTTGTACGGATGGGGGCGGGGGGCCCGGCTGCATGTCCCGCACCAGGGCCTGCCCCCCTACAGTTACGTTACTGCTGCTATGACAGGAGCTACACCTACCACTACTTCATTCAATGGGCCCTGTTCCCTGACTTCACCTCCCTTGGGGCCTAAGTTCCAGGCTCTCTAGCAGACATCGACTTTCCTCAGCATGTGGCAGCCAAAGAGGAAGAACAAATGGTGCCTTTCCTTTAAAAAGACAAAAGTAATACTGACACCTCCTGGCCAAATCTGGAACAGCCTGGGGAACAGTCTATCTTGGTAAAGGAAACACTTCCCCTCCCATCTCTAAAGAAGGCCAACCCTGGGAATTTACAACCAGTAGCGGATCTCCAGAACATATGAGAAGTTAATCCTTTGGAGCCCAACTATATTCAATATATTTTATAAAGGGAATAAACCAGTTTGATAACCTCATATGGTATCAGAAAACTCACGTAAGTTTAAATTTGTCCTTAATTACTATGAGCCGTGAAGCCAGTGGAAAATGTTACAATGTGTATTTAATTGTAAGAAATGTATTGCCCCATTTTTCTCTGGGCTGGATATTGTGAGTTTTGATAACTCTAGTCTGCAGAATTATTTAAAGTCTTCAGTGTAGGACAAAATTTAGCTCTTGAGCCCTTTAGCTCTTGAGCTCAAAACATGGTTACAGGTATATGAAAGCATTGGTGTATTGATAATTTCAGCCACAGTTTCATCTCATGCAAATTGACCTATGAGATGACCCTTCAGGTGCACCAAAAACAAAAACTTGGCATTATCTCCAAATCTCTATGTAATTGGCCTTATAGATGGACCCCCATGGTGGTCAGCCGCATATTTTGGGAACCTCTGGGCTACAAAGATTTTCCACTTGCTCTGCCATTTACTTGAAACTGATTTAAGACCTGGCAAAACCAAATTCAACAAATACAAGCTTCAACATCAAGTAAAAATCAACAAAATACTTGTGTGTTTGAGCTTCTATGAATGTAAATACATGATATTTTTAAATAGAGTAATGTTGAATGTCTTGTTCATAAAATTACTGTTCTAAATGAATTTGTACTGTAGCCACAATATATCATGGACACACAAACCAATTTAAGCATGACAACAGCGTGTATAAGCTAAACTTCTGCAAAATCCATATTAAACCTTGCGTTCAAATAAATCATTGTGAAGTCTTAACGCTGAATAAACAAAGCAATTTGCACTGTGTCTATTTCAATGAATCCCACGCAATATCACAAACGCATATATTTAGCTGCCGAGCAATTACATGGACACCAAATACAAGTATGGCTACACTTGTACAGAAGAAGCAAACTTCATTGAAGAACGTGGAACACATGAAGCTGCATTTATTAAACTGGAAAACTTTTATCAAACTGGAGAAGAGTTGGCCAGAAAAACACTTCTGTTTATTCAAACTCTTATGCTACAGTTATAGGGCCCATTATCAGGAAATCTTTAAAGCTTCCAATTATAGAAAGACCATCTCCCAGAGACTCTATTTATCAAATAATTATATTTTTTAATGTTTAATTTTTTTTACTAAACTTAAGGTATGGGGATCCAAATTATGGAAAGTTCCCTTATCCAGAAAATCCCAGGTCCCAAGCATTCTGGATAACAGACCTGTATCCATATACCATGGAAGGATCTTTGTACTACTGATGTTTCCCACACAAAAACCAGTTAATTTTGACTGAGGCCAAGGAATCCAATCAACCTTGATTGGATCATATCAAAGACCTGAGCAGACCTTCCAGCCCTCTGTCAACAAGACTTTCTACACAGACCAATTTATGCAGAAAAAGCTCCAATCGGTGGATGTTTTCAGGAGAGAATTACTTGGACGACCACTTTAAAGCCATTGTCATTCAGGGAAAGTAGTGTTATATTGGACGTTATTTTTTATCATCATCATTTATTTATATAGCGCTGTCAAGATACGCAGTGCTTTACTGCAGTTATAGCAAACAGGGAATAAATGGTGGATAACAAACAAGGATTACAGAGTACAATAGAGTTAGAAGGACCTAGAGATTAGAGTTTACAAACTAAAAGGTTAGGGTACAATTGGGACATTAGGATTTTATAAACACTTTATGTTATTTTTTATGAATAATAGTGGCCCTTACACATGGGCGGTTTTTCCTGCGCTCCACTGAGTTGCGAATTCTTCCGTTCAGCCGCAGGGGAGTGCAGGATTAACACACTCAATTATTGTGTCGCACAGACGCGTGCGACACAGGTGGGACGCAGCATTTTGCATTGTACCTGCGTTCGAGTACAGCCCCTTCACAATAATTGAGTGCGTCTACTCCTGCGCTCCCCTGCGGCTGAACGGAAGAAAGTGCAACGCTGGGGAGCTCAGGAAAAACCACCCGTGTGTTAGAGCCCTCAGTGACATACCCCTCTTTCTAGCTGTGTTAGTTGAGTAACCTTTTGCGCCCACTTAATGCTATTCACCAGCACCTCCCAATGAAAGTGTGGGTAAGGGATACATGTAATGACTAGATTATAAAATGCAATGTCTATGATGTATGGCAGCAGTTCTTAACAAGCAACTCAGTACCAAAAACTGATCTCTATCCTATTAACATTGGGACCCTTTGACCTCCATTAACAAAGTAAAGTATTTTCCTATAACACTACACTACTACCACTGGTGAACTACACCTCTCAACCCAGGCATTCTAGGCGTGCATGTAAGTACAACTACAACATTCTAACACAAACCAAGACTCCTTCCAGCAAGCCTGAAGTGCTCAATCTATCAATTTATAATCGTGTGCATCGATGTAAAATTTTTTTTTGATTTTATTGAAAACCATGCATAGTTAAAATGATACCCTAACCCATAAAACTCAAACACTGAGTCATGAGGGGCCCCTCAACATAATGAGCCTATGAATAAGTGCCCCAACAGGCACAAAACGCGTTAGGCCTTTGCCTAATATGCCTTAACAAATATTTTGTATTTTTTTACTTGCTGTCCTATTTTTTGGAGGAACTCACATTTATCATTATGCCCCTTAACATAATCCTATGTATAACATATGTAAATTGTGGTAAAGGTAAGAAGACAAAGGTACCGGTATGGGATCCATTATACGGAAATCCATTATCCAGAAAGCTCCGAATATGGAAACGGGGTCTCCCATAGGCTCCATTCTAATCAAATAATGAAATTTTTTTTAATTAAAGTAAAAAAAAACATAGTACCTTGTAATGAAACAGTACCTTGGAATTTATCCTAACTAAGATATAAGTAATCCTTATTGGAAGCAAAACAATACTATTGGGTTTAAAGGGCATGTAAAGTCTAAAATAGAATAAGGCTAGAAATGCTGCTAGAAAGCCTCTCCTAATGCTTTCAAACCTGTGAATGGATAATTATTTACAACCATTGCATTTATATAAATTATTTTTAAGCTGAGGAATCTTGATCCTAATAAAGAAGACACAGTAAGTTCCCTGGCTCTAAAATTCAATTTTTACAAGAGATGAGATCAATTTTTTTTTAATTATAGTTGATATAAGAAAAAAATGAGAGACATTTTTTGGTATTGTAGTTTATACAAGATTGGATTTTATAGGCCTGACCTGTAACCTCAGAGGTGAATTTTGAACCGTTTTTCAGCGCCACACGTAATACAATTTGTGGTTTTCAAGTTATTTCGCTTTTTATTCAGCAGCTCTCCAGTTTGCAAATTCAGCAGTCTAAATTGTCCTAGAATTGATTTGAATAAGAGACTGGAATATGAATAGGAGAGCGACTGAACAATACATTTGTCGCCTTAAAGGTGGGGTCAGTGACCCCCATTTGAAAGCTGGAATGAGTCAAAGGAGAATGCAATTTTTAAAAAATCTGTAAAAAAAAAATAAATAATGAAGACCAAATGAAAAGCTTCTTTGAACTGGCAATTCTATAACATACTAAAAGTTAAATCAAAGGCGAACCCCCTTTTCAAATATGTATCTTTAGAAATGTTATTTTAGGCCTACTGGGTAATACATGTTGTTGGCTATTGTCTTTTGTTGTCCACAGTTGACTGAAATTTTTGGTGAGAAGATTTATATATTTTCCTTGTTTTCATAATTCATTACATTGTAGTACAATCGTTGTGACAGGTCTGTGTCAGTTTCTCCAGCTCTTGATGACTTGCTCAACATTTTACTTTTATGTGACAATACTTGAGGTTGTTTTCAATGTGGGGCTCAATTTATCCAATCCACGTTTATCCCTTTATATCTTAAGGTGGCCAAAGACGCAAAGATATTATCATATTATTATATTTGTTGCATCTATGGCGGAAGACGAGCCGACCAATATTAGCAAAACACTTGGATATTATCTCGTCGATCAGGCAGGTTGGAAAATATTGATCCCAAACATCGGCCAGTGTTTGCTGCTGAAGCCTCAGATATAGGTAGAATTATATTGTTTCTACCTCAGTGGCATAACTAGAGTGCGCCAGGCATCCTTCAAAAAAATATCCAGAGGGGCCCGGTGCACTCCGATCCCAATCCCGCCGCTCACTTCTCACCTCTGCCCCGCCCACTCCTGCCCGACTTGCATCCCCCTTCCTTGCCGCCGGTAAGAGGGATCTTGGCTAGTGATGGGCGAATAAATCCGGCAGGCACGAATTCGCTGCAAATTCCTGTGTTACGCCGTTGGCGAATAAATTTGCTAAAAAATTTTCGTGAAAAGGATCAAATTGCTCAATTTTTTTAGTGAAAACTTTCGAATTGCTCTATTTTTTGTGAAAACATTCAAATTGCTCTATTTTTTTGTGAAAACTGTAGAATTTCAAGTTTTTTTCATGAACTTTCCGATTTCACGATTTTCTTCATAAATTGTTTTCAGTTTCGTGAATTTTGCAGGAAATTCGTGAATTTTTCGGCGAGGCGAAATGGGAGTGATTCGTCCCATCACTAGTTTTGCCCCCCCTGCGACTACGGGGTCTGCTTCCCCTATAGTTATGCCACTAAATGTCTGTAGTGAAAATGAACAATCTTTCCTGCGACCAGTACATTGTTATGTACATTATATGGCCACCTTTAATTATACAATGAATTTAATAGTAAATGGTTTTAGTTTTGGTTTTACATAGAGATGCTCCAAATGTATTGTCTTGTGATTCGGCTGAATGTCAAAGCTTCCACAAAAGATTTGAGGGTGTACCTAAATGATCCTTCATTTCCATTTTCAAATTTAAGGGATTAAAAAAAAAATTGTATTCTTGAAAAATAGAATAAGCTATTAAAAAAATATATATCATGATGTAGACATCTGTGAATCCATGCCTTGTCTTGGATTATGTGTACACAGATGAACAGAACCATTTGGTCCTCACCTTAATTGGTTCAGATGTTCATGTGACCTCCTTTAGGAACCAATCATGAACACAGACTTCCTACTGTTATGAGTGCATGCAGGTGTCCAAAAGTCAGTAGGAAAGTGGTTTATCCGGGCTCCATCCAGAAGACATGGCGCAAAGTATTAAAACATTTTGGATGGCATTTGTATTGTGTGGGTTGTTACTATAAGGCTGGTCAAAAGCACAGCCCATGTAAACACCCCCTTTTCTCCATTTACAACAGGATCTGAGTGACTCTGGCTAAATATTTAATTTAAAGTCAGGACCCTCCGAAATAAAGAAAAGGGTCTGGGCACAATCCTTCTACACTTGGGTTTGGACAGAAAACATTTCTTATGCGCAGTTAAACACAGCACAGCAACGAATTCTTATTTAGAATTGTATTATTATGTTTATAGTGAGTGGCCAGAGTTGCTATATCTCATTATATAACAGTCAGACCTGAATTCCTCGGAGGTGATATTCTTATCATTTTGCTATGAAATAACTAGAATTAGTTTTCACACAAACTCAAGTCTCATTGGAAACACATTTTGCTCTTTATAATGATGTGCTTTTAGCTGGAACTCAATTTCTCACGCCAGTGCTTAAACTATTTCATGGCACTTAATCGGGGTGACAAAGCAATTTCTAATACAAAACTTTCTGTTACCGGGAACTGTAGGGTGGAGAGGAATGGCACAACTGCACCGGTTGGCCACGTCCCGGCTTCTAGAAAGATAAAGCAGCGCAGAAATGAAAGTACTACTCAGCAGGTAAACTTGTCATTTTGTTCTATTCCACTGATCGAAACCATCAGAATTAGAAATGGAATGTTTTTATGGTTAATTAAAAAATGCTGACATTTTCTTCAGTGCTTAAACGATACATAAGGGAAAATACAACCAACACAACAAGCCAAGATTTGACGTCAGGACTCCGAAGGCCCCATCAGTATAACTGCAGTTAAAAAGGATGCATTTAAAGTGGCAGCAGTATTAAAGTCAATCTGTTATGATTTGTGGGGGTTTAGCTTTTTATAATGGTAGGCAAAAGAAGGTTTCTTGTGCAGAGAAGACACAGGTGCTCAAAAACCTCATAGCAGGTTATTATTATACTTTGTTCATACCCTTCTGGCCCATATCTCTAAACAGAAACCCCACATAACAGGGATCTAAACACCTTATTTATTCACTGAACTGTCACATTGTAGCTCACCAGTTCCAGGCACAGAGGTCACCCTTTCCCTATGGCTGGCAGGTATATAAATAGTATTTGGCTGTAAAAAAAAAAAACCTTATCTGGCTGTAAAAAACCTCATCTGGCTAGGAGTAATTCTTATCTGGCTGGGAGTAAACCTTATCTGTCTAGGAGTAAATCTTATCTGGCTGGGAGTAAACCTTATCTGGCTGGGAGTAAACCTTATCTGGCTAGGAGGAAACCCTATCTGGCTAGGAGTAAACCTCATTTTGCTAGGAGTAAACCTCATCTGGCTAGGAGTAGTTCTTATCTGGCTAGGAGTAAACCTCATCTGGCTAGGAGTAATTCTTATCTGGCTGGGAGTAAACCTTATCTGGCTAGGAGTAAATCTTATCTGGCTGGGAGTAAACCTTATCTGGCTGGGAGTACACCTTATCTGGCTAGGAGTAAACCTTATCTGGTTGGGAGTACACCTTATCTGGCTGTAAATAACCTCATCTGGCTGGGAGTAAACCTTATCTGGTTGGGAGTAAACCTTATTTGGCTGTAAAAAATCTTATCTGGCTAGGAGTAAACCTTATGTCACTGGGAGTAAACCTTATCTGATGGAGTAAACCTTATCTGGCAATCAGGGTCAGACTGGGGCCAGACCCGCTCCACACTGCACGCTTCTTTTTTGCTCCCTGGACCTCAAACCCCACCTGATCGCATAGAGAAATTACTTGCGTGAAGCAGGTATGTACATAGTGGGGAAGGGAGGATTTGTGACTGGGGAGGGGGCCCATGGGTGGGCAGGGGCTCTGATGTGCCCCCCCCCCAGTCTGACACTGGTGACTGTGAGTAAAGCGTATTTGACTAGGAGTAAACACTATCTGGCTAGGAGTAATCCATATGTGACTGGGACTAAACCTTATCTGACTTGGAGTGAGCCTTATATGGCAAGGGGTTGTTCACCTTTGTATTAGCTTTTAGTATGATATAGAGAGTGATAATCTGAGACAATTTGCAAACGTTTTTCATTTTCTACTATTTGTGGTGTTTGAGTTATTTCGCTTTTTATTCAGTAGCTCTCCAGTTTGCAATTTCAGCAATCTGCTTGCTAGGGTCCTCTCCCATTCATATATGAATAGGAGAGGCCTGGATAGAAAGATGAGTAATAAAAGTAGCAATAACTACAAATTTGTAACCTTACAGAGCATTTGTTTTTAGATGGGGTCAGTGACCCACATTTGAAATCTGGAAAAAGTCAAACGAAGAAGGCATATAAATAAAAAACTAATGAAGACCAATTGAAAACTTGCTTAGAGTTGGCCATTCTATAACATACTAAAAGCCAACTTAAAGGTGAACCAACCCTTTAAACTTTTTTCCTAGCAGAAAACACACCATAGGCTTTTCTCCGACACCAGTAAGCTTCATATTTCACTACATTCCCTGGCCAAAAAAGACATCGATTGCAAGCACAATATCACAAATTATTACTCATGAATATTCATACGTTTGGAGACTTACATTATTTGTAAACACTAAATCCCATGCTCATGCAGTGCAGCTGTAGCAGCAGAATATACCTTCTGTTCCTTTTAATATATTACAGGCATAGAGTCATAGTGAGTGTGGAAACAGCTCCCTTAATGGGTAATTAAGAAAAAAATAGACATTTATGTAGAAGATGCACATTTACGTAGCAATAATAACTCCTAGGAATCTGTTTGAATAACTCCAGTAATAAGATAAAGGAGATATTTGCATCTCCCAGTAGAACATCGGCATCAGATTTAAGGTTACTTCACCGAAAACATGCATGGGATAATACTGTGCTTGTTGTGTATGAGACTGTCAGATAAATATGCTTGTCTTTAGAGATATGTAGAAAATATACCTGCTGGGTATGACTCAGAATTCACTCAATTACATGCAATGCGCTTGCATGTATGGCAATGTATTATGCAGCCTGTGCCTGATCTGACTACTAATCAGCCATACAGCATGTATGTTTAATGTTGCACAACTAAATGAATCATTGATAATTCATTAGTGATAATCAATCGATTATTAATATTTATTATTAAAAAAATGTTGATGTTGTGCAACTGAATTAATTAACTAAATTCTGCCCCAAAACGTTACTCCGTTTTAAAGAATTCCTGAAGCAAACCTATTAATGCAACTTACTTGCAATTTTTACTTAAAGGAATACTATACCCTCAAAATGAATACTTGAGCAACACATAGTTTATATCAAATTAAATGGCATATTAAAGAATCTTATCAAACTGGAATATATATTTAAGTAAATATTGTCCTTTTACATCTTTTGCCTTGAACCACCATTTTGTGATGGTCTGTGTGCTGCCTCAGAGATCACCTGACCAGAAATACTGCAGCTCTAATTGTAACAGGAAGAACTCTGTCTGTTAATTGGCTCATGTGACCTAACATGTATGGTTTGTTTGTGTGCACCGTGAATACTACGATCCCAGGGGGTGGCCCTTATTTTTTAAAATGGCAGTGTAGGGGTCTGGTTAATCAGCCACCCCTAATATATTGGCAGGCAAATCCCCAATGGTATAGACACCTAAATGGGTTCTAACAGGGGACCTATTTCATTATTCTGCCTTATGCTATGCCCCTGCTGTTCTCAATAGTGACCAGTAGATGGCAATATTATAAAACCTGAAATATAACCCAAAATCAGTGCCTTTATTCAAACACAAAAAGATCTTTCACAACTATTAGTTGAGGTCTGACAAAGTCAGAGCACACAAAAAGTTATAAAAGCGTTCTTAGTAATCCTCTTTATTGTATTCTTTATTGTATTCTTAGTAATCCTCAAATTGATTCTTTTTTGTAAATTCGATCCACATTTAATAGTCTGGTTCTGCTTTTTTCAACGGAAGTGGTGGCAAGAATTTTTGGGTCAAATCCTTTACTATTCTATACAACCTCTTATAATCTTCTTTCCATTGTAAGGGGCCAACGGTTTGTGGCTTTTTAGGGTTATTTAGCCTCTCTAAACATCGAGGGCAAGTTAAATACCAAGGCCACAGCCCCGGTTACCCTGTCCTGCCTTATCTTTGTGGTGTCCCAGGCTCTAGAAAAAACATCAGGTAGCTAGATTATGGAACAACTCCACCATCTATTTTTTCCTATTTCTATTATCTATTTTTATGGATTGTGACTACATTTTTAAACCCACTACCATGTTTGGTCATTTTTAATTACTTTTTAATTAGCCAATCAATTTTTTAGGTTTAACACTTTAAATTATTGCACCGCACTTTATTTAAATAATTAATTTTTTGTCTATCTATGGATGAATTTAGGGAGTAATATCAATTCACAGAGGAATTGAATTGATTCGTTCTTTCAGTTTTTTTCATTTCAAAGTAGGAAAAGTCAATGTTATTATAACGGCACTAGCACTTTAAATTCTTTTTTGAGTACATTTTCTAACAAATTATTGTTATTAAATAAGTAGGGTGCATAACTTATTAGAATTTTTCTTGTCAACTTTATAATCATAACTATTGGTGGGGTTTCTTTTTCTTTTTCCTTTTATAATGGTATAAAACCCTTTGAAGCCATGCTTTCAGGGTCCATCTTGTACTGGCTCTAGCCTGAGCAGGCAGGCAGAGCTCGAGTGGAACCTAGACAGGTCAGGTCTAGAAAGGATAGCCTACTCACCTTAAAAGGTCAGGCTATTTAGCTGAGCAGCTCAAGGCTCCGACGAGGAGAATCAGAGGGATTAAGATCCCGGGTACTAATTGCCCAGAAGTAGGGACTAAGTGTGTAGACTTAGGGATGTAGAATTCCCCTGGGTTCCACTTAGGGAAAAGACTGAAAGCTGGGTGTACCTTCATTGCTGCTGTGCATGTTCTCTTCCCTGTGGGTCTAATACTGACCAAAGGTGCTGTGAGTATATGCCTATCCACTGTTCTGTATGATCCTGTTTTGCTATTATGTACACTCCACTGAGGATTGTAATTGTTCAATAAATATGTTCATTGGTTAATTTATAAGAACCACTGGCGCCCAATTCTTGCACCCTCATCTAGTTACAGTTACACACACCCTGCCTCCATACCATTTGTGAGTGCTTACTCCCTAAGGTTTAAGGTCTCATCCTGAGCACAATAGTGGAGTCTATAGAAAGAGAACAGTGCACTCATTTTACTATAGCACTACAGCAATTTTCTATTCATGATTACCCAATGGCACATACTACTAAAAAAGTATATTATTATGAAAATGGTTTATTTACATGAAGCAGGGTTTTACACATGAGCTGTTTTATGCAATATATTTTTTACAAAGACCTACATTGTGTGAGGGGTATAGTTTTCCTTTAACTTGGTGGAATGGAACAGCCCAAATAGCAGCAATATTCCCAGTAGATCACTCTAACAGTTACTGCCAATGGTCTTCTGACATTTAAAACACAGAAAAATGGGGGTTTACCCTGAATAGTCTAAATGGGCATAGGGGGTGCACCAATACACATAAAATAAAATGCAGAAAAATAGGGGTTAGTACTGCATAGACTAATTGGCCGCCGGGGGTGCACCAATGTACATACAATAGAATGCAGAAAAATTAAGATTTATACAGGTGTGGGATCCCATTATCCAGAAAGCTCAGAATTATGGGAAGGGCATCTCCCATAGACTCAATTTTAATATAATAATTACTATAATTTTATTTTTTCTGTAATAGAAGTGCCTTCTACTTGATCCCATATAAGATATAATAAATTCTTATTAGAGGCAAAATAATCCTATCCGGTTTCATTTATGTTGAATTTATTCTTAGTAGACTTTAGAAATAGAGATCCAAATTACAGAAAGATCTCTTATCCTGAAAGAAACCCAGGTCCCAGATTCTGTTAACGGTCCCATACCTTTACTGCACAGTCTAATTGGCCTTAGGGGGTACACTAATATACATAAGGGCAGAAAACACAGGCTCAGATTCGGGGAGATTAGTCGCCCGGTGACAAATCTACTCTCTTTTGGGGCGACTAATCTCCCAAAACTGCCTCCCGCTAGCTAGAATGTAAATCCTTAAAGGAATGGTTCACCTTTAAGTTACCTTTTAGTTTGTTATAAAATGACCATTTCTAAGCAACGTTTTAATTAGTCTTCATTATTTATTGTTTATAGTTTTTTTAATTATTTGGCTTTTTGACTCTTTCCAGCTTTCAAAAGGGGGTCACTGACCCCATCTAAAAAATGCTCTGTAAGGTTACAAATGTATTGTTATTGCTTCTTTTTATTACTCATGTTTCTATTCAGGTCTCTCTTATTCATATTTCAATCTGTTATTCAAATCAATGCATGGTTGCTAGGGCAAACTGGAGAGCTGCTGAATAAAAAGCTAAATAACTAAAAAAAAAACACAGATAATAAAACAATATCACTCCCTACATTATACTAAAAGTTAACGCAAAGGTAAATAACTCCTTTAACATTGAATGCTGTATAATATTGTTCAGAAGTACCATCCGGAAAAAGAATACACGGCAAACTGAATGTTTGTAGAAATGCACTATAATTACAGATTTTGAAAAAAAAAAACAAGCCATTTTGGGAATGAATTTTGTATTTATTGGCTGCATTAATATACAGCTATAATTGGAGAGATCTCTGATGGGCGAGCATGTCATTTGATTTGCTGAGCAGAAGCTCAACATTATTTCAGCAACCCAAGACACTGAAATAGCAAATTGTTCTCATTATTACTAATGTCTGTATTCATTTCTCAATCATTCATCTCTCTTAGTTTGCTCAAACTGCTATTTATTCTTGCACTGAGCCAATTACATTTTATGATTGATGATCTTAACAACTCCATCCAGATGTACTTACAAGAATTGCCAATTATGTACCTGATCACATTAACAGATAAAAGTTAAAAGCATTGGAATAATTAGAGCTGATGTATTTATTCAGTATCCCTGCCCCAGTTTAATGTTTCAAAAAACATTACATATACTGATATTGATTTGGCGTTTTATTGGTGCTATCCAATCTTAATTCTTTCTATAATTACCAGTAATGCATAAGAGTCCTAGGTTGGGCTGTTAAAAGGTTTAAATTTAACTAGGATCCCATAATGACAGTGTTTGTAAATACAGGTAGGAGATCCATTTTCTGGAAACCCGTTGTCTAGAAAGCTCTGAATTATGGGAAGGCCATCTCCCATAGACTACATTATAAGCAAAAAAACTCTAAATTTCTAAAATTTCGGTAATAATAAAACAGAACCTTGTACTTGATCCCAACTAAGATATAATTAATCCTTATTGGAGGCAAAACATTCCTATTGGATTTTTATTCAATGTTTAAGTGTTTTTTTTAGCAGATTTAAAGTATGGAGATCCAAATTATGGAAACAATCAATATCCAGAAAAACCCAGGTCCTGAGCATTCTGGATAAAAGATGATATTGAATCATCCTTTCCGAATCCTACCCGAAGGCATGGGATCCGATACCCAAGTCTCCCCGAAGGAACAGCATGAGCGAGTGGGTCCACCTTCACCGAAGCTAGGGAGAGCCCCACCATACCCGCCCCCCGAAGGGGTTTAGGGCCGTTTGGACTTCCCTTCACCTTGCGGCTAGGAGGAGTCCGTCTACCCTGGGTTCTGCCGAAGCTTCCCTCAGGGTGTAAGTCTTGGACTGGGGTCAAGCCCAAAGGACTATGACACCCATCCAGGTGGCTCAAACCAAACACAAAAAAGGTGCTGGAGTGTGCAGGTGCAATGCCATTGATTGCCTTGGTAAGGCTCCAGCTGGCACCTGGAAAGAGAAAATACTTCCCGCTCGGCTAATGGCTGGGCAAAGGAAATGAAGCATTCACTCATGGGAGCACAGCAACCCTGCTTTCATAAAGCTTCCGCTTGCCAGCCTAGTCCAGAGGACCAAGTGTTTCTTGTGGATCATAAGAACAGATACTCCCCCTTGATCTTGCCAGCCAGAGGAACAGATGCCATAACTGCTATGTGGTTGCTCCATATAGTTATTTACCAGCCCATTGACAAGGAATATCCACAGCAGGGATGCACGAAACCACTGTTTTGGAATTTGGGCTACCCCTAAACAGAATCCAACCCTAATCTGCATATGCAAATTGAGAGACAGAAGAGTTAAAAAAAACTATGAGCAGAATATAAGCATCATTTCTTGTTTGTCTGTTGAAACTTCCTTGTTTGTGGGAAGGAAGTGTCAAAAACAACAATGCACCTTTTTCTTGTTTGCATGACAAAAAGTCACAGGATTTCAAGCATTCTGATTCGAAACGGCCAGACACTTGAATTTGGCCAAATCCTGCTGAAAAAGACTAAATCCTGAGCAAGTCCTAAAATAAATCCTGGATTCTGTGCATCCCTAATCTTAGTAATTGTACAGTCAGTGTCAGACTGAGGGGGTCCAGGCCTACCCGGCTGCCACATCAAGCTGCTTACAAATACCCGCCCAGTCCCCCAACCAGTGGCGTAACTAAATGTTACTGGGCCCCACAGCAAATTTATATTAGGCCCCCGAAACACTCAGAGGTATACCTGTTTTACCAATATATATTGAAATTGCTCATTAAGTAGGGCCGCATGGGGCCCCCTATACCACCTGGGCCCCCCTGCAGCCGCAGGGTCTGCTTCCTCTGTAGTTACGCCCATGCCCCCAACCCCCCCCCCCACAATTTTTTCTGCCACAAAAAAACGCATGGATACATTTTAACAATATCATTGTAATTTTTCCCATCACAGAAATTTTTCTTTTCAGCAAGACAAAATGCCTGGGGAAATGTTAGTTTACGTATGCAAAATTATTTGCTGCTGGCAAAAAAAAGCTAATTATACCACAAAAGTGAACACAGCAAAAAAGTCCCTTCATTCCTAATAGTGATACCACTGTGTATTTCTGTCTTTTTGGCTTCACTACTACTTCTTAAAATTATAATATTCACCTCTTAGTAGGAATTGAGCCAGAATGACTTTTCTTTAGTGACTGATCTCTATAATGCTACCATGTTCATTATGGTGGTCCAACTTCTGCTACATTGAGGAATAGTGGTAGTAATGTGTCCCATACATTTGTAGTGCTTTGGGAACATGCTGTGTGACCGAGTATCTAGTAGCATTTTAGAAGAATCCAAGTTTTAATGTGTATACCAAGTTTTATCTGAGAATTGTTTTTTATTTTATGCCTTGTACTCTATAAAGGAATACTCCAGTCCAATGACCCATGGTTTGTCATGTGTTTGACCAATGGGAACATTAGAAGTTAGTCTTGTATATGTCATTCAGTAGGGTGGACATTTGGTTTACTTGATGACAAGTCAACTTTGCCAACATGTTAGACACCATAAGGGCAGAATGATGATAGGTGGCTATGGTAAAAAAAAGTCTATATAAAACGTGGGACTGGTCTCTGAAAAAACAGACATTTTAGGACTTGGCTGCTGTTGCCACCAACAGATAATGTGAAATTGAGAATGGAGTGAGTCTGTACTGCAAGCTGTAACCATATATTACTAGAATAGTTCTAGAATTCCTATAGGTCTGTAGTCAAACAGCTTTAAAGCCCTGCAAATGCTGTAAATAGATGGTAGGATGCCATGTTTTCATAAAGCTTTGGGAACATCTGGAAGTTGTAGCTTAACATTCTACCCTAACCTCCTAGGCTTTCCTCCATCCACTTGGGAAAACATTTTTGGAATAATGACTTGACTGGAGTTAGCTTTACTGGAGGGTAGGACACAAGAGACTGATGTGTGGTGAATGGTGAGCCTGCATCACAGTCTCTTTCTGGACACATGTGCTATAGGTTCAACCTCAGCTTTTCTTTTTTTTACTAGCCTGTGGGCTTCTGAGCTTCCATGGAAACTTAGGTTTCTACTCTGGACTGCTAGAAACATTTGGCCTTACTCTACTGCAAACGAAAATGCCCAGGAAACTTTAGGAGATGCAAGGAGGAAATTGTACTGCTGCAAGAAGTTAAAACTTTAGGAGATGCTGGGAGGGCTTTGCTACATAGTTGAGTTGCCAGAAAGAAAGGTAAAAAATAGCTGTAAAGAGACCAGAGATATAATTTAGCTGGTAGAAAGGAGTTGAAGTGCATGGCTAAGATTCAGGGTAGGTAAACCCTTACCTGTATAGCATGGCCCCCGGGACCCGAGGTTTTCTGGAGCTCCGTAATTTGGATCTTCATGAGTTAAGACTACTAGAAAATCATGCAAACATTAAATAAACCCAATAGGCTGGTTTTGCTTCAAATAAGGATTAATTGTATCTTAGTTTGGATCAAGAACAATGTTCTTTTATATTATAACAGAGAAAAAGGAAAGGCCTTTCCATTATTCAGAGCCTTCTGGACTTCATATGGAATGACTAGTTTGCAACCCAATGCACAACAAATTAGAGGGGACACATGTATCCTTCTCTCATTGGCTGCAGGTGATCAATAATACTCAAAAAGCAAATGTTCCTCGCTAGTGATGGGCTAATTTGTCCCATTTTGCTTTGCAGAAAAATTCTAAAATTTCCAGCGCAATTCACGAAATGGCGAAAAATTTGCGAAAGGTACATTTTGATGGCGGGCTCAATTCTGACGCCTGCGACAATTTGGCGCACATTAAATGAATTGTCTCCGGCGTCAGAATTAACGGCGGTGTCAAAAATCTTTGACGCAGGTAAATTTTTGCTGCAGATTTGTGAAAACGTGGAAATTCGCTGCAAATTCACATCTGGCGAATAAATTCGACCATCACTATTCCTCGCTTTAAGCAAACTAGCAATTGCATCAGTATTGGCTTTCAGCAAAAGAAGCTGTATTTCCAGGCTTTGTTCCATTTCAGAAACATTAATACAAATGGGTATGATAAAAACATTTCTAAAAGCAAAAACAAATTCAGGGAGACTTGTTGCTGACAGATAAAACATGAATATAAATGAATGCATTCATTTTGCACAGTCTCAAATACATTCACAAAGAACAGATGGGGCCTGCTCGGTGTATACAGCAAAATGCTGGCTCTTCCTCAACAAACGATCATGTTATTGAGCTTGACACAAGCTTTAAAGAACAGCAGTAATGCCAGTGTAATCTCTCCTCTGCAGAAAAATAACAGGAATGCAAAAACCTCGAAAAGTTCAAATTATTTTAAAGTGGCCCAATAGGACCAGCTCAGCTCACACTATTGGCTTAGGACCTTGACAACTTTTACCCTGCAAAGTTTTGTATTACAGATTTTTGTGGTTTTTACACATAATACATTTTGAATTTTTAGAGTTTTTTTAAAAAATGAGAAAACCCATGAATTTTTAAAGATTGTGGGGAAAAAAACGAAATTTGATTGCCCCCTTAGTCTACTTAGAAACATTGAAAGATGAATTAAACCCAATTGGATTGTTTTACCTCCGATATGGATTAATTATATCTTAGTTTGGATCAAGAACTGTTTTATTATTACTGAGAAAAGGGAAATCATTTAAAGCAAATTTGAATTACTTGATTAAAATGGACTCAGGCAAATTCACTAAGCGTCGAACGCTAGCGTTAATTCGCTAGCGTTGGGCATTTTCGTTACTTCGCAAATTCACTAACGAACGCTGGCGCAGATTCGCTAGTGTTACTTCGCACTCTTACGCCTGGTGAATTTTCGCTACGGACGTAACTACGCAAATTCACTAACTTGCGCAGTGTACTGAACGCTACCTATTACGCTAGACTTCCTTCGCCACCTCAGACCAGGCGAAGCGCAATAGAGTAGATAGGGATTGCTTCAAAAAAAGTCAAATTTTTTTCTAAGTCCTAAAAAACGCTGGCGTATTTTTTACATTATGGGTGATAGGCTGAAAAAGATCAAATTTTTTTTGGGGTTCCCCTCCTTCCCCCCTACATTTCCTGACTCATGGCAACTTACCTATACAGTGGGCACATGTGTAGGGCAAAATAAAATTTTTATTTGATGTTTTGAAGGTTTTCTAGCCATTTGTAGTGCTGATACGTATTCCTCCATTGAAATTTGGATTTGGCGCCATATGCAAATTAGCCTTCGCTAGCGTAACTTCGCTTCACTTAGCGAATCAACGCTAGCGCAACTGCGCAATCTTACGCTACCCCTGTGCACAACTTCGGATTTTAGTGAATTTGCGGAGCACTGGCGAAACTACGCCTGGTGAAGTGTGGCGAAGTGCGGCGAAGCGCGGTGAAGTTTCGGCGAAGCGCGGCGAAGTTGCGCCTGGTTCAACTACGAATATTAGTGAATTTGCCCCACGGGAGATGGCCTTCCCGTAATTAGGCGCTTTATGAATAACGGGTTTCTGGATAACGGATCCTATACCTGTTCATCATGCGCATGTTGCTGTTGTACCCCCGATTGCTATAAAAGTGGAATTCTATCTATAACATTGCTGTGCTGTGTAATTTGCACTGGATTCAAATTTTTTTGCCAGCATTACCAATTTTTTTGCGGGATTTGCTTCAAATTGGCGAGTGGTGACAATTTTGAAGAATTTTGCCATGTGGTTTTGTTGTTTTTGCCGGTAATAAAATCACAGGATAAAGAATGTGAGAAAACCCGCAGCAAATGGGAATCAGGGTAGAATCATTCATCATTAGAGATCACAAGATTCGGGTTGTGTTATTTTTTTTGTCAAAACTCACATTTTTGAGTTAAAAAAAACTTGAATTTTTCACTTTCTTTAAAAAAAAAGCTTGAATTTTTTTAGATTGATTTTCCCCCGACCCTGGAAATAGCTCTAATCAGAAAATGCACCATCTAAATTCTGTCAAGGTCATGTAGAAGTCAATTGGCAGAAGTCCCTTGAACCATTTGAAGATGTTGATAGCCTTCGTGATGTCCGAGTTTTTTGCCCGAAAACGCAAATGATTCGAGTTTTTTTTTTTTTTTAGAGAAACCCCGATCAATTTGAGTTTTCAAGTTTCGCAACTTGAACTTGAATTGAGTTTTTTCCATTCAAGTTTTTTCTTAAATAAGAAACCATTCGAGTTGTGAGTTCATTCGAGGTATAAAAAACATTCGACCTTTGATAAATAACCCCCCGCAAGCATCAGCTTTATTGCATTTTAACGCTAGCTGCTAATCGGTTGCAATGGCCTACAACTTATAAAATACTTTGATTCTGTGAATGCCTCTTGTTATCTATATGAGACTCATTTAATGGACAATAAAGCACACTTATTTACATGTTTAAACAGGTATAGGATCCATTATCAAGAAACCCGTTATCAAGAAAGCTCTGAATTATGGGAAGATTGTCTTCCATAGAGTCCATTATAAATAATAATAAGCAGTACCATGGACTTGATCCCATCTAAGAGATCGTTAATCCTTATTGGTGGGAAAACCATCCTATTGGGTTTATTTAGGGGCCGATTCACAAAGGGTCGAATATCGAGGGTTAATTAACCCTCGATATTCGACTAGGAACTAAAATCGTTCGACGTCGAATATCGAAGTCGAACGATTTAGCACAAATCCTGCGATCGAACGATCGAAGGATTATTCCTTCGAATCGAAAGATTCGAAGGATTTTAATCAAACGATCGAAGGAATATCCTTCGATCAAAAAATCACAGGCAAGCCTATGGGGACCTTCCCCATAGGCTAACATTGACTTCGGTAGCTTTTAGCTGCCGAAGTAGGGGGTCGAAGTTTTTCTTAAAGAGACAGTACTTCAACTATCGAATGGTCGAATAGTCGAACGATTTTTAGTTCGAATCGTTCGATTCGAAGTCAAAGTAGTAGTCGAAGGTAGAAGTAGCCCATTCGATGGTCGAAGTAGCCCAAAAAACACTTCGAAATTCGAACTTTTTTTAATTCGAATCCTTCACTCGAGCTTCATGAATCGGCCCCTAAATGTTTATATGATTTTTAGCAAACATAAGGTATAGGGGCCCATTTACTTAGCTCGAGTGAAGGAATAGAGGAAAAAAACGTAGAATTTCGAATGTTGTATTTGGCTACTTCGACCATCGAATGGGCTACTTCGACCTTCGACTTCAATTTGAACGCTTCGAACTAAAAATCGTTCGACCATTCGATAGTACTGTCTCTTTAAGAAAAAACTTCGACCCCCTAGTTCGCCACCTAAAAGCTACCAAAGTCAATGTTAGCCTATGGGGAAGGCCCCCATAGGCTATGGTAGCTTTTTTTGGTCGAAGAAAAATCGTTCGATCGATGGATTAAAATCCTTCGAATCGAACGATTCGAAGGATTTAATCGTTCGATCGAACAAATAGCGCTAAATCCTTCGACTTCGATAGTCGAAGTCGATGGATTTAACTTCGACAGTCGAATATCGAGGGTTAATTAAGTAAATTTGCCCCATAATGTTTGAAATTACGGAAAGGTTCCTTATAAGAAAAACCTCAGATCTGCATAAAAGGTCCCATACCTGTGATTTCTTTTGGATTGTTTGAACCCCTAAGTTTTGGATTTAGCCCAATGCTCTGCTCAATATTTGACCAACAACTTGAATGAATTGTCCTAAATGCTAAACATAGATAAGATCACCAATTGTTCCTCTTGCTCAGAAGCCCACCATGGCTGCAGAAGTATACTGTGAATACTGAGAATAAAGAAAAAATGGTATAATCCCATAATGGCTTGTATTTTCCTATAAAAGAAACGTGTGCTTGCCGAGCCCCACAGACATGATCTCTGCTTGCCGCTTTACACAAAAGTCTCACTGATGACACAGCAGGTTCTTTGGATCTCAGCATGGGCGCTGTATATGGCAAATTAAATTGTTTGTTCAATTCAATCTTGCCGGACCTTGGACTTTAAAAGCCTAACACGGGGAACAGTGATTACCTATTTATTCACTGACTTTCTGTCAATCCAAATGCAGTAAGTGCTGTGAAAATGCCTTGCTCTACATTAAATACATTCTTAAACCGAAACTGCCTCTTAATTGCAACCATTAATGGCCCGGTTCAATCAAAAATCAATGGGTCAGTAAACTTGCTGCAGCTCCATCATGTCATTTAACATCTACTTCGGAGCAACGTTATAAATAAAGTGCAGCCGTCCTTACAGGAGCTGAAAGCAACAAGCCATCAAAATGTAACAGGGGAAAAAGAACATTATAAAAAGTTATCTTAAATAGAAACCTGCAGAATAATTATGTCTATGGCCATGGAAAGGCAAATTGCTTCAACCGCATTTTAGAATTTTCTTTGGATTTCTACACATTTCTACGGCTCATTGTTAGCAACTGCGTCCTTGAACACACAGCAACAGAAACTTAGGGGCGATTTACTAACCCGTAACTTTTTCAGGTCTTTTTTTGACACCAAAAACCCGAAAAAGCTGCAGAGAAAATATTTCTCTGGGATTTATTATGTGACAAAACTGTGACAATTCCGAATACAAAAATACTCCAGCTAAAACCTGTTGAAATCCTGTAGAAATCAGTGGCAGAGGTCCTTTTTACAACTGGTAAGTTCTTTCTTTGGTTTTAGAAGTTTTCGGGGGGTTCTGATGCTGTATTTTGTGTGATAGTATTGAAAAGTTGTCGTTATTATGCGGTTTTCGCGACTTTTCAGCATCTTTTTCCTGTTTGTGCTTTTTCAGTTCGGATATTTTGATAAATGAATGACATTAGTGTAAATGAGTTTATTCGTGGTTTCAAATAAGTTCCAATACCACTAAAATTCGACCTTTAATGGACAAGGACAGCCCAGTCAACTTATATCACATGAAATGCCTACATAGAATATGTATAAATAATGGCCTTTGTTTACCTTAATTCCCATTCATTTTGGTGCAGTTGAAGAGTCTTTCCAAAGATACCGCTGTGACTACGACCACTATACTGTACCGTTTAATCCTGCAGGACCGGAGCATGCACAGAAATGATCATCTACACAGGCAGTTTTCATTGCTACGCCTGCCTTCCCAAGCATCACCCACCAATCTCATAACTTAGATTCTGGTTGCCATGGTAATGCGGACTCGCTCAGGAAGGAGGTTGACAAAAAACATGGCGGTGGCTTTTCCAGTGCGGCAAAAAATCATTCAATTGGCTATTCAGAGAATAGAATTTAGTGACTCCGTACAGCTAAGTGGTGTGCACATCTCTCCGAAACTGTGACATACAGGCTTTCCTTGTCCTTTAATAAATGGGCCTCTAAGAGATAAAGAGCCTGAAAAAGTCATGGTTTAGTAAATCGGCCCCTAAATGTTCCTTCTTTCCATCTGGTTGAAAATATTGCATCCATGTCACTATATGTTATACCAATATATACAGGTATGGGATCTATTATTTGGAAATTTGTTCTCCAGAAAGCCCCCAAATATGGCATTGCCATTTCCCATTGGCTTTTAAACACAGGCTCCCATGCCCCCTCCCTAGTCACATCATCCAGACACCTGATAGGTGCCCCAGTTACACCCCACCTATGTACCAAATAAAGAACTCTGCAACAGAGTTGCCATGTGCAACCTCATCACATCTTGGTCATGTCTTCAAGTGGTCAAACATGGGGGCAACCAACCATGCCAAACAACTGTATTAGGGCCACAGGTAGGGAAAAACTTTACAGGAGTCTAAATGGTATAGCTGGGAAGGGAGGCTATGTGGTAGTGGTCCATAGGAAAAAAATTCTTGTTGGGGTTCTTAATTTTTGACTGATTTTCTTTTTTTTTTGCAGTAGAAAAGTAGTAATTACACCAGGGGTGTCCAAACTTTTGGCTTGCCGGGCCACATTGGAAAAAGAAAAATTGTCTGGGGCCACAAATGAAATACACAAACACGTTTGATTTGTAAAAGTAATGGAAATACACAGAAAAGAACTACAATGCCAGTTGGATAACCAGATGGAGCTATACACTGGAATATGGGACACCTGGATAGTAAATAGGCTTATTATTATATTATTATTATTACTAACTGGCCAATGGGCAGAGTCCCTCCTCCTCCTATATCCTTTGCAACATGACGTTTCCTCCGGAACCAAGCTGGGCCGCATTCATATACATCCTGGGCCGCATGTGGCCCTCGGGCCGCAGTTTGGACACCCCTGAATTACACACTACCTTATATTGCCAGCACAAAATCAGATTGATTGCAATACAATTTTATTTTAATATATATTTTTATTTTTTTAACTAGATCCCCTACTTATTCTATAAATATATACAGTATATAGATAGATATGGTATCCTTCATCCGGAAAACCGTTATCCAGAAGCTAAGGAAAGGCCATCTGCCATAGCTTCCATTTTAAGCAAATAATCCTAATTTAAAAGCATGATTTTGTCTTTCTCTGTAATAATAAAACAGTACAGGTATGGGACCTGTTATCCAGAATGCTCGGGACCTGGGGTTTTCCAGATAATGGATCTTTCCGTAATTTGGGTCTCCATGCCTTAAGTCTACTGGAAATTCATTTAAACATTAAATAAACCCAATAGGCAGGTTTTGCTTCCAATAAGGATTAATTATATCTTAGTTTGGATCAAGTACAAGCTACTGTTTTATTATTACAGAGAAAAAGGAAATCATTTTTAAAAATTTGGATTATTTGGATAAAATGGGGTCTATGGGAGACAGCCATTCCATTAATTCGGAGCTTTCTGGATATCGGGTTTCCGGATAAGGGATCCTATACCTGTACCTTGTATTTGATCCAGACTAAGATATCATTAATCCTTATTGGAGGCAAACCCAACCTATTGGGTTTATTTAATGTTTACAGGATTTTTAGAATTATGGAAAGATCCCTTATCCCAAAAACCTCAGGTTCTGAGCATTCTAGAAAACAGGTCCAATAAGCGTATACTGTATAGATAATACAGGTATGGGACCTGTTATCCAGAATGCTCGGGACCTAGGGGTTTTCCAATAAGGGGTCTTTCCATAATTTGGATCTCCATACTTTAAGTCTGTTAAAAATAATTAATTGTCACATTCATTTTACCCATTTTGTTTGTTTTGCCACCTTAAAAATTAATTTTACAGTATCTTAGTTTGGATCAAGTACAAGGTACTATTTTATTATAACAGAGAAAATTACTTGATAAAAATGTTTAGATTATTTGATTAAAATGGAGTCTATGGGAGATGGCCTTCCTGTTATTCGGAGGTTTCTAGATAACAGGTTTCCAGATAACGGATCCCATGCCATAAATACTGCTCAAACTAGTTGAGCAATAATGAAAATTCTATTACAGAGCAGCAACACCCCTGGTTATTTAAAAACAAATACTTATACAGCATAATTATAGTAAATCAAGTAAAAAAAAAACCTTTTTATCGCTGTCAGTATTTTTCACATTAAGAAGAATTATTTGTCAATACCAAGTAGACAACAAATAATTTCAATGCGTAGAAGGGTAGGCAGTGCTCTGGCACAATTACAATATAGAAGAATAACAAGCAATTGTTGGATTTATATAACTGTGTGGATAACACAGCAGTACAGTCACTTTGTTGATGGAGGGAAAGCATTCAGAATAAAAACAGTCAGTTGTGTTAATGTAACTTTATCAATAGCTACGAGGGGATCAGGATTTACGCCTTGAGCTCATGCCTACAGAAAAGAGAGGAAATTAAAGGAAGAACAATAGAATGGCAAGCGTTTGACTTCACTTCAATAAACCTGTCAGTAAACACTTTGATGTTTTTATTATTCGGAAAAAGAAAGAGCTTTCAACATAAGGCCTTCCTGTAAATGGGGTGAGTAACATTCCCAACTCAGGTCTCTATTTATGTATGATTCAGGTTATAAGTGTAGCGTTAATCCTACAGGACGTATAGCATGAGGATACATGTAATAACTGGTGCCGATGTGGCTATTAACCCAGAGCTCCATTGTATTATAGGGATGTCACCCGGGTAGGCTTGCCAATGTTTTTCAGATGGGGGGGCATTTGGGGGACGGGACCAGTGATGTTGGGGGCGGGTCCAATGGCATTGGAAGCGGGTCCAATGACATGGCCATTGACATTGACTGATCACAGCTCCATTCACTTTAAAGCCCTGTCTGGATTTCCTAAATTAAAAATCCATACAGGCAGCTTTCACCTCTTAAAAAAAAAATAGACTGTCCAGGTGAACAGGTGGTAACCCTACACCCGGGATGTCATTGTGCCTATGGGAATGGGATCCGTTATCTGGAAACCAGTTATTTAGAAAGCTCTTTAATTACGGAATGACCATCTCCCATAGACTCCATTTTATCCAAATAATCCACATTTTTAAAAATGATTCACGTACTGTAGCATGGAGATGAGCAAGAAAGCCTCTACTTTTCCCCTCTCATGGACGGGTGGCAAGTATAAAACCCCACTTGCCCATTATGGATGGGCTTTTCATAACATTTTCAAAGAATATATTTTAACCATCTCCCTCGAAGCATTTCTCTGCCCCCCCCATTGTTTTATCTGCAAAGAGTGTTTAGTTTTGAGCAGATATAAACCATTCAATACAGGCAATGACATGCCTTCTTCCACATTTTTGCACAAGTACTCTGGATTGGAGCATATAAAGTGTCTTGCATGCTGTGATTTCAATGGACGTGGAAGGGAAAGTATTTTCAAGGTGTTTTGTCGCTGTGGAAGAGAAGATTTCCACCCCCTGTGTCAGGTGAAAAACTTGCAGTCAACAAGGTAGAAAGCTCTTAAGATGCTGAAGTAAGGACCAAGGAGGAAGCAGCAATGCAGGCAGACAGGCACAGAGTCAGATTGGGCGGGGTCTAGGCCCACTGGGATAATGGAGGGGGCCATTACCCCATTGCCCCCTGCCTCAGCTGTAACACCCCTCCAGGGTTAGGTCAGGGAGCATCACAGGCCATGGAGAGTCTCAGCCACCGGGACCCACGACGGGCCAGGGCCTACCAGGTTTTTTCATGGTGTCCTGCCAGCCCAGTCCAACCCTGGGCAGGAACTGTCACAGTATATAAGGGGTGAAGTGGAACAGAATCATAATCCAGGCAAATAGTCAGATACAGGCAACAATCAGCGTAGTCAGGATCAAAGCAGACAGGTCAGAAACCAGGATCAGTCAAATAACAAAATATAGGGCACCCAGGAACTTACAGAAGCAAGATCTATGTTCGGCCACTGAGCCCAGGTTTTTTATTTTGAATTTTTGTACCTACTGCTGACAGGAAGGCATCCCGCCATGCATCAGTTTAATGTTGCAGCCAACATTATTAAATCTGAAGTGAAGCGCTCCTGACAGAAAGTCATAAAAATGAACTCAATTTGCTTTCTCATCTTTTCACTCACTCGAGAAAATAATTGTATAATTATTTCCCCATTTTATTTCATGTATTTTTCTTTGCTCTTATGTAATTTTGGACTTCTACATTCAATTTTTTGGAATTTTGTATATGTACTGCTCCATTATTAGCTTGTTTATGAAAAATAATTAGCACATTGTTAAAATGAAATGAGAAAATAATAGAAAATAATGATAAATGCAGTAAACTTACTCAAATACATCTACTCCCAAGACTAGGGATTGTCAATTACTGGGCCTTTAAGAGGATTTTTATAGAAATCACTTAGATAATAGAAGACCCAGAAATTCCCCTTCATTGAAGTCAAAATATAAATTCCCCTTATTGGGTCCAATGCTAAAAAAGAATCCTATCTTTAATTTCGTTTAAGTCTTTACATCCCCTTTAACAAAGACCCTAGTGTTAGAAGACTAACCTTTGAAATCGTTGGCATGTTATCGACCAAAATAAAAGCAGGCTATAGAGGAGGAAAATGGATTTACTAAATGATATATATCATCATCCTGGAAGCGGTATAGAAATGAAGGATATGGCGATACATGTGCAACCAATACATGCCGCCTCTCAGGTTTCTCTTTCAACATATTTGCTATTATGGTGACGGCAGCCATGGGATATTTATCAGTGTTATTACATGCCTGATTGGAGCCATTGTATATTGGTGCTCTATGGGGTCATTAAAACTATTTACAAGGTAGTTGGTCTTTAGATCTTGATGGTACAAAAGGGGAGATTTATGTGACCATTGAAACTGAGATTTCTTTCATTTCTTCCCGACAGTAGCAATTTCATTGTAAAAGTAGCGGCTACAAATGCATAACCATTATGGAAGAACAGTGTCTCCGGAAAGAAAGGACATAAGTGCTGAGTGGTGTCAATCATGATTCACTTCCATTCTGTTGAAATTGCACTGTGAGTGATTATCTTACACCTAAGGATAAGAAATTCTGCTCTCTATATATGTTCTGTTATATATCAGTTACTTGCTTTTTTATTCCTGCTCTTTACCGACCCTCTCCATCGGCAGAATGCATAAAAAATGTAGATACTTATATTTTGCCTGCTATATAAAAATCTATGTTATTGATATAGTTGTATTTTAACCCAAGAGATGTAACGGACACACTTATGTGCAAAGTTACTTACAGAATGAATTATGTAAAAACAAAGTTGGACATAATATATAATAGTGTAACTAACTAGTGCTTGTCAAGCTAGATTTGATTGACAAAATAGATATCTGTGACAGAAAGCAAGATTTTATAGTACAGAATTCATTCTTTCCACAAAATGACAGTTTTGTTTAACAAAACAGATAAAATAACCATTCTGTGAAGCAACACTGTCAGTCACATTCCTGAACCAATAAGAACAAAGCTTATTGCCATATACAAACAAGATGAGAAGTGGCCAGCTCTGCTCCACATGGCTAAGTATCTGACCTGCTATAGAGGGCGCCCTCTAATGTCCCCTGTGCTGCATAGCAATAAAATCAATTAGCTTGTAGTAGTCTCTTAATAATGTGCTTAGCTATAGTTCAACTACTACATAATAGCTTTAGCCAGAGACTTGGGACTAGGGTTGCCACACAAAAGGCTTCAGGACTTCAACTTCACCTCCTTTCATGAATTCGGGTCTTTATCGGCGCTTCGGGACTTCAGCTTTGTCTTTTCGGCACTTCCGCATTCTGTAATATGCGAAATGGCCGCATGGCTCGGGCGCTCGTAAAGGGGACCCAGTTCTTTGAAAAATGCAGCACTTCTGGGCCCCCCTTCAGGCCCGGAACACTTTTCCCCCCTGCTGGCGGCCCTGGATATGCATGTGACATGGGCACAGTTGTGCTCTCTGCTCTAGTGTTGTGCTCCCCTCGACCCACTCTGATGTGAAAGGGTTAAGCACTGGGCAGGTAAGGGGACGGCATCATTAGAGTCGATTGTTATAAATAAATATAAAGCATTGTGCAGCTTGTTGCTTCTATATAAATAGATTATGATCCCCTAAAATTGCCCCTGCCTAAATGACCCCCTTTTGTTTACACACAGTACTCAGGAGTGGCTACTCATATAACCTACACATCATACTATAGAGAATGCGACTGTGCACATGATCAGTCCCAAGTCTCTGGCTAAAGCTATTATGTAGTAGTTGAACTATAGCTAAGCACATTATTAAGAGACTACTACAAGCTAATTGGTGCAAGATTACAGCTAGGAGGAGACATTGGAGTCTAACTATCATATACAAAACTTATAACTGTCTCTGAGAGTCAGGCAAAGCAGCCAGACAAGCACAGTAACTTCTGGTACATTTAATACAACATCGCAGGTGGGTGTGGCCTGTCCCATTATTGCTCTCAGCTTAGACAGGGTGAGGAACAGGAGTGAGTCATAAGATAATGGCAAAACAGCAGGAATGCCCTTAACCAAAATGGCCACACAAGCAGGTTACTACAATAATATCACCTAATAATATCACCTAAAATGATCATATTTGCATACTTTTCTTTCTCTACAATCATTATAAGTGCAGCATTATATTTCTCAGCCATTTGTAAAAACTTCCATTTATGAACCTGTAGTGTTTAACAGCAGCTCTTTTAGGAAAGGTTTGTTCATGTTTATTACAATGCAGCACAGGGGACATTAGAGGGCGCCCTCTATAGCAGGTCAGATACTTTGCCTTAGCCATGTGGAGCAGAGCTGGCCACTTCTCATCTTGTTTGTATATGGCAATAAGCTTTGTTCTTATTGGTTCAGGAATGTGACTGACAGTGTTGCTTCACAGAATGGTTATTTTATCTGTTTTGTGGAACAAAACTGTCATTTTGTGGAAAGAATGAATCCTGTACTATAAAATCTTGCTTTCTGTCGCAGATATCTATTTTGTCAATCAAATCTAGCTTGACAAGCACTAGTTAATTACACTATTATATATTATGTCCAACTTTGTTTTTACATAATTCATTCTGTAAGTAACTTTGCACATAAGTGTGTCCGTTACATGGAGGTTATACATTTGTGAGACAGATTGCTTGTTAAACTGTACAGAATGGAGTTTGTGATATAATGACATCCTTTTGTGCACTAACCAGATTTTGTTTTCATTCTTTAATAGAAATAAGTCTTTTGTATATTTTTTTCTCTGTGTATGGTCACAAATACTTATATAACATGAGAGACATTCATTCTGTGTATTAGGGATAGTTTTGTATACAGAATGTATTTGGGACAAACGGCACCCCATAAGGTCAGTGACACATATGGTAACCCAGAACCCATAACTTACGCCAAGGCTCTGGTCACGGCTCATGCTTCTGTCTATAGAAGCTGCCCTTTGCTTGAGGAGGCGTCCTCTGCCAGGTCTTAATGTGAGAGAACTAGCGTGAGCGTTCTGGGTAGACAAGGAAACCGTAACGTGTGAAAGGAAGGATGGGGAACAAGAAGTGTGGTCGAGGGATAGGCCAAGATCCACCAATACGTACCAATACTATGTTGGGCAATGAGTAATTGGTTGCGGCCCCTTTAAATGTTTGAAATTTGCGTCAATAATGACACCACCAAAAATAAAAGGACACGCATCAAACTCAGAATCGGTGTCCCGGCAGTCCTACTAGACCACCAGGCACCGTTACAGTCAGATTTTAGTGTTTACAAAGGTTTTTTTATTTCTCTAAAATCACGAATGTCATGACATTTATTAAAAGATCTGAATAAAACAAGTAAGAAACAGAAAATAACGCTGAACAATGTGCTAAAACATACGAATACCCTTAAACCCTCTAAAAATTCAAGCTTTTCTGACAATTGCTAGCAAGAGAACCCCTGAAAACCTCTAAGGGTAAGGCCACACGAGGAGATTCGGGGAGATTTTGTCACCTGGCGATTAATCGCCTCGTCTTTTGCGCGACTATCTCCCCGAACTGCCTCAGCGTTTTTCCCCATAGGCTACAATGCAAAGTCGCCTGCGCTAATGCACACGCGGCGATGCATTTTCAATAGTCGCCCAAACTTGCCTCTGAGGCAACTTCGGGCGACTATAGAAAACGCATGGACTAGTAGGGATGTAGCGAACCGCCGCCGATGTGTTCGCGAACGCCGTTCGCCAACACCGGCAAAAAATGCGGACAGTTCGCGAACAGTTCGCGAACTTCGAACATCCGAAAATCGTTCGATTCGAACGATCGAAGGATTTTAATCGTTCGATCGAAGGATTTTCGTTCGACTCGAACGATCGAAGCCATTCGATCGAATGATTTCATTCGATCCAATGGCTTCGATCGTTCGATTCGAACGAAAATCCTTCGATTTTAGCGGTCGAAGGAATCGAATGGTCGAACGATTTTTGTTCGAATCGAACGCGAACTCGTATTGGCGAACGTCGCGCGACGTTCGCGAACATTCGGCGGACGCGAACAGTCGAAGTTCGCGCGAACTAGTTCGCCGGCGAACTGTTCGCTACATCCCTATGGACTAGCCCTAAAAGTCCAAAATGATTTAAAACAGTCCAATAAGATCAGAGCAGCTCCCTTTGACTTCTATAGGACCTCAAACTTTTTGTATTAGTGTTTTTTGTGGTTTTTACACATAATAAATCTCGAATTTTTTCAAGGTTTTAAAAAAAAAAAAAAAAAAAAATAGGAAAACCAAAAATTTCTGTAGATTCGTGGAATTTTATTCTTCTTCCCAATTCAACCACAGATGGTCCTTGATAAACCTTGACCAATTTCCATGGGACAGAATAAAGCTACAAATGAAGACGCTTTATCTGACATTTGGCTCATATCTTTCACCATATGCCGCCATGTTTCTATTTAAATAGATGTTTATAATCCCTTTGAACTGAAACACCTGTAAATATTTTGCAAGGCTATTCACTTTTGATGTCAAGTCAAAGTTCTCCTCATTCTCTCCCATCAGCGGAAAGACAAGCATAGGAGGGTAACGGTTTTGTTAACATTTAATTCTTTGTTTGTCCAGAATAGTTCTTGGCCAGTTAGATTTAGACCTGTATATTATTATATATTATAATATTATATATGTTATAATTATTATATATTTAGTTTCCTGGCATTATGTAAATAGCTTAGCACTGGGGATTGTTCACCAAGGCAGGCAATAATACCTCTGGATGTTGTTACGAAAGCTACATCTGTTATTGTGTGTGTAACATCTGATTGAGAAAGTATATGAAGCATTTAGTGATTTCGATATTGTACCATCAAAGTCAGCACCCGCCATTGTAAATCGTGTACCATCTACCTAATAATGTACATTTTACGTTTTTCAGGGGACCAGAAAAAAAATTGACGTAAAATCCAGGAAAATGTAAAATCAGGGAAATATATTATGCATAATAAATAGGTGAGACCACAAAACAGTAATGTAAAATGGGGGTTCTACTGTAGTTCACTTGTTTAAAGAACCAATGGAGCCAAAGTTATTTGAAATATCTGATTTATGGTGGAGATATATTTTGGTTGACCTTCCGCCATGATTTAGATTAGGGATTAAATTATGCACCCAACCATTGGCAGTTATTTTAAAGGGGTTGTTCACCTTTTAACCTTTTAGTATGATGCAGAGAGTGATATTCTGAGACAATTGGTTTTTATTTTTTATTATTTGTGGTTTTTTAAGTTATTTAGCATTTTATTAGACTGGAATATGAATAGGAGAGACCTGAATAGAAAGACTAGTAATAAAAAGTAGCAATAAAAATACATTTGTGCCTTAAAGAGCATTTGTTGAACCTTATTTGAAAGTTGGAAAGAGTCAGAAGAAAGCAAATAATGCAAAAACTATAAAACAGAAAAATTAAAACTGACTGAAAAGTTGCTTAGAATTAACCATTCTATAACATACAAAAAGTTAATTCAAAGGAGAACTAAACCCCCAATAAGAAAAGCCCCTACCTACTACCCTAGATAGTCCCCCCACTCTGCTTCCCTCCCACATAGCTCATTACCTCTGAAAGTGTCCTGAATACATTGCTCACGTATTTGCTCTGCATCCGCTTGATGCAGAGTAAATACAATGGAGCTCATGGGCACCATCTTCCAGATCTTCGTTCTTCTTCGGGTCCTCTTCCTTCCCTTTGGCAATTCACAGCACTTATGGCACATGCGCAGTTGATACAAACTGGAAGAATGCTCCAACTGCGCATGCGCCAATAGGGCACTCCCTTACAGAAGATCTGGAAGATTGCACCCATGAGCTCCACTGCACTTACTCTGCACCGATACGTGAGTACCCTGCGGGTTGCAGTTAGAAATTTCAAGAGCAGGTATAGACACTGGTTTGCGGGTCCGGTCGCGGGTCTTCTCAATAGTGAGTTTTACTCCTTTTCTCCTTCTAATGATGTCACTTCTGGTTTAAAATGACAGCACTTCCTGTTTTACTCCTTTTTTTCTGATCACGCCTACTTCTAATGATGTCAATTCCGATTTACAATGACAGCACTTCCTGTTTCTTCATGGTCAGCGGGTCGTGCATCGGGTTGAAGATACTTGCGGGTCAGGTAGCGGGTCCAATTGGGTAAGTATGCGGGTTGCGGGTCGGGTTAGGGTCTAACAAATTGGTTCCGTTGCAGGACTCTAACGTGAGCAATGTATTTGGGACACTTTCTCCTCTAAAGTGAACGATGGTACCCCTTTATATACTAGGGCAAATGCCCTCGCTGCTCAACCACACTAGGGTAAATGCCTCCTCTACTAGAGTCCTGCGCGGGTCCATTTTTAGGGACCCGAACCCGGACCCGTACCCGCAACCCGGACCCGCAACCCGCATTCTTACCTGCTTGGACCCGCTACCCGACCCTACCCGCAAGTACCTTATCTGCAACCCGGACCTGCAACCCACTGACCATCAAGAATCAGGAAGTGCTGTCATTGTAAACCGGAAGTAACATCATCGGAAGTAGACGTGTTCAGAAAAAAAGGAGTAAAACAGGAAGTGCTGTCATTATAAACTGGAAGTAACATCATCGGAAGTAGACGTGTTCAGAAAAAAAGGAGTAAAACAGGAAGTGCTGTCATTATAAACTGGAAGTGACGTCATCGGAAGTAGACGTGACCAGAAGAAAGGAGTGAATATCGATATTGAGAAGACCCGCGGCCCGACCCGCAACCCGTAGAACCGCCGACCAGCGGGTATACCCGCACCTGGAACTTCTAAACGCACCCCGCAGGGTACTGCAGGTTTTTGTGGGTAACCCATGGGTACCCGTGGGTACCTGACCCGCTGCAGGACTCTATCCTCTACTCAAGTTTAAACCTATCTCAGCCTACGAAAATGAGGTCACTCATATGAAAAAAAGTAATTTTTCCCTTGTCTGTTAGTGTTTAAAATACCGAGCTGGCATATTCAAAGAGAGTTTTTATGTTCAGTAAAGAAAATGCCAAACAGCAGCTGCTGGAGAATTTATGAAAACATAAATCCACAACAAGCAGCCATGTTCATGTTTCATTGGATATTATAAATCAGAAATACTCGCTGTCTTATGAGTGACACTATCAAGATTTAACTCTATGTTAAATATTTGTGAAAAAAAAAATTTTTGAATTAAAAAAAAAATCTATAATTTTGTAAGGAAAAAAGAAGAAGTCGGGAAGAGCAAATGATAAGTAGACAATATGTTTGCTGAACCTTATCCCACACATAATGGGGCCATAGTGGGCCCGCAGCTGTAGCAATATTGTAAATGTCAGACAAGATGATTATCAGGGGTTTATTTAAATTAGGATTTGATTTCTTGTATCTGACTTTAAATAGGTTCACAACAAAAGCAAACACTGAAATGTTTTATTATTTTCTAAATGTTATTCCTAATTAGTTTGCCTGCTCTGTGAAGTCTGTGTAAACATGGCAATTTGCTACCCTCCAGCACTTGGGAATCATTGGCTGAGGATACGAGGAAGTATACGGCAGAACCAGAATCAGAAATGAGCCGCCCATGTTAATCATTTCGCTTCACGTCTTTAAGCAAGCAGCATTTGTAATTGTATTTTTAACCCATTTTACAGAGACATGATTGTAGGCTAAATATGACCAGTTTAGTTAGTTTTTTAAGTGATTCAGCACCTAAATACTTTAAAGGAGAACTATAGAGAAAATGAAAATTTAATAGAAGTTTCAGCATACAGAAAAAGAAGTTTTCTAAATAGAATTAATTAGAAATTCTGTGCCATTTCTGAAATAATCAAGTTTATCTTCACTATCGCTCTATCGGCATCTGTTTCTCTTCATTCTCTCTTTATGCAGGAGTTGGGTGTCAAATATTCAACTGACAGTTAGATCCAATATATCTTTATGGGGGGCTCCTTTTGCCTAGAAGATGTATTAGAGCTCACTCTATTATAATCACCAGAAATCTGTTAAAATCTATTACAATCACCAGAAATCCTGTCTCTCTACATGCAGGATTTGTGCAAAAGGCAGTTATTTTGTTAGATTTTTGTTTGTACTGAAATCAGTTATTTGAGTGAGCTCTAATGCATCTGCTAGGAAAGACCCCCCCCCATAAGATATATTGGATCTTACTTTAAGGGGGACGATTCACTAAATTCGAGTGAAGGATTCGAAGTAAAAAAACTTTGAATTTCGAAGTATTTTTTGGGCTACTTCGACCATCGAATGGGCTACTTCGACCTTCGACTACGACTTCGAATCGAAGGATTCGAAGTAAAAATCGTTCGACTATTCGACCATTCGATAGTCGAAGTACTGTCTCTTTAAAAAAAACTTCGACCCACTAGTTCGCCAGATAAAAGCTACCGAAGTCAATGTTAGCCTATGGGGAAGGTCCCCATAGGCTTGCCTAAGTTTTTTTGATCGAAGGATATTCCTTCGATCGTTAGATTAAAATCCTTCGAATCGTTCGAATTTTCTGCGCTAAATCCTTCGACTTCGATATTTGAAGTCGAAGGATTTCAATTCCTAGTCGAATATCGAGGGTTAATTAACCCTCGATATTCGACCCTTAGTGAATCGGCCCCTAAATGTATATCTGACACTCAACTGCCGCATGAAGACAGAATGAAGAGAAACAGATGCCGAGAGAAGGATAGTGAAGATAAACTTGATAATTTCAGAAAAGATGCAGAATATTTAATTGATTGTATTTAGAAAATTTCTTATTTCAGTGTGCTGAAGCTCAGGGCCGCTTCTGCCATGAGGCAAGGTGAAACCCTTGCCTCAGGCGGCAGCGTGCGGCCAGTTATAAGGGGCGGCAAAAAGCCGCCTCTTGTAACTTTAAGAGCCGAACTTCCGGGTTTTAACCCGGAAATTCGGCTCCGCTAGTGCAAAGAGCGCTATTGCGCTCAATGCCCTAGCGATACTGCCCCCTGAAACCCGCTCCGACGCTAATTTTTAAGCGCGGAGCGGGAGAGGAGGGGGGCGGCATCTGGGCTGCTGCCTCAGGCGGCAGCAGCCCCAGAATCGGCGCTGCTGAAGCTTATATATAAAATATTAATTTTCATGATAGTCCCCCTTTAAGCTTAATTTGCTTAAAATATATATTTTTGAATTTTTATATTTTTTTGTGCTGTGCTGCCTTTACTTCTTGGGGGCATCTGATTATTTTTCTAAACATGCGCTAAATGCACTTTTAGAGAATATTTCCTCAGTAGTGATGAGCAAATGTCTTCGCCAGGCATTGATTCTCTGCAAAATCACGCACTTCACCATCTACAAATTGTTTTTGTGAAACGGCAGCAAAAATGAATCACAAAAAATTTTGGCATGATAAAAAAAGTCACCAACACAAAAAAATTTGCCATAAGAAAAAATGGCCATTGACTTTAATGCATTTGGACAAAAAAGTCACTGAGACGAAAAAGTCGCCATGACAAAAAAAAGTCGCAGAGACTAAATAGTCGGCACAAGAAAAAATGGGCATTGACTTAAATGCATTTGGATTGAGAAAAAAATTGTCACACATAAAAAATTTGCTGCCTATTCACTTCTATGTGTTTCACACATTTTTTCTTTTTTTGCAGTTTGGCGAATGTTTGGCCAAACAGAATGGGACAGATTCGCTTATCACTACTCCTCAGCAATACTACACTAGAATAAATATCAGACTCTCCTGAAAAAAAAACAGGATAAAACAAGAAAATTATGAAAGTTTAGATTACAGACCAGAAATATTCTGGTAAGAATAACATGAGGATTGCCTTTTCTGTAATTTTCATACAATCAAGGGTTAATAAACACTCAAATTCAACCCATAAAGTAAAATACTTCAACTTCGAATATCGAAGTCGAAGGATTTACCGCAAATACTACGATTGATCGATCAAAGTACAAATCGTTCGATCAAACAATGAAATCCTTCAAATCGAACAATTCGAAGGATTTTAATCGATCGACCGAAGGATTTATCTTCGACAAAAAAAACCCTTAGAAAACTGAAGGGAAGGTCCCCATAGGCTAACATTGTAACTCGGTAGGTTTAAACAACCGAAGTATGTAGTCAAAGTTTTTTTTAAAGAGACAGTACTTCGACTATCGAATAGTCGAACAATTTTTAGTTCGAAGGTCGTAGTAGCCTATTCGATGGTCGAAGTACCCAAAAAAATACTTCGAAATTCGACGTTTTTTTACTTCGAATCCTTCACTCGAGCTTAGTAAATGTGCCCCACACTGTAAGGTGTTTACTTAACATAATGTCCAATATTGTCCCTTGTGACTTTAGTTGGGGAGGGCAATTTATTCATTTACGAATCTGAGTTTTTGTGGTTCCCCCCCCCCCCATACACAACTGCTAGCTCATTTACAAAAACACTTAAGGGTCTATTTACTAAAATTCGGATTTCTTCTTTTTTCCACAAATTGATTTTTTATTAAATTTCGCTATAAATCTAAAAACGTTATTTTTATAAAGTGTTAAAACCACAAAAAAATCTAATGCAAAGCTTTGCCAAGTAAAAGCATTTGAGGTCCCATAGAATCAATGGGTGCTGAGTTGAACTTATTGGTCAGGCTTTTAGATGTTTTCAGATTTTATTTGCTAGTAATTGTATGAAAAACTCGAATTTTTAGAGGTTTTCTGAATTTTTTAGGCCATCGTTCAGCATTTTTTCCCATTCATACTTTTTATATTGGGATCTTTTTAATAAATGACATGGCATTTGTGGTTTTAGAGAGAATGGTTTTATTTGTGGTTTCAAAAACCTCTTAATCCACTAAAATCACTAAAATGAGACTGCTGATAAATGGACCTCAAAGCTGGATCAGAATCTTCAATGTTGAGGTTTTTTTTGCCATGATTTTTCTTGAATACTCCAATTTTCTTGGTCTACCTCTTCCATTCTCAACTTTTGGTTGCTGTAATAGCTACTTATAAGTAGAGCAAGACCAAGGAATTTTGTCACTCAAGGCAAGTGTTGCTATGTGGGCATTCCCTATGGTCCTACCAGTTACCCATGTCTGGAATAGTTAGTGATGGGCACAGACCAGGTGAGACAGAAAGGGTGAGGAGAGACCAGGAGCTAATGAAGAGACACTCAAAAAGTGTTCATACCACAATTAACATATCGTCTCTACTAATCTGTACCTTGATAACTGGAATCCAGTTTATAGTCTGAATCCATTGAGGTGACGAATAAACAAACTCAATCTTTGCCAGTGATCATTATTGGTTCATTGAAATTGTATGTTCAATAAAGATAATTGTTTAACTCGCCCCTATATGAATTAAAGAAGAACCAAATGTAAAATCAGGCATTGAATGAAGAAGCTTGACCAAAATTAGAATATTATAGGAGTGTAGGTATAAACAAGGACTCTGTAGACAGCAAATATACAAATTTGTTTTCTGTGTCTTACAGACCCTCATGGTATTTCGCATGAGTCTTTTAATATGATGTTTTATTTACTTTTTTTAATTTTATGAAGAATTTTTTTGTTACAGGTTTTTTTTATTTTGAGTTCTGTGGGCTTTATTCTGTTCTCTTTGCCCTTTTTAACGTGACATATACAGTATACACTGCCCATTAATTGAAGGGTGAATAAATGTACGTTTAAAAAACTATAAAATCAGGGCGCAGTCGAGTATCCAAAGTCAAAATTCAGTAAGTCAAAAGGGTGGTCCAAACCCTCAGCTAGGGGAGCAAAAATCTGTTGACAAAAACAAAAAAAGAGAGGTTCTCTTAACCTTTATTCATCTCTGATGAATCTTCTGTCAGTGCCCACCTATTTTTTTGTTTTCTCGTATGTTTAAAAAACTGCCATTTTGAATAATTTAAGAGCCACAATTGTGATTAGGCTAAATTGGGTGCAAATTATGCACTCACACACTCCTTGTACCTCCATATAGTCGATAGAGCACCATTTCACCCATTCTGCTGAATGGTACACAAGTTCACAAGTGAGATTGGGGAACCTTGTTGGAGCTACTGTCATCCTGAGCCTGGAGGTGATTCCAGGGTTCCCAAAGCCATCCCATAGGTGAAGCAAGCCTGTGCCAGGGCCTAAACTAAGTTGTTGGCAGAAGAGGCTTATTCCTAGGGCTCAACAGAGGGAGGGGAATTTGGACTTTAAGCACATACCTCTGCTGCCTCCTCTAACATTAGCTCTGAGTCAAATGATCAGGTAGCAGAGGGACAAGCAGCGGTGGGAAAGTCGTTTTTCGTGGAGGGTAGTGCCCAAGGATCTTGCCTTGGATGCCCTTCTGTGTTGGAGCAGCTCTGTTTGATGGCAATTCATAGAGATGAATAAATACATTCACATGAAATTGCGATAATGTTTATACAATAGCCACAAATGCAGAGGGTCCAACTCTCTGAAATTATGGGTAAAATATAGAGATGAATAAATACATTCACATGAAATTGCGATAATGTTTATACAATAGCCACAAATGCAGAGGGTCCAACTCTCTGAAATTATGGGTAAAATATGGAGATTTGCAGCAAATATTGCACTTCGAGCTCTGCGCTTTCGTCCATAAATGGCCACTAATGCTTCCCTATTTGTCTTCATTAGTGATGGGCGAATTTATTCGCAGGCGCGCATTCGCGGCTAATTTGCGCGATTCGCCGGCAGCGAATAGATTCGGCGGTGTCAAAAAAATTTTTTGTCGAAAAAACGGATGCCGGCGTCAAAAACAGGCGCCGGCGTCGAAAAAACGGGCGGCATTTCGGATATTTTTCGCAGTTTCGCGAAATTCGCTAAATTTTCAGCAAAGCGAAACGGCGCAAATTCGCCCATCCCTAGTCTTCATCCAATAACCAGACATAGAAATCAAACTCACTGATAATAATTTAGATTCAATTTCTTTTAGTGGAGGAGAGCCGCTGGTAATGTAGACAAAATCAGTCTAATGTAAGAGCTACAGTATAAGATGTTTATTAAATTGGTTTCTGCCTCACCACCTGTGCTAAAAACAACCTTCCCCAGTTGGTACAGTGATTCACTACAGTGTTCTGGAAACAGCAAGGCATCTATTAATAAACCCAGGAGATAAAGGGACAACTAGAATTTGTCACCACCTTTTGGCTAATATTACGCATTTCTGCTTTTCAATGAAATTTATCAGTGTGAACACTTTATTGTAGGCGACAGGATTTACAATTCAACAAAAACGTGCTGTTTTAGCACGGAAAATCATCTTGTTTAAAAAAAAATGACATCCTTCCTGTGTGTAGTGCGTGATAATTCTGCAAAGCTTTCACGGCTCGCAATTCGTGTGAAAGTTGAAATACTTAGCGAGTTCATATTTGTAATTTATGCTTCCTGTTAGCCTTAAATGCCAGCAATCATCTATACGATTGCAGATTGAAGGTTTATAGACGACTGCATCCAGCTTGAGAGACATGTGTTCTTCAATTAACACAGCAATAAACCATGCAAATGAATTCAGTGCAAGTTCTATATGGAAATTGGCTCTGTTGTTAAGTAGTAATAATCTTTCCGATAACATTTTTTATCTTACGTCAAATCCAAGGTTTGCTAACATTCTTTCCTTCAGATAAATCAGTGTTTCTTCACATGGATTCTTTGTACGGGTAAGATGGTTTCTCTTCAGACCTGGAATATGTGACAGACATGGACTTTCCTATAAATTCTGGGATAGTAGTTTAACAGATTTGTTGCTTTTGAAAAAGGTTAGGTCACGTTATTAATGCTGTACATGAAATATTGAGTGCAGTAATAACAATACAGAAAGAACAGGAGCTCTGTTTTTCATGTTCTTGACATGGCATATCCATGCATTTCCATTTATGTTGGCCTTAAATAGCACACAGGTACCTATTTGCTAGATCCATAAAAAGGACATTTTTACTTTATAAATGTATTTACTTTTACGCCCTTTATTATGTCCTCCCAGAGTCCTCCTATAGAGTAAGTCCCATAACAAGAAAGCAGCAGTTGGGTGTAGCCACATGGACATGGTGATATGGAAAATGCACACAACTGGAGACCATATCAGTATATGTCCAAGTCCCAACTCTGTTGAGCAGATGTTTACCCATATATACTATTTCAGAGATTAAAGCCCATAGAGTTCTAAAGTACAATGGCTAAAAATGTGATTTACAAAAAGGCTGCATTTCATCCAGGCAGTTTTCCCTATAGTTTGGACACCTAAGGGGGTCATCAGTAAGCCCTGGGTGATTTTTTTCCCTATCCGGGGTAAAAGTGATGTAATGCCATTGTTTGCCCAGTGGGGGCAGTGTTTAAGTCAGGGGTCCCCAACCTTTTTTACCCATGAGGCACATTCAAATGTTAAAAGATTTGAGGAGCAACACAAGCATGAAAAAGTTCCTGGAGGTGCCAATAAGGGCTGTGAGTAGGTATTTGGCAGCCTGCAGGAGGGTCTGTTTGTCAGTACACCTGTTTTATTTGCAACCAAAATGTTCCTCCGAGCCAGGAATTATAAAAAGAAACACCTGCTTTGAGGCCACTGAGAGCAACATCCAAGGGGTTGGTGAGCAACATGTTGCTGGTTGGGGATCACTGTTTAATAGGGATGCACCGAATCCAGCATTCGGTTCGGGATTCAACCAGGATTTCGGGCTTTTTCAGCAGGACTCGGATTCGGCCGAATCCTTCTGCCTGGTCGAACTGAATCTGAATCCTAATTTGCATATGCAAATTAGGGACGGGGAGGGAAATTGCGTGACTTTTTGTCACAAAGCAAGGAAGTAAAACATGTTTTCCCCTTTCCATCCCATATGCAAATTAGGATTCGGTTCGGTATTCAGCCGAATCTTTCGCAAAGGATTCGGTGGTTCGACCGAATGCAAAATAGTGGATTCAGTGCATCCCTACTGTTTAACTAAATAAAAGGGAGAGCACATATTCTCAGAGCTCTTTCCTGGCTTCCACCTAGCCAGGAGATGGGTATTGGGTCTGGGCAGGTGCCAGGCCCAGTTCTGAAAGTTAGTTAGGTTGGTTATAGTCACTCCAGGAGTGAGAGACAGGCAGGATTCAGTTCAACCGAGCAGCTCAAGGCTTCAACAAGGAGGACAGTGGGGTTTTTACCCCGCGGTCAGGCCCGGACTGGAAATCTGTGATTTCTGGCAAATGCCAGAGGGGCTGCTATAAGGTCCCATTGAAAGTCAGTATTTAGTGGGCTGGTGGGGGCTGTTTGGGCCTCTGTGTACCCGATTTTAATTCTCAGTCCAGACCTGCCCGCGGTGATCAGACAACCAGTATAGGAAGTGGTTTAGTTTCAGGGACACGTTGAGTGAGATTCCTGGGACAAGGTAACAAGTGATTGGTATATCCCAGTGGTCCAGGCTGAAAAGAACCACAAGTGATACACGTTGCTAGGAGTACAGTTGTGATGTCACCAGAAGTAATATGCCTGGGATTAATATGTGCTAGTTCACTAAGAGTACAGTTCTGATGTCAGTAATATGCCTGGGATATAAAGAAGTTTGCTGGTTTGCAAGAAATCTCTAGTTCTCTGCTTAATCTGCTAGTTGACAAAAATCCAAAGTGGTTGGTATCTCCCAGTGGTCCAGGCTGAAAAGAACCACAAGTAATACACGTTGCTAGGAGTTGTCCCTTAACTAACGGGCTCAGAACGCACACAGTTATCAGCAGAAAACGTAATCACACTTCTATAGCACACGCGTGGGTGGGCTAATTTGCTTCATATCAAAATAACCGGCATAATGTTGAAGCACAAGTTGTAATATTTTTTACCCAATAACTGCAGCGTTATTGTGGCTGGCAATCATTTGGAAGCGCAGGAGTACGTTTGGGTGAAAGTTAGATCACCTGCAAAAATGACCCCTTAGAATTATATTTATAACCCTTTTATGTTATTTGCCTCTTGAACTTTGGGCAAAGATTAGATTCCGATTCAACCAAGCTCACTGAAGTGCTCAGAGCCTTCTTTAATTTTAACAAATGATCGAATTGACTGCCTAACTGCATGCAAATTGAGTTTCGGAAAAGTGCGGTAAAGATATCTGCAATGTACCATTAAATAATAACGGAAAATGTGATATGCAGGATTATGGGCCATAAAAATAACACAGCAGAAAGAATAACATCCTCTGCAAAGTACAAAAAAAGGATTTGCCAAACTAGCATTTTTCACCTGCCTTGATTGTTTAACAGCATAATCAGCAAGCCCAAGGGGAAATAGGTTTCCAGAAATGTCTTCAAGAATTAGAAGAGTTTGTGTGAAACAGAGTGAAAATAGAAAGGCTCATCCCTAATGGCTCCCATAAAACAACAACCTGCAACAAAGTGCAACTATTCAGCATCAGCTAATGTTTCCAGAGCTTAAGGTAAAATGCCCTGGAGCCTTCATAAAAAGAAAATCCTTAGAAAAGAGATTTAGCCGGGTGTTATTAAAGTGGATTTTGAGGATCATCCGACTACTCCCCCTGGTAATGTGTGAAGCAAGAGTATAGTGTCATGCTTTGTACACCTGCACTCATGTCAGAAATGGACGGCTCAGCACAAGATAAAATGCTGCTTAAAGGGATTAAAGAATCAGCAAACATCAGTTTCTAGAATCGAAACCATATGGGCTGCTCACACCACTGGCATCGACTGCGCAGGGATGATTTATTTCATGTAGAACGGGAGGGACAGATGTAGGAGCAAGTGCTGCAGAACCCAGTCAGCAGTTAACCTGTACCTGCCTAGTGCAGAATAATGAAAGCGCCCGCCTGCTGGTTTCATGACTCTGTGGGTTGCTGAATAACGGTAAACTTTGCTCTTGTGATTAGGGGGCAGATTTATCAAGGGTCGAATGTCGAGGTGATGGGAGTTTTTTAAACTCCCATCAACTCGAAATTTGAATAAAAAAAGACCAATTGAAATTTATTAAAAAAATCGAAGTTTTTAACTTCAGGTGAATAGGATGTATTCGAATCATTCTAATCCAAGTTTTTTGCCCCAAAAAAATCTTAGATTTTTTCAAAGTCCACCAAATGTCTCCAAATAGGTTCTTAGTGATGGTAATTAGTGATGAGTGAATTTCTCCCGTCTCAATTCGCCTGAAAAATCGGCGAATTTCCCGTGAAATTCACGAAACGGCGAAAAATTTGTAAAACTCAAATGTTAAAGCCGGCGTCAATTCGAGTCAATTTTGACGCTGGCGGTAAAGTCAATGGGCTTCGATTTTTCAAAGTCCACCAATTGACTCCAAATAGGTTCTAGGAGGTCCCGCATAGGCTGAAGCAGCAATTCGACAGGTTTTAGATGGTGAATGGTCGAAGTTTTAAACAGAGAGTACACGATAAATTCCGATATTCGAAATTCGAATTTTGGACTACTCGATAGTCGAAGTACACTAAGGGGCAGATTTATCAAAGGTCGAATTATGAAGTAATGGGAGTTTTTTTAAACTCCCAGAACTTTGAAATTCAAAGAAAAAAACTACATTTATTAAAAAAATGTAAGTTTTTTTTTTTTGCGGGTGAATAGGCTCTATTAGAATCTAATTCAGATCGTATTTGATCAAATTCAATTTGAAGTATTTTCAAATACAACCTTTCATTTTTCAAAGTCCACCAATTGACTCCATATAGGTTCTAGGAGGTCCCCCATAGGCTAAAACAACAATTTGGCAGGTTTTAGATGGCGAATGGTCGAAGTCAAAGTTTTAAACAGTACATGATCAATTTAGATATTCGAATTTTCACATTTTTTTCAAATTCAAATCAAATTTGGCCTATTCCCTAGTCGAAGTACACAAAAAATAGCTCGAAATTCAAATTTTTTAATTAGAATTTTCACTTTGACCCTCGATAAATCTGCCCCTAAAAATTGCTCGAAAATGTAATTTTTAAATTGAATTTTCACTTTGACACTTGATAAATCTGCCCCTAGGTGTCCCACATGATGTTTAATTAAAGGACAATAATGAGTTTTTCCATATTTTCTATTACGTAGGTTGATGAGTTTTCTACTGAACCCAGGCATGCCCAGGCGTTGTGCCCCTTCACCAACCAGAACTCATGGCATGATGCATTCTGAGATACTAGAAAGTAGCACTGGATTTTTTGCAACATCTGCCCCTATGGCCCTATATTGTAGCTAACTGGATTTGATCAGCCCATACCTTCCCAAGGAGTAATCAAGGCCTTGAAATGACCATTTGTTATGACCTCTTGTGCTTTGTTTCCAGGGGCTGTTGTGAATATTGAGCAAAGAACCCAAATCCTGATGACCAAGAAGTCAGTGTTATTCCTTAGCTAACAAGAGCAGTCCAATCCAATTGCAGGGTCTCCAGCAACCAATGGTCAAGGTGTTCATGGGATTTTTTTGCCTGTATCAGATCATTTCTCACAATTGATATAATGGAGTGTTCTTATTAGTGATGACCCTGCCATTCTATGAGAAGTGTAGAGAAATGTAAAGAAGTTTTGGCGAACCAATGGGTTCCTTTCCCCTACTTCTCAGGAAGCCTTGGGTTCTGTAACCTATGCCTTGAGGGAGGGAGGTTTTGGGACTTTTTCAAGTGCCAAGTTTATATAAGGAGAGGTAACACATGGCTCTTCCTCTTTGGTCTCCACATAGTACCAGGGGTGGGTTTGCTGGGAGCCTGTTACAACGCCTAAGTTGACCACCACTAAGAGATGCTGGAGGAGCAGGGGCCCCTTGAATGAGGTAGTGGTAGTTAGTAAAGTCATAGTACAATCCTAGGAGATTTCTTAGAAAGAGCAGCTTCAGCTCCAACAAAGAGAAGTAATGTGGAGTTAGAACTTCCCATCCAACAGTGTAAGGACCACAGATGAAAAGGGACTCAGGCTACTTTCTTCTCAGAGAGGTTCCACTGGAGAGAGTCCATTTCACCAAGGTGCCTCTTTGCAAGGTGTCTCCTCCAACTTGTTGCAATCTTCTACTCCTGTTGTGGTAAACTTACTCTACTGTTACATATACTAAAGGTGCAAAACATAACCACTCATTATTTAGGGACAGATATATCAAAAGTCAAGGTGAATTTTCAAATTGAAAAAATTAAAATTTCGAGCTATACTTCGACTAGGGTATAGTCCAAATTTGGTTTGAATTTGCAAAAAATGTACTGTTTTTTTAAAAATTTGACTTGACCATTCAAATCTGCCGAATTGCTGTTTTAGCCTATAAGGGAACCTCCTCGAACCCATTTGGAGTCAATTGGTGGACGTGGAAAAATCACGGTGTTTTTTGGGGAAAAACTTCAAATCGAATTCGATCGCGGGCAATATTACTTCGATTCGGACAATTCGAATTTGGCTGAATATGAACCTATTTGATCGAAAAATGGACCTATTCGACCCAACAAAAAAACTTCGACTTAATTACAGTTGGACTTTTTGAATTCGAATTTTGAAGTTTTTTCAATTCAAAATTTGGCCCTTGATAAATACAGTATACCCCTAAGTGTATGTGATCTGTGGGCAAGCACCTTTTCTATTGGTTATCGCATGTTCTTTTGTACAGTATGTAATCTGTATGTTCATTGTATAGAAGATGTTATAAATACCTGTTGTTATTATTATTATTGTTGTTGTTATTATTATTGTTGTTGATGATGATAATACTACTAATACTAATATTATTATTGTTGTTGTTGTTATTAATAATAATAATATAACAATGACAAGATATTCATTCAATAAATATAAAGAATGTAATGTGTCTCTTCTAGTCTTATCTATCAATAAAGACATGACGACAATATCATAAAGCAACATTTATGTATAAATCATATAATATCCATTTCTGCTCCATTTTACAGACATTGTTCCACTGAAACCCGCTCTCTCTGTCATAAATGAGGTTTGTTATTGGCAGCCCTAGCTCACTATACATTGCCTGCTATGCAGAAGGTTACAAGTTTAGCAGATTACTGTCCGTTATCTAATATTTATTTGCAGAGAGCAGGCGGGTAACCTAGAATAATAAAATAGTCAGTGATCTTTCAGTATAAAGTTTGCTCTGTTTATTCAACATACGGTAAACATATGTATTTAAAATGGGCAAATGCATTACAGTTTCCTACAACAGTTTTTTCTTTAGTCTCCTCTTGAAAGGCAACTGAAGAAATATGAGAAGATAAATAGATCATAACAAAATCTGTGATATGAATAGAAAGGTAAAGAATTCTGCAACTTACACCTACAGTACAGATTTTTCTCAGACATGAATCGTTATTTACATTTTTGTTGACTTTGATCTGAAGTGATTCAGGGTTTCCATCAGTCAAACAGTGACTTTATTCAAAATACACAAAGGCAAGATCACAGCAACCATGACTTGCATCATATCAATTCATTCACTCACTTCTTTTTTCAATTCCTGGAAAAATACAGAGATCTGTAGAGTTAGCTCTCCAAGCTTGACTCACAATGAACAATTGCCTTCTAAAGAAGCCCTAAAGGCCCACTAGGGATGTAACTACATAAGAAGCAGACCCTGTGGTTGCAGTGGGGCCCAGGAATGTAGAGCACCCAGGAGTGTAGAGGGCCCATGAGTGTAGAGGGCACAAGAGTGTAGAGGGTCCAGGATTGTAGAGGGCCAAGGAATGTAGAGGGCCCATGAGTGTAGAGTGTTCAGGAATGTAAAGGTCACAGGAATGTAGAGGCCCAGGAGTGTAGAGGGCCCAGGAATGTAGAGGGCCCAGGAGTGTAGAGGGTCCAGAAATGTAGAGAGCCCATGAGTGTAGAGCGCCCAGGAATGTAGAGGGCCCATGAGTGTAGAGGGCCCATGAGTGCAGAGGGCCCAGGAAATTAGAGGGCCCAGGAATGTAGAGGGCCCAGGAGTGTGGATGGCCTAGGAGTGTAGAGGGCCCAGGAATGTAGAGGGCCCAGGTATGTAGAGGGCACAGGTGTATAGAGGGCACAGGAGTGTAGAGTGAGGCCATCAATATTGAACATCAATATATCATGATAGAAAAGGTCCCTATGTTTTGGGGCCCTAAATTGAATTTGCTGTGGGGCTCTTTAACATCTAGTTACGCCCCTGTTTCTACCTTGTGTCTGATATTCTATGCCAAATGCAGCGGGCACAAGGGGGCATCAAGTGCCTTTTTTCCTTGCTTATATACTATTCAATATATACTAAGCATTTTTAATTAATCTAGAATAAAAAAGTAATTTATTATTTGGTTTGTCTTACCTAAGATAAATACTCAGGTATGGGATCCATTATCCGGAAAACCGTTATCCAGAAAGTTCTAAATTTCCGAAAAAATGTCGTTTCCCATAACCAAATAACCAAATATTTCATTTTCCGTGATATTAAAACAGTACCTTGTACTTGATTCGAAAGACGATATGAATCCTTCTTGGAAGCAAAACCAGCCTATTGGGTTTATTTGTTGATTACATGATTTTCTAGTAAGGTATGAAGATCCAAATTACGGAAAGAATTATTATCCGGAAAACCCCAGGTCCTGAGCATTCTGGATAACAGGTCCCATAACTGTATTTAATTTGCAAAATGCTGGAAGAAATTCGATTCAGAATGTTTTATTTGTCAGCAGCTGTGAAAAGAAAACGTACTTGGATCCGTTTCTGAGCAACGGCAGAACGCTCCGCTCTTGCTGAGATTTTGTTTGGCAATTGAAGACAACGGGAGGAAATTGCTGTTTCCAGCTGAAAACACCGGCACATACGGAAGGTATTTTATCCCCTACAGATGCCCTAATAACGAATACACACATAGAAAAAATGCTCGTTGCCCCTTAGCTCTTTGTTATTAACAGAAAAACGGTGGAAGTTAGTGGGCAGTTGTTACGTTTCAGGTGGTTTTCCCCATGGAATTGCTAATTTTGGTTGCCTAACAGCAGGGTTGTGCTAAAAGTTCTTCCTAAACATAGCAAGTGCCTGCTAAAAGCTTAACATGGGGGCTACACCCTGACTGTGAGCAAAAACACTTCTATTTCTGTAAGGCTCAGGCTGGCAAGATGTGAATAGCAGAGAGAGGCAGGAACGACTAAATACTAATCATAGTAAATGGCACGAAACAGCTGCACCGTGTTGTTATCACGAAACTTACAAAATACCTTTGATCCATTATACAAACACACAGTAGATTTAAAGAAATAACATCATAACATTTTATATTCATTGTTTTTCAATCAACGCAATAAAATCTGCATAATGTGCCACAATGTACATAATAGTTCAATGTAGGGATGCACCAAATCCATAATTTTTTACTGAAGCTGAACACTGAATCCTTCGAAAAAATGGCCAAATGCTGAACCAGAACCCTGATGTTAAAATATGGTGTTAAAATATGAGAAACACAGAGATAATTCAATAATGTCAGGTATCCTCCCCAAAACAACATTTCTTGTTTAGAGGTTTATTCCACAGCAATTTGCTCTTACAGCAACATGGTGCGAGTGTATTCACGTCAATCTGCGTCTATTAGGGATGCACCGAATCCACTTTTTTGGATTCGGCCGAACCCCCGAATCCTTCACGAAGGATTCGGCCGAATACCGAACCGAATCCGAACCCTAATTTGCATATGCAATTAGGGGTGGGAAGGGGAAAACATTTTTTACTTCCTTGTTTTCTGACAAAAAGTCACGCAATTTCCCTCCCCGCCCCTAATTTGCATATGCAAATTAGGATTCGGATTCGGTTTGGCCGGACAGAAGGATTTGGCCGAATCCGAATCCTGCTGAAAAAGGCAGAATCCTGGCCGAATCCCGAACCGAATCCTGGATTCGGTGCATCCCTAGCGTGTATTCTGTATCACCGTGGTTACTCCATTGTTCTTCCACATGGTAATTAGTGATGAGTGAAATTCTCCCGTCTCGATTCGCCTGAAAAATCTGCAAATTTCCCATGAAATTCGCGAAACGGCGAAAAATTCGTAAAACTCAAATGTTAAAGCCGGCGTCAATTCGAGTCAATGTTGACGCTGGCGGTAAAGTCAATGGGCTTCGATTTTTCAAAGTCCACCAATTGACTCCAAATAGGTTCTAGGAGGTCCCCCATAGGCTAAAACAGCAATTCAGCAGGTTTTAGATGGCGAATGGTCGAAGTTGAATTTTTAAAGAGACAGTACATAATAAATTTCGATATTCGAATTTTTGAATTTTTTTCAAATTCAAATCGAATTTGGACTATTCCCTAGTCGAAGTACACAAATAATAGCTTGAAATTCGAATTTTTTTGCATTCGAAAATTCACCACGACCTTTGTTAAATCTGCCCCTAAAAGTATGAATATCCCAATTACAGAAAGAGCCAGTATTAGTGATGGGCGAATAAATTCGCCTGGCACGGATTCGCAACGAATTCCCGCATTTCACCACCAGTGAATTGAAAAATTTGCCGGTGTCAATTTTCTATTTTAACGATTTGCTCGATATCTTTGTGAGAAGGTTTGAATTGCTCAATTTTTTTGTAAAAACGTTCAAATTGCTCGATTTTTTTGTGAAAACGTTTGAATCTTTCGCCGTTTCGCGAATTTTGAGTGAAATTGGCAAATTTTTCAGTGAAGCGAAACGGGAGAGATTCGCCCATCACTATCCATTATCTGGAAAGCCCCAGGTGCCGAGCATTCTGGATAACAGGTCCCATACCTGTAAAAGATATGGCTGTATTGTTTGGAGGCGGCTGCTGTATTATAACCTTTAACCTATAACTTATATTAAATGCCATATTGTATGTATAAATGTTTAAATCTGTAGCTGCAAATAGATATTTTGGACTTTTGAAAGTTTAGTCAGGCTTGAAAATTTGGCCCCCAAAGTTGAAATATTGTCTATATAACATTGAAGTGAATGTATTTCCGAGAGGCTTTTGGGTGGAATAGAGAAATCTTCATTATGAGCTGCACAGAGCTACTCTGCATAACTGCCATGTCTACCCACTTCTTTTATTCAAGCTTTGAGGCTGAATTTCATGGTTCCGCTGAATACAGTGTGACAGCTTTTTATTGTGATTTGTATCAGCTGGGAAAATTAAAAAGAGGTACCGAGGATACGGTTTTCCAGAACAATTTGCACAATGTAAAAGGGAAAGCAAATCTACAGAACTGAGAGAACGGAGCCAGAAATCAGGGGCAGATTCTAATCTCGAAAGATTTGTTTCCAAATAATTTAGGATGTTAACTGGGCAGATCTCATTAAAGCATTCAATCTCATTTAATACACAGCTAATGTAAATCAAGTTTATTTCTAATGGTTTATTAGTACATTTGCGTGGATCTGAATACAGAGCCGGGACAATTATTTCTAAACAGGAGATGTATTAAACATCAAGTTCTGGTTCTTTCAGATAGGAGATTAATCACCCAGCAATTTCTGGATCTCTAAACAACATGGAAACATTTGAAGGTTCTTTTACGGCAAAAAAATGCCTAATACAGAAGCAAAACTCTATTAAAGAGGTTATTCACCTTTAAATTAACTTTTAGGGGGTTATTTACTAAACTCTTTACTAAAATCTGACTTTTAAAAATCACAAATTTTTCCGAATTTATTAAACCTGAGCATGGAAAAGTCTGAATCCGAAAATCCGGCATCTTTTTTAGGTGAAAAATCCGAAAAAAATCATGAAAATCTGATGAAAAATCAAAATAAATCATTAGAATCAGATTTTTCAGGATTTTTTCCTGCAAACAAAATTTTCTGGGAAACTGTATAAATAAATAAGCCTAAAAAACCCATGCAGATTTGGTCGGAGTTTTTTTAGTTTATTGAGATAAATTCGGACTCCAATAAATAACCCCCTACGTAAGATGTAGAGAGTGATATATTGAGACAATTTGCAGCTGGTTTTATTTTTTATTTATGGTTTTTGAGTTATTTAGCTTTTTATTCAGCGGCTCTCCAGTTTGTAATTTCAGCCATCTGGTTGTTAGGGTCCAAATTCCCCTAGCAACCATGCATTGATTCGAATAAGAGACTGGAATATGAATAGGAGAGGCCTGAATAGAAAGATAAGTAATAAAAAGTAACAATAACAATACATTTGTAGACTTACAGAGCATTTGTTTTTTTAGATGGGGTCAGTGACCCCCATTTTGAAAGCTGGAAAGAGTCATAAGAAAAAGGCAAATAATTAAAGAACTATTATAAAATAAATAATGAAGACCAATTGAAAAGTTGCTTAAAACGGGCCATTCTATAACATACTAAAATTTAGCTTAAAGGTGAACCACCCCTATAATTATATTAGGTTAACAAAATTTATAATGAACCAGCACACAATGCAGCTTTTTCCAGCATAGAATAATGTGCACCAATTGCATTTGAGTTTTCTGCCATTAATATTAGTACAAAATGTCCTTATTTCTGGAGCTGAGATCCTTGTGGTGTTGGCAATATCATTAGCATGAGATTCACTAGGTGCCAGTCAGTTGTGTGTGTGTAGATACAATACATAAAGGAAGCCAAGGGGGTCATAGCTCCTCAGATGTTAATTCCAGGGCATCATTACATACAGTGTACATTGCACTCTTCACAAAAATCACAATTAACCTGCATTTTGAAACAAGAATAGAGCTTGTATCACTTACACTTGACCTTGTGTTCGTAAATGAGCCCTCTCAAGAGCAGATTGTGATCATTGCATGAAAATTAAATTATATTCACATGAATATATGAATATATATATATATATATATATCGCCCTTTCCGCATTCAGAATTTCAGTATTATGTTTAACTGTGCTTTACAGGAGCAGCGTCAATCTGATGGGCCCCTCCCAACAACACCACGGGGCATATTTATCAAGGGTCGAATTTCGTATAGAAAAAACTTCGAAATTAGAATTCAAAAAGACCAACCAAAATGAAGTCAAAGTTTTTTTTCGATCAAATAGGTCCGTATTCGGCAGAATTTGAATCTAATTGGTGCAATCGATCGTATTTGACAATAAAAAATTTCACAAAAAAACCCTTCGACTTTTTCAAAGTCCACCAATTGACTCCAAATAGGTTCTAGGAGGTCCCCCATGCTAAAACAGCAATTCGGTAGGTTTTAGATGGCGAATGGTCAAATTTTTAAAGAGACAGTACGGGGCACATTTATCAAGGGTCGAATTTCGAATTGAAAATACTTCGTAATTCGAATTCAAAAAGACCAACCGAAGTGAAGTCAAAGGTTTTTTTGGGTCGAAGAGGTCCATATTCGATTCGTACGATCAAAGTAATAGCGCATTTGGTCGAATTCGATTTGAAGTTTTTCCCCCAAAAACTTTGATTTCTCAAAGTCCACCAATTGAATCCAAATGGGTTCTAGGAGGTCCCCCATAGGCTAAAACAGAAATTCAGCAGGGTTAAGATGGCGAAGGGTCGAAGTTTTAAAGTTTTTTTCAACTTCGAATCGAATTTGGACTATTCCTTAGTCGAAGTACACAAAAAAAAGCTAGAAAGTTTTTAACTTCGAAAATTCACCTCGACCTTTGAAAAATATGCCCCTACATGGTAAATTTCGATATTCAAATTTTTTAATTTTTTTCAAATTTGAATCGAATTTGGACTATTCCCTAGTCGAAGTTCATTCGAAATTCACCACGACCGTTGATAAATCTGCCCCCTAGCGTTGCCCCACCTTTCCTTATGTAACAAACCAACCACATCTGATATCTTAGGTGAAAAAGGCTGCAGTTTATTTATTAAATCACATAAATAACAACCAACAAAAACTAAGGGTTGAGTATAGGGCAATGTACCATCACATTTTCAAATCAAATATTTAACTATTAACTTACTTAATATCTGCTAGCCGCTGACGCCTGCAAAGAATTGTACCCAATAGTGAGGGGCTCCTCCGTAACTCATGCTCCTTCCACAGGGTCCTTTCCATCACTTTGGCCCCAGGCCTAGCCCTGTTACGCCCTACAATTAACCCTCTCACTTGCTCCCCCTTTAGCGGGATTCCCTCCCACGGCAACATTATGCTAACACTCCCCCCTTACCCAACTACTCCTTTATTCTGGAGAGGGCGGGCAGAAGCTGTTCAAGGTAAAAGAGCATACTCCCTTCACTTCATTCCTCTTTTAACCCCTCATGTCTCCACCCACCCCAATAGCAACCGAGGAACTACAACCCCCATAATCCTCTTCCGGTTCCCTCATTCCTGGCCCTGTTGTTCCCAGTTCCTGGTTCACTCCCCCGGCCATTCTTTATGACTCCAGTAGTAAATGCTAAATAATTGGAATTGAACTCAGGACCCCAGAGCTTCAAGGCAGAACTATTTTAGACTCTGTTCTATTTTCGATTCCATTCTTTCAGCAACAGTTTAATCTGAAATAAACTGCTGAATCCAATGCTAGAACATGAATCAGTTTGAATAACCTGAACATGGGAACATGTCACACTACAGTGGGCTGCCCAATTTTTTTGTATAAAGAAAAATCCATCACAGATGACAGTTACCAATGTACAGCTCTGCTATTTAACTGAGGTGACAGTCAGAAAGAAAATCTGTCACCAACTGCAGTCTCAGAGCACTTATTGTTCTCTTATTGTGAACACAAACCGCAATCGAAATGCCACAATATTCCGAGAGGCATCTCGGATTCTGAATTACAACTGAATTGAAGCTATAATTTATTATCCTAGCTGTATTGTAATCTATATTTAACTTTCACGCATGAGCGGTTTTGATCTATCGTATTATAGAATGTGAGGCAGAACTTGAGAGCCCGAAGTAAGTATTCATTATACATATAGTAGCATTGTTTCCCCATGGTAGTATTAAGCCAACAAAGACAAGGGGCTACAGCCATTGGTTTGCTCACAGTGAGCATAAGAGTATGATGTGTGTGGTTAGGAGGATACAAGCCCAAATCTGTGGAGGTTATTTCCTAAAATCCAAACTCCCATCCACGATTTTCCCTTATTTATCATTAAAGGGGAACTCCAGCTTCCAAACCAAAATTTGATAAAGAGGCCCACATAACACAGAAACCCCTAATATATCCACCACAGTTACCTGTATGATTAAATGCCATTTTCTATGCTGAAATGCAGCTGTTTTAACAGTTCTTCTCTTTCTGCATCATTTGAAATCCTGGCAGGGAAGGAGGGACTAAACACTGATGTTACAGATTGTAACAACTTCTCCACAGCTTACAGACAGCATGCAGGAACTACATAACCCACAATGCATTGCACGGTGATGTTCCTTTCCTTATTGAAATCACGTGTGCAGGGAATTGTGGGGTTTGATAGGATGAAGGCTGAGGACAAGTGGCTGTTGATACAAAGTAACAGTAGTCAGCCAGCTCATCAAAGTAGTCAGACAGATCAGCAGGAGAGCAGGGGGCTAGGCTTAAGGAACCGTTCCAAACCATTAAAAATCATGAAAAGTCTGCATATTTTGTAATTGATTTATATTGCAAAGTTTCTTGAAATTGTGTTTACTTTTCAAAAACCTTCAGTTATGTTTGTGTTCCCCTTTAAAATAACTTGAAAAAATCAGATTGCTCAAAGACTCAAAGCACAAAACGTACAATTTTTTTGGACTTCTTTCCCAGATCGAATCTTACAAATTATCAGGTTAAACCCAGGGCAGACCATGATATCTTCAAATTGGGATAGGGACATCTGCCTTTGACTTCTACATGACCTCGACAGGTTTGAGATGCTGGGTTTTTGGATTTGGAAAATGAAAATGTTTTGCCCCAAAAAGCCCGACCAGAAAACGTTTTAGTAAATAACCCCCTATTTGTGTATTTGGTATATGAGAGTAAGGTGTGCAGGATTGTGCAAGTTTGAGTGTGGAATGTTGAGTGGGCTGAATGAATATCAATGAACAGTAAGAATGATGTATATTTGTATATCCATGTATGTATGAGCATCAAAGTATATCTTGCATCACCCCCCATTCTACTAGTTAATTCTACATTGGTCTCTCCAAGCTGCTGCAATGCTGACATTGGAAAGCCTGCAGTTTTGTGTAGGGATGCACCAAAACCAGGATTCGGTTTGGGATTCGGCCTTTTTCAGCAGGATTTGGATTTAGCCGAACCGAATCCGAATCCTAATTTGCATATGCAAATAAGGGCAAGGCGGGAAATCACATGACTTTTAGTCACAAAACAAGGAAGTAAAAAATGTTTTCCCATTCCCACCCCTAATTAGAATATGCAAATTAGGGTTTAGATTCAGTTCGGTATTCAGCCGAATCTTTCGCGAAGGATTCGGGGGTTCGGCCGAATCCGAAATAGTGGATTCAGTGCATCCCTAGTTTTGTGCAGAAACTTGTTACTCTTTCTGGTTATCCTTCATGGCTCTTTAAATGACATTAAGGGGGTTTATTATCAGGTGGTCGAGTTTGTGAGGTTTTTTTTATACCTCGAATAAAATCACAACTGGAATGTTTTCTTATTTATGAAAAAACTCAAATGTAAAAAACTCAAATTAGTGCATTCGGGGGAAAAAACAGAATACTCGAATTCGTCGAGTTTTTGGCATAAAAAAAAAAAACCCTTGAAATCGCTTGAATTAATCGAGTTTTCAAGTGCAAACCACCAGAAAAAACAGAACATCATGAAGGCTTCAAACATCTTCAAATGGTTCAAGGGACCTCTGCCATTGACTGCTACATGAACTTGACAGGTTTTAGCTGGAGTATTTTCGGATTCAAGCTATTTCCAGCTTTGGGGCATAATACATCTCAAAAAATAAAGAAATGTGTTTGCTAAGATGGGAGTGGAAAAACCTGTGTAGCACACCTGTGGGTAGACCTGAGAATGGTCTTATAGATCTTCATACGTTCACGTGGGTCAGTGGAAAACCTTCACACTTTTATATATTACAAGTAGACCCCTCTCAGGGGGTATTACAGCCTGTTTTGGTGATTTACCCCTGGACTAGGGATCCCACGGGGTACCTTGCTCCTTGAGCTCACCCACTTGTGTCCCTGTCTGGTGGCTTGATCCCCGCAAGGGTGCTTACCCCAACTACTCTCCTTGTTGGAGCCAGAAAGCTGCTGACTAAATACATTGCCTCTAACTTTCACTCATAGAGCGACTATTGCACAAACTTCTATCGCTATATATAAACTTTCCCTAACCAGGGCCTATAACCTGCTCAGACCCACTACATACCTCCCAACTGTCCAATTTTTCGTGGGACTGAAATGTCCTGACTTTCTCTTTGATCTCCTGCACTGAACAGCCAGAAAAACATAGAAAGTTTCTAAAAAGGAGGCTTTTGGCAGAGAGCGCAGAATGGCAGGTGCACTTAGATACATTTGTAACAATTAAAGATAAGCAAAGAAACTAATTGTAACTATTTAAGATAAACTGGCCTCTTGGGGAAACTGTCACTTGCAGCTTAAAGTTCATTAGCAAAACTGTAAAAACGCATAAAACTTGAACCCTAGACCCCCCAGAAATGTGTTAACATTTTGTAAAAAGGATGTGGTATTTAGGGGGTGTGGCCATAAAATGTCCCTCTTTATATTTTCCAAATGTTGGGAGGTATGCCAATCTTGTACCCAGCTTCCCGCAAGGTGGGATCCAGGAAGTGCCTTGAGCACATCTGCTCTCCATTTTAAACGTTTAAACACTGCCACCTACTGGCAAGCAATAAACCAGATCCGATGACTGATAACATTTAGGAAATGGTATTTCACATAGGGCTCACTAAGGACCACGTTAGGTGTCCAAACTACTCTACTGTCCGTGGAGATACCAAACCCTCAGGACCTCTACAATTGATCTGCACAGAACCCAAATGAACCTCTGTGAGATTAATTGGAACCCTGACTGTGAATCAGGGGTGATGCGCCAATAAGGCGAGGTGGCAGCTCCCTATTGGTTACCAGGGGTGGCAAAAATGCTGCTCCTGATACCTATAAGGAGGGGTGGCAGAGGGGCAAGGATCACCCCTCAGCCTGATCCCCAACATCAATGCTCAACCTCCTAATAAGCAAAATTCCATCCAACAATGTCCAACTTCTAGTGCAAAGCCTCCCCAGAAGAGCTGTTACAGCAGCACATGGAGGACTAACTTCATTTTAAACCCATAGTTTGGGTATGAGATGTTGGGCAGCGCATGTCTTCATACTTTTAGCAATTTAGTATACATTTACTACCCATGCAGAAACTGCTTCCATATTGAAATGCATGTTTATGATAATGCTGCATTAAATATAAACCTAAACATGAGTCAAATATACTGCTGTGGAGCATTACACTGTATATACATGCTAGCTCTGTATCCGTTATGTAACAGCTCAGAAATCTGTCAGCATTAGTCACACTGGCTGTTAAAGCCTATTTTTGCACATTTCTCTCACTTGCAGAAACCTAATAATCTTTCATTTCCTTTTGTCACATTTAATTAGCTTAAAGTGTTTCTTATGTTGCAAAGGTCACTTGTGTCTTATAATTCCGTTTGCTTTTTAACAACCTAGTTTTGTATTTTTCTTTAGCTCGGTCATTGCGTTGCAATTTACTCGGGCAGTCAATTCCCCCTCTCCAATTAAATCTCTTTCCATTGCAGAGCCGCACCTTTATTGTTCTTATATATCCAGGCTTATTAGGGTGATTTGTCTCTTCTGTTCTCTTCTGTAAGTTTGCATCTGGGTCCATAATGTTTTTAAACACAACATAAAGAAGATACAATGGGCAACCCCATTCCAGCTCCTCCATGTCCTTTGCTGTTAAGAGATCCCAATTTTGCAGAAGTTCACAGTCATAGATATATTCTCAGCAAGAGCAATTATATAAGAGATTAAAGGAAAACTATACCCCCCAAACAATGTAGGTCTCTATTAAAAGATACTGAGTAAAACAGCTCATGTGTAAAACCCTGCTTCATGTAAATGAACCATTATCATAATAATATACTTTTTTAGTAGTATGTGCCATTGGGTAATCATAAATAGAAAATTGCCATTTTAAAAAATAAGGGCCGTCCCCTGGGATCATAAGATTCACTGTGCACACATACAAACCACATGTAAGGTCACATGAGCCAATTAACAGACAGAGTTGTGCCTTTTGCTTCCTCACTTCTTCCTGTTACAGTTAGTGTTGTAGTATTTCTGGTCAGGTGATCTCTGAGGCAGCACAGATAGAGTCACGAAATGGTGGTTCAAGGCAAGAGATGTAAAAGGGCAATATTTATGTAAATATATATTCAAGTTTGGTAAGATTCTTTAATATGTCATTCAATTTGATATAAACTATCTGTTGCTTAAGTATTCATTTTGGGGGTATCGTTTTCCTTTAAAAGAGAAGGAAAGGCTAAAATTAAGTAAGCCTTATCAGAAAGGTCTCTATAAATACATCAGTAAACCCTCAAAGTAATGCTGCTCAGAGTCCTCTGTCAAAAGAAACACCACATTTCCTCCTTCTATTGTGTACACATGGACTTCTGTATCAGACTTCCTGTTTTCAGCTTACACCTCCAGGGCTAGGGCTTGAGCATGCTCAGTTTGCTCCTCTAAATGTATACATTACATTTTTGCCTAACTAATTACATTAGAAACATTTTTTACTTTGCACAGCCTATCTATTTACCCAGTTTTTTTATTTTTTATTTACACTGAACTGTTCCTTTAAGTAACTCATTTATGTACATTACTTAGCAATAACAAATGACAAAGAAATATTGTATGTGGAGGGAAGGTATAACTTCCATTTTTACATGTATAACATGTCCAACTGTCACTGTGTTGAAAGTTACCATGAAAACAATTGCAATAGGGACTGTCACCTAGCAACCATCGTCATGTCAATATCTCCCATGGGAGGAGGATACTTAGAAAGTCACTATTTGTTGTATTTTCTTAGAAAACATTCCAATAACAACGGGGGATCATTGCTATGAAGGTTGTTCACCATGATAATCATTGCAATTGAAATCATTGCCGTCCCAACAGTTTCCATGAAGATCACTGTCCTGGTAATCACTGCCTTGGAGATTGTTTCCAAAACAACTGATTCCATGAGGGTTCTGATCAAGAAAATGGTAGCCATCTGTAATTAAAACTTTTGATACATTGAAACTTTTGAAATGTTGTAGCTTCCATTCTAATAGAAATTGAAGACCACTGCCACCACATGTCCTTGCTAGAAGAATTATTTCCCGATATTGTGGTAATAATACTCCTGGCAAGTTCCCTTGGCACTGGTTGCTTTGACCAGCAGCATGGACATTTTGGTAGCAGTTGCCGTAGAAATAATTAGTATAGAAACTATCATTTCACAATACCATGACCAGTGGCAGATTAATAGGATGTGAGGCTAAACTCTCCACAGGCTCTACTTCTAGGCTACTGCCATTTCCAAAAAGATTTAGAAATATGCAACAATTAATCAGGGTCATGGTGCACCTGGAGACACAAGGGGCCCATGATCTAGTTGTATTAAATTAGGGATGCAACGAATCCAGGATTCGGTTTGGGATTCGGCCAGGATTCGGCCTTTTTCAGCAGGATTCGGATTCGGCCGAATCATTCTGCCCGGCCGAACCGAATCCGAATCCTAATTTGCATATGCAAATTAGGGGCAGGGAGGGAAATTGTGTGACTTTTTGTCAGAAAACAAGGAAGTAAAAAATGTTTTCCCCTTCCCACCCCTATTTTGCATATGCAAATTAGGGTTCGGATTCGGTTCAGTATTCGGCCGAATCCTTCGTGAAGGATTCGAGGGTTCGGCCGAATCCAAAAAAGTGGATTCGGTGCATCCCTATATTAAATTATTATTTGTATTTTCTTTTATATTTATTATTATCTGTGCTGCTGGTCACGTTTCAGAGAGCTCAGGCACATACACAACATATACATGCACCCTGCCTGGCTGACTAATCTTCTCCCAGAAGGTTCTGCGCACCCATTCAGCGTCACAGATAAAAATAAATTTTTAAATACAATAAAATAAAAAGAATAATTTAAACAGCTAGATAGGCCCCTAGGCTATAGCCTCGAGTAGTCTATTCATTAATCCACCCCTGTCCATGACCTGCAACCTTGTGACTTAAGGTCACTGACCTCCTCTGTGACTTCTAATATCCCTATGTTTTACAGCTGGGGTGCAAGGGGCCAGATTCAATTCAAAAAGAACAACTCATGTCCTAATTGAATTGCAGATTTACCCATAGACTTCAATGGAGTGCACTTTGCACCTTGCCCTGCACTTTGTAAATGACTCCTTGTAAATTCAGATCAATAGTAATTTTCTAAAATGTCTCAAATGGCAACAGGTCAGTTTGTGCAGTTTGTCATTACATTTATATCAATCTGAGTTTAGGGAAGCACATGGGTATCATTTTCATGTCTCATATTGCTAATATTGCTAAATTTTAGAATCGACCCCCATAGCTTGCATCTTCTAAAAGCAGACGTAATACTCAAGCTACGATACAGAATACTGCTTTAGACATACAGGTAAGGGACGGGACCTATTATCCAGAATGCTCAAGACCTGGGGGTTTTCGGATAAAGGATCTTTCCATAATTTGGATCTTCCTACCTTATGTCTACTAGAAAGTCATGTCAAAATTAAACAAACCCAACAGGCTGGTTCTGATACCAATAAGAATTAATTATATCTAGTGATTCGGCAGACGAGAATTCACAATGAATTTCCACATTTCAACGCCGGCAAATAAGTTCGCAAAATTTCTCCAGCATAAAAAAATTTTGGCCTCGTGTCAGAAAAGCCGCTCGCATCAAAACCGTCACGTGTCAGCATTATTCGGACGCCCATTGACTTTAACGACAGCGTCAGAATTGACGCGAGCATCGAAATTCACGTTTCGTGGGAAATTCACTCATTTTTCGGCGAAGCGTAGCGGGACAAATTCGCCCATCACTAATTAAATCTTAGTTGGGATCACATAACACATAAAAGGTACTGTTTTACTATCACAGAGAAAAAGGAAATCGATTTAAATTTTTTTGATTATTTGTGTTAAATGGGGTATATGGGAGATGCCCACTGCGTAATTCAGAGCTTCCTGAGTTTCTCACTTTGCATGTAATTGCTTGCTTTTTGGCTCATTATAGCCCTTCTCACCCTAACCAGATTCGGTTTTCCTTTTTGCTACTCTCCAAGTCCTATGTTCCAATATCTTGCACTGATGAGATCTAACAAGATTGAAACAGGCTGTCTGCAAGTTTGGATATATGGAACCAGTGGTTCTGGATGCATAGTTGGCCAAAGGGACATAAAGGAGTAATTTGCATGTCTCCTCCCATGATGCCTTATGGGAGAATCAAAACTCTCATTTTTGGTATTTCGGCAGCGCTGTGTGTACGACATGAGACAAGTAAATACCTTCTGATTTCAGAAATCTTCACTTTGCATGAGTTTCTGCATAATGAATGCCATACCTGTATTTTGCAGAAAGGGCACTTGTAATCAAATTGTTACGTTCAGCTTCTTTCCTGTTACTTTTTGTCAGCAAGTAATATTCACACATCCCCGTCTGCCTCTCTTCCAATGGTTGGAAATGTTTTTTTATTGAGCTAATTTGACGCCTATCTCCCTTGAAAAACTATAATCTTTAAAAGTGCCCATTATGGGAAGGGAAATTGAAAACACAATAAGCATAACATTCCAATATCCATGAAGAGTTATGGCAAATGGAGCTGCAATCTGCAGTGGTTGCAAATAGCTTGGCAGTAAAACTGGGATTTTTTTTTTTTCCTTTCTGAAAACTGAAAATCGGAAATATACTTGTTAAAGTGTGGCCTTAGTTATTTAGCTTTAATGCTAAAATTCAAGTTACTTCTCATGTTAAAATATATAATGAATCAGAATAAACAGACACAAGCCAAATTCACCTCTCTCTCTCTCTCTCTCTCTTCTGCCATTTCAACTTGTCCTTGAGTGCCCCCTGAAGGTATCTGCTCGGCAATATCATCTGCAAATGTGAAACAGATAAACAAATGTATTACGGTATATTTATAAAGCTAATTGCAGCCATAATCCTGCTAAACAGGATGATTGTGCATATTCAACTAAATTTCAGCCCCTAATTTGGTTAAAATGCAGCTGCCCATACTTATTCTTGTTGAAACCATGGAAAGAACTTAGTCTAGAGTCCTGCGCGGGTCCATTTTTTGGGACCTGTACCCGCAACCTGCAATCCGCAACCCGCGTTCTTACCCGCTTGGACCCACTACCCGACCCAACCTGCAAGTACCTTATCCGCAACCCGGACCCGCGACCCGCTGACCATCAAGAATCAGAAAGTTCTGTCATTGTAAACCGGAAGTGACATCATCGGAAGTAGCCGTGATCAGAAAAAAAGTAGTAAAACAGAAAGTGCTGTCATTGTAAACCAGAAGTGACATCATCGGAAGTAGGTGTGGCCAGAAAAAAGGAGTAAATATTGATATTGAGAAGACCTGTGGCCCAACCCGCGACCCGCAAACCTGCAGAACCGTGTCTATAACCGCACCCGGAACTTATATCTGCAACCAGCAGGGTACCTCAGATTTTTGCAGGTAACCCGCGAGTACCCAACCCACTGCAGGACTCTAACTTAGTCCTCTTTTTTTTGTGTAACCCTTTCTTGGCACTCTTATGCAGAACAGCATCAAACTGAGCAAACAATTGGGCAATTATCTGCAGGCAATCGGGCAAACCTGGGAAGCTTTGGGGAGCAGCTGTTGAGAAGCTAAACTTAGGGGTCGTCACTAATTATCCAGCAGGAAATGAGGTTGGTCTGTAATATAAGCTGATGCTACAGGGCTGATTATTAAATTCTGATGCTAATTGCACTGGTTTCTGTGCTGCCATGTAGAAATTATCTCTATTAATTACTGCTCAGCCTTATATTGTGACATTTCTATTCTATGTGTACTGTATATTGTGAGTGGGTCCCTAAGCTCAGCAAGTGACAGCAGCACAGAGCATGTGCAGTGAATCAGCAGAAAAGAAGGTGGGGCTAAAGGCCGGTGGTTGCCTTGGGTTGGTACTGAAGCCCAATACATAATGTACAACATTTCTATCTACTTCTTTAGTTAGGCTTTAGTTCACCTTTAAGCTGCAATTCACAGTTTCCCCAAGAGACCTGCTTCTCTTACATAGTTACAATTGTTTATTTGCTTATCTTAAATTGTTACAAAGCTATCCAAGTGCACCTGTCACATGTTCTGGGCTCTCTGCCAGAGCCAATTAAGTTTTAGAAACTTTGTATCTTTTTTCTGGCTGTTTAGTGCAGGAGATCAAAGAGAAAGTTGGGACATTTCAGTAACAAACCCGGGACTGAGGATTAAGTCGTCACAATCGGGACTGTCCCGTGGAAAACAGGAGAGTTAGGAGGTATGCATGCAATATTTTGTTTTTATAAGGCACAGTGAAATGCTAATTACTATGATGATAATTTAGGCACTATCCTCCATTCAGTTTTGTAAACATAAATGGGCTCATTCATTACAACCGGGCAAATCTGCACATGGGCAGTTACCCATAGTAACCAGTTAGTGATTGGCTTATTTTCAGTCGGCTGCAGACTGAACAATTGAAAGCAAACATTTGCTTGGTCACCATAGGTTTCTGCCCAACTGCAGATTTGCCCAGAGTTATAATAAATCCTACTGTATCCCTGAATCGGAATACGTTGAGAAATCATTCGATGAAACTAGATCCACCCAGTCTGAATCTGTAAATCACTGGCTTAAGCAAGTATTCCATTTGCCAAACCTTGCTGTATATTAAAAACAGCCATTAGAATACGCAGCGCTAGCTTAACATTTCTTATCGTTTTTCTTAGAGCCGTCGGGGTCGAATCCCTTGCAATTCCGGCACCCGCTGTAAACTGGTTAGAAACATTTCAATCAGTCCTGGTTTGCGTTGCTGTTCAATGTGACTGAACGGTGAACAGAATCACTGATTTGCAAATTACTTGGGGAAATCAACTCACTAGAAATATTGTATCACAGTAAGCCGATGTGTGGCACTCGCGGGAAAGGGGAAAAAAATCAATAAATGCTGAAGATAAAAAGTAATGAACCTGCTGATATCTATGTTAGAAGTTCCTAATTGCAATGCTTGGAGCAACGCTTGCAGGAGCAGTAATGTATGAAATCGTTTATCTTGTTTTCTGAAAGAAAATAACTTTAAATGCCTTTGATTTGTTTTCCATGAAAATGCAATGTTTTCAGGCTCTAAGTGACCCTGCCATTCAGTTCAGGGGGTCACTGGGTGCTTTTATCTTTTATTTTTTTAAGCTTCTTTGTGTTATTTCTCATCTTCGGGTACCTCCTTCTTCCTGAAAGAAGTGCTTCAGGGAAGGAAATTCTGGGTAATGTAATCTGTCCTCTATCTTGAGTAGGGAAAAGGTAAGGTAAGGAAAGGGATGTAACAACAGTAATATAGCTGGTAAAATCATTTCTGTTTTGCTTGTGAGAGCTATTGAGATTGATGATAAATAGCAGTGGTCATTGCACATTAAACCCCATTCATTAAAGGTGCTTGCATCAGAATTCGCTCTTTGCAGTTCTATATACAGAAGTTGTTCTTGGTGCCACTCCTCCTTTCCTGCATTCCATTGTGAATTAAGTGCTAATGTTGGGGAACTCTGGAGCTACCGCCACCTCTTAGCCAAGGTGCCCTTCGTGGGGCAGAATCAATGTCCCTTGCACATTGAACACCAGAAATGATGCTGGACAGACTTCTGCACAACTTTGTCCCATTTGCAACAGAAATACACATACAGTTGTGCTTATTTTTGTGAATTAGCAATTGCATCAGGTGCAAGGATGCATTGCTGCTGTCAGTGTCGGACCCCCAGCTGCAAACTATTCTGTGTCCCGCCGATACCTCCTGCACCCCTCAACTGCACATGCACGCATTCTGGTAAGTTCTTCCGGCAGAAGATGGAGTGCAGTAGCAGGTTGGGGCCCTCCAGCTGCAAAATATTGTGTGCCACTGTCCTGCACCCCCTCCTCATGCGCGCATACGTTGGTATTGTTTCTGGCAGAAGAGGGAGTGCAGGAGCGGGTCTGGGCCTGTGGGACTCAAAAGAGCATGGGCCTACCAGGCTTTTCGAGGCGTCCCGCTGGCCCAGTCCAACCCTGACTGCTGTATTCTGATTCTGGGTAAAATGCTGCATTGTGGGAAACCCCACCCCCCAGCTCCACACTTAAAATGGACTGGATCAAGGGCAGAGGCAGCATCGCTAATGTAGAGAGCTCTATTGCTCTCTTGGCATTACCGGAGCCGAATATGCATTTTAAAAACCGGACATTCGGATCTTAAAGTTACCAGATGTGGCTTTTTGTTGCCCCTGGTAACTGGCCGCTCACTGCCGTCTGAGGCAAGGTTCTGCACAGGACTCACTGCACTTGCAGACATAAATGACCCCCAGGAGTGATCCTGGAGCTGCTGCCACCTGATGACCCCTAATGTTTTTAAAGCTTTTAGAACGTTTGAGTCAAACCTATCTCCTTGATGTGGGCTACCCCAAACATTTCAAAGAATAATATTTCCGCTAGTATATTTATCATTGAAATGCATTTCTGAACTATAACTGAACTTGACATTTAACAGATATTCATATATTATATAATATTACAATACATGTGGCATGTGGCTATAGGGCTCATTCTAATAACAGCAAGTTTCAAAGTTTAAAAAAATTAATAAAAAGCCTGTCAAAATTCAAAAAATGGGTCGGATTGGGCCTGGCATCCACTGGGGCTGCTGCCTTAGGTCCCCTCCATGCCTCCCGCCTAGGGTTGCCACCTTTTCTGGAAAAAAATACCGGCCTACCTATATATTTATCTTTTTTCCCTATTTATTTTTAATTATTTTTATTAGCATATTTAAAAACAGAAAGAACAAAGAGCAGCAAAGCAATAGCTTAGCATGACAATTGTCAATTACATAATAAAAATAAATATCATGTAGCAATTCATTGTTAACAAAACATCAAATAGGACAATAACTAAATTCTTCAAAGAAAAACAAAATTATATAGCATAAAATAAAATAAGCTCTTCCTCGCTATCAACAAACATAAAATATTTACCCAAATATATAAAAAAAAAATGATCACATCTTCAATCAGTCTTAGAATGACAATGAGCCAATTTAGAAGAGGAGTTTTCATCTGAATTATACATAAATTATACATAAATTCTATCTTCAGACTTCAGAATTTTAAAAAGGGGAGACCAGAGATTAAGAACATTTTCTCTAAGACCTAAATAACCATACCTAAAATCTATTGCTTCATCAATGCAGAGAGATTTAAGATAGGACAAGATGACCTTTAAATCTGGGTAAGTGTCTTGGATCCAATATAAAAAGATAGATTTACGAGTAGCGCCAATGACCAAATGAACAAAATTCTTATAATTATTCAAATTCTTAAACTTTGGAGTACCGCCTTCAGACTTTTTTCCCTATTAATAAAATTGGGATCACCTATCAAATATCGACCAGGTGGCAACCATACTCCCGCCCCTGTCGCAAAACCCCCTATGCCCCCCACCAATACCGCAACCCTCCTCCAGCTGCCACCCTGCACACGCATACCTTTCTGGGGCAGGAGAAGGAGGTCAGGCAGCCGCGACAGATTTTGGCAGGGACCGGGTCTGGGCTTGCGTGGCCAACAAGACCCAGTCAGCCTCTGTCCAAAACCCCTTTTTCTTCATAAAGCTCAGTGTTGTAAGGCATCTGAAACACAAAGGAGTATCTGACATCAAATTGTGCAGTGAAGCAGAGCAAGAAGGTATTGATGCATGAGGTTTTTCTCATAACTGTCGGTACCACAAAACTATTTATGAGCTGAGAATGTTTTGGAGATGTCCATGGTCCCTCTACTGCACTGGTGTTGCCAAACTCTGCTGATGCAGGAATTGTTTAACTACCTTTATCACCATGAGAGAGCTCCTATTTACAGTGTTCTCAAGAAGAAATGTCTGTGCATTGTCATTAAGCCCTGGTACGCAATGAGTTTCCTATCTCTCAATCATTTGTTGGATAGGACCTGCTTTAATCTTTCATTTCCTCAGGACCAACAAAACATGAGCGCACAGCGTTTCATATCAAAACCACTCTTTCCCATAAGTGCAGTGGTCATGTCTGTTCAAGACACCTTTACAACCCTATTCATTTCACATCTGATACATAGATTTTGCATTCAAAAGTGTGAGGCCTATCTGCCTCAAGATCAACTGCATGTATCCTGATGCTGCATAGCTTTGTAAATTAAAGCAGATGTAGAATACACCAAGATGCAGGAACACTTATATACACTTAATAATACAGGAATGTGTATTCATCTGTCTGAAATGTTATACAGGTATAGGATCTATTATACGGTATGCTAGGGACCTGGGGGTTGCTGGATAAGGGATCTTTACGTATTTAGGATATCCATCCACCAATATGGATTCATTCAGTTACCATCACGTACAAGCTACGGTTTTATTATTACAGAGCAAAAATGAATCTATGAGAGATAGCTAGTGATGGGCGAATTTGTCCGGAAATTTGCAAAACGCTGAAAAATTTGCGAAGCGCGAATTTTGACGCCGGTGTTAAAGTCAATGGGTGTCTATGTATACGCGTGCCGGTTTTGATGCGAGTGAATTCCACAAAATTTTAGAGATGGCTTTCCGGAAATTTGGAGTAGGTTTCCAGATAAGGGATTCCATAACAGCAGACATGCAACTGAGCGAAATGAAAGTGTCTCATGATGTTTAGACGCTGTTTTATTTTGCCAGCTTTCAGTAATGTTATGTCATTTCTTAATGTTTATTGCCCACTTACCAATTAATTAAGCGTTCCATACAGTCAGCCAATGAATGGTTGATTATTTTTTTAATATATAAAATTAAAATAGATTGGGGTCACTTTCAGGAAATGAGATCTTCTACAGAGTTCTAAAAACAGGAGGCAGATAACGCTTGATAATTGTACAGCTGACATCAAGATACACATAAACAAGTTGCACAAATGAAACAATATCATTGAACCGTGCTGAAAAAAAAAATTCTCCTTCTTGATTTAACAATGTCAGATCTTCTATTCGCAAACTCTCTCATTTCAGCTTTGGAATTAATGAGCCTATTAAAGTTGTGAAGTCCCCTGGCACTACTTGGTGTGGATGAGATATTTATGTGCTCCGTCAAGAGTGAAGTTTAAACTTATTGCATGTTTTCGGAAAGGAAACTTTTATTTATCTCATGGATATTATAAAATGCAAAGTCGCTGTCAAGAATTGCCAGAAGCAGAAGCATTTTTAAGTATATTTATAATTTGAAAGACATCGCTACCTCCATATCCGGATACAAAAGTCGGGTTGTTTCTGGGGACATTTTTCTTTCAGATATTAATATTCCTTTGAAAAGATTTAATGTATCATAAAGTTCAGTGAAATGAAGACTGGTGCTAATTCTTCTTGTCTTTATTAGCATCTGCGTTTACTCTAATGCAAGAATATATGTGTGTGATTAGGTAGCAAAGTGATTTAGTATTGCCACAGTAAGTAGCAGAAAATGTATTTATGTTGTGAGCCAATCCAAGATGTATAAGAAATCATTCACCCCCACTGCATCTATATGTTCATGAACTACTCATTGAGTTTAAAAAGTTCCAATTGTAAAATTTGAAACAAATAATGGTGTGATGAATGTGTTAATTGTCCTAGTACTAACTGTCATGTGTCAGACTTACCGGTCCAGGTGAAATCACTGACGTTGAGGAAGACAACCCTTACAGCCCCCTCACCAGTTCTACCCCCAATAGGTACAGAGGGAGGCCAGTGAAGGTGAGGTATGGGAGCCTGTAAATCTAGCTGGATACATCGTAGCGTGTAGCGTGACTTCAGCGCTGGATAACGTGACTGCAGGATTACAGAGAAACACAATATAAACGGTGGAAGCAGCAGGAAGTGAAGATCTGTAGTCGCAAGGGGAGGTTCTAGGAAGCACCTTGGCATCAGGCGAAACAGGCTCTCGCGTGGAGACCAGCAGGAATTGAAGATCTGCTCAGATGATGAGGATTGGTCACGTAACCTCACAGCACAAAGAGATCAGGCAGGTGTCCCAGTAGACAAATAGGAGCACACAAGGCTGGATATCAAGGGGTTAATCAGTTGTGGATAATCAGGCAAGCAGGGTCGGCAACTGCAAATCAAAGTCTATGTACCAGGAATAAGTGTAGCAGAGAGGTCAGAAGGCAGGCAGGGTCGGCAGCAATGAATAAAGTCCAATCGAAGTATCAGGGGTTAATACAATGGAATGGTCAAACAGCAAGCAGAGTTGGCAACAGTGGGTCAAATCCAAGCAGAGTTCCAGGGGTTCATACAGAAGAATAGTCAAGAGGCAGAAGCAAGTCAAAAACCGAGTTCAATAAATAAGAGAGTAACTTACCGGTACTCAAAATGTAGCCAGGAAATACGATGTCCGAGCACTGGAAATCCCCTTTGTGCATACTTATTGTAAATGGATATGCATGCATCATCACATCGCCTGGCTCCCTGGAACCAGCGCCATGACACCCCCATAGTGACGTTACTGACCCGCACCATGCTGGAACGCACAGTGCCAGTCCCTGACACTATGTTTTCTCCATGTAACTAACTTACTAACCATTGGTCCGGTAATGTCACAAGCAGCTACTTAAGGAGCTCTAAACTTGTTTTTACTATGAGCAGCTGAACTTAAACAGGCACCATTTGCAGGTCAGCCTTATCCAATACAAAGAAGTGAATCAGCGATGGGGATGGAACCAGACTGACTAGCAAAACTCAAGCCATCATAGTAGTTACAGTATGCCAAGTGAGGAAAGCCCTATAATTATGGGCATACGTACCTAAGCCACCAATATCAGCAGAGATACCAAATAGCCAGACAGTTTACCAAAGAATACAAATATTCATTGCCCTGTAAAAGTGAGACCATAACTGTCCATTTGGAAACTTCTCCAGGCTGGAGAGAGCCCGAAGAAGACATATTTGGGTCCCAATGTGGAGAATGACTTCGGGGTATGGTCAACAGAGACAGAAACTAAATCGTTTTTTTTGTACTCTTTGAGGGTAAAAGGTGTATATTAGGGCTACATTATTTACTATAGTCTACATACCCATGAGAGTATCTAATGGGGTTGAAGCTCATGTAAATGATTGTTTTTAAAAGTATGTAAGGGATGACTAGAAATGAGAGGCAGAGTCAAAAAACTGACCGATGGCTGTTCCCTGCCATATTGAGAAGAGCTGTTAAGTATCAAGGCACAGGGGCACTTCTTTAATAAAATCACACTCTCTGATGGTCCTATCAAGCTTCCAACTATAGGTTCAATAGGAAGCCTTGAACCTAAAACTGCAATAACACCATAAATGTTTACCTATTGTTAATCTACATTATTTTCCCCAAGGCTATTACTCTAACAAATTTAAAAGTATTCGGTTAGATGTCAGAAATTGTTGAAGCGTGGACTTACTTTCAGATGACTGACCTAGAAGCAGTACTGTTTTTAATGTCTATTAATGTTGTAAAAATACACAGACTGTGTTTTATTATAAAGCTGCTATGCATGCTGGTAAATAATGGGAGTGTAATGTTCAATGTTGTGTTTTAATAAAGTATATAGTCATATAGTCATATGGTATTGTTCTGAATGGTAATGAGGTTGTTGCTCAGAGAGAATAAAATTTGTTTTATAATGCTGAGCTTCTTTTCAGCCTCTAGATGAAGGTTGTATGGTGTAGAGCAGAGGTTCCCAACCTTTTTTTACCCATGAGCCACTCTCAGCTGTAAAGTGAGTTGGAGAGCAACACAAGCATGAAAAAAGTTCCTGGGGGTTTAAAATTAGGGCTGTGATTGGCTATTTGGTAGCCCCTATGTGGACAGGCAGTCTAAAGGAGGCTATAATTGACAGTACACTTATTTTTTATGCAACTACAACTTGCCTCCAAGCAAGGAATTCAAAAATAAGCACCTGCTTTAAGGCAACTGGAAACTACAGCCAATGGGTTGTTCAGCGACATATCACTTATTAGCCACTGGTTGGGGATGACTGGTGTAGAGTATAGGTGTAATTATGTTAGGGAATGTCCCAAAGTGTTCTGGATAAGAGGAAGGAACAGGCTCTTTGGTTAGATGGAACAACTAGAAGCCACATTGAGAAGTCTGTTGTGCAGATATTCCTAGTAGGCACAGCTAGAAGTAGATGTTGTAAATAATAGCTTACGGTACCAATGAGAGATTGTAAGACAATCAAGAAAGTTACTCCTGTAAGTACTCAGCTAGTAAGGGCCAACAGTAAAAGGATCAGGGTATAGGAGTGGTGAAGAGTGGGATGGGGCATCATGAAAGTCATGGAGCTAACATTGACCTAACTAAATGTGTAATGTTTAAAGTAAACGTAGCATCCATTTTGTATTGTTCTATATTGTTTCGAACTACTGGGAAAATGTTGATGCTTCATAAATACATGGCATCAATTAAGTATAAAGCCAGACTTATGATGTATGCACAACATATAAAGGCATTACATGTCCAGAAGGCTATTCACTATGTGAAAATATGACTGGTACTTTAGAATAGTGCCACGTATTACTCTGATTACTCAACTAGACTTCAACTTTATACCTCATTTTTTTATTTAAATGCACCTGTTTTTATCTTCCATGTTGTTATTCCCTATGTTTATTCATAAATACTCTGTTTAGAGCTCTGTACCCCGTGGAGCTATATAAATACATTCGAACACACAATAGGTTTTTATTTCACAGATTCACCCACGGATCAAGCCAGGCAGACCATAAAAAGCGAAACTAGCCTTCATATTTTTTTCATTTAAATATGCAATGCAAATCATCACAAAGTGACTTTCATACACCAGGAACAAGTGCTTCACGGAAACTTTTCTTAAAGAGGATCCATTATTTTGGTGTTTGATTTGTGACATATAATAGCGTGTAAGTAGCTTGCACTTGTTTAAAATCTGTGTTTGTGAAAACCCTCCTTTGCAGCTTTTTGTGATTACTCTTTGGAACAAAAAAAAAAAGCATATTTTAAGGGCAGCAAAACTTTTTATATTCGACTCTTAAAAGGCCTTGTGAAACTCACCTGAAATTGCTTTTTCGCTGAACAATTCTGCAAATAATTTCCTCTGAGCAATACTAAACTGACACAATCAGTGGAGATTTATTTTCCTACCATGAACATTCCTACCATTTTATGTATCCTGTGGATAGAGGCAACATAGACTTAAGAGTTATCATAAAATATCGTCATCACAGGACCAGCCGGAAGGGACCTTTTCTTAACTCGCTTGGCCAGTGATTACTTTTTTGCTGTTTTCTCCAGAATCTTTCGAAGCCCTACTGATAAATGGGAGCAAGCTTCCAGGTCAGACGCAGACATGCCGAGAATCGCTAACAGGAACTTTACATTACCTATTGTGTGCAAGATAAGACGTGATGATGCATATTGAGATAGTGGAAAACATATTTTAAAGAGGCACAGAACACTGACTTTTATTAATAGCTGAGCCCACAGGCGGCAGAAACAGCAGCCGAGAAATGATTTTGCAAGTTTTGAAGCAATTCAGAAATCCACATCCAAAATGTCTGTGAATCTTTCTGCTGGATCTCAGATTTCAATGGATATCTCTCCATTTTCTTTAAAGGCTAGTGACAAAAAAGCTTCTCCATATGGTCTAGAGCAGTGGTTTTTAGGCTGATGGTACAAAATTGCCTCCTTTAAAATACGCTTTTTTCATTGAACAGCAAAATACCTGAAACCACCAGTTTAATTATTTAGGTATTTCCAGTTACTAAAATGCTCCAACCTAAAAAAGTTCCATCAATGATGACTAGTGGTTAGCATGATCCACTTTAATACAGAGAAGAAAAAAAATATAATATATTAAGGGGCAGATTTATTAAGGGTCAAATTGAGAATTCAAATTTGAATTTTTTTTTGTCAAAACTCGATTCGAGTTTAATTAGAATTTTGAGATTTATCATACTCTGGCCCTTTAAGAACTCAAATTTGACTACTCACCACCTAAAACCGGCCGAGTTCATGTATAAATCAGTGGGAGAGGTCCAGGGACCAATTTGGACATGTTAGTAGCCTTCCTGATTCATTCGAATCGAGTTTATTAGAATTCAATTTGATTCGAGTTTTCAAGTCTGTAAAACTCTTCCAATTTCGATATTTGATTTTTTCTTATAAATAATACTCGAGTATTTTCAAATTGAAAGTTTAAAAAAACTCACAAAAATTTGAAATGTGACCCTTGATAAATGTGCCTCTAAATGTTTATTTATGTTTATGTTATTGATGTTTATTTATTTGCCAAATGTTATTATAATTATAGAAACAAATGGGTCATATTTGGGCTGTTTTACTAAAATGGTTGCTAAATTGCAGGAGTCCAATTACCAATATCAGCCAGTCAGATCTTTGCTTACCTTTTAGTAGTAGGCCAACTGTTTAATAAAAGATTAATAACACATTGGACCCCTAAGCTACATCCACACAGGTCCCCTTTCTAGGCGTTTGCTGGGTCCAGATGCATGCAGATCCAGGAATGTGTGAACCTGAGCTCTCTACGCTGGGCCAGGTTTGGTACACGGTAGTGATTAGTGATGGGTGAATAAAGTCGCCTGGCACGAATTTGCAGGAAGTTTTCACGTTTTGCCGCCGGTAAATAAATTCATGAACTCCCGTGAAAATTCGCTGGCATCAAGAAATGTTGGACTCGCGTCCAAAAGGTTGCTCGAATCAAAATCGCCACGCGTCAACACTATTCAGACGCCCATTGACTTTAACAACGGGGTCAAAATTGATGCAATCGTCTTTTCGGACATGCATCCGAAATTGACACAGGCATCACTTATTTTTCATGAATATTTTGTTGTTTTGCGAATTTCGTAGGAAATTTGTGAATTTTTCGGTGAAGCAAAACGGGAGAAATTCGTCCATCACTACTAGTGATGTCACTGGATCTACACGCATTGAGGAAGGCTCATGCATGCTCCTTGTCTGCCTTCTTCTCCCAGCAGGTGCACCTGACCAGACACAGCAGCAGAAAGCAGAAAGAAAAATAAATATTAAAATAAAATAGAAATAATAATAATTGAACAAAAGCTAGATGGTCCCCTGATTACAGCCGGCCCCTAGGCTATAGCATAGGGTAGCCTGTGCATTTATCCACCACAGCTGGCCAAAACAAATTTTGATTTGATTTTCAAGAATAATGCATAACTATCAAGAAATCACAGTTGTCTCATTTGAAGTTCATGTCAAAACACAGTTTTGTTTATTTCTTCTTTTGAATGAAAGTGAGGTGATAACATTACCATAGCCCATCACCCCAGGACAGGCAAATAAAGAAAGGAGAAGACAACATGATTCATTGTATGTCAAGGCTGCAAAGTAGCTCTCGGTTCAATACGAGGATAATAAATAAGGCTTTGGTTTCTATAAAAAAAAAAACCTTTTCTTTTATACAGGTATGGGACCTATTATCCAAAATGCTTGGGACCTGGGATTTTCTGGATAAGTGTTATTTCCCTAATTTGTATCTCCATACATGGGCCATTTATTACACCTCAAATTTATTTGAGCTTTTTTAGAGATTTATTATACCCCAAAGCTGGTTAAAATCCCAATCCGAAAATACACCATCTCAAACCTGTTGAGGTCATGTAGAAGTCAATGGCAGATGTCCCTGAAGTTGTTTCTTGACATCATGATCTGAGCTGGATTATCTGATAAAGTTGAGGTTTTCGTACGCTAAAAATCGTGTTTTGGAGCGTATCATACAATATGAATTGACACTCCATTTTGTCTCAATTGTTTTATTGATAAATTAGTTCAATTCATGGAAGGGAGTATGCTTAACTTTGGTTTCAGAAAAAAACTGAGATTTTTAGTAAAATCAGCCCCTTAGTCTACTTGAAATTGATTTAAACCTTAAATAAACCCAATAGGCTGGTTTTGCTTCCAATAAGGATTAATTATATCTTAGTTGGGATCAACTACAATTTACTGTTTTATTATTACAGAGAAAACAGAAAAATGTATTGAAAAATCGGAATTATTTCAATGGAGTCTATGGGGAAAATTCACTATGCACCGAAGCGCCTAACGCTAGCGTCAACGGACGCTGGTGTAACTTCGCTAGCGTAACTTCGCACTCTTACGCCTGGCGAATTTGCGCAACGGACGTAACTACGCAAATTCACTAACGTGCACATTTTTCTGAACGCTACCTTTTACGCTAGACTTCCTTCACCACCTCAGACCAGGCGAAGCGCAATAGAGTAGATAGGGATTTCTTCAAAAAATAATATCATATAATGCCATGGTTATGTAATTCAATTGGCGTTTTTTCTATATTATGGGTGATAGGCTGAAAAAGATCGAAAAAATTTTTGGGGCTCCCCTCCTTCCCCCCTACATTTCTTAACTCATGGCAACTTAACTATACAGTGGGCACATTTGTAGGGCAAAATAAAAATTTTATTTGATGTTTTGAAGGTTTCCCAGGCATTTGTAGTGCTGCTACATATTCCTCCACTGAAAATTGAATTTGGCACCGTATGCAAATTAACCATCGCTAGTGTAACTTCGCTTCACTTATCGAATCAATGCTAGCGCAACTTCGCAACCTTACGCTACCCCTGAGCGCAACTTCGGATTTTAGTGAATTTGCGGAGCGCTGGCGAAACTACACCTGGCGAAGTGTGGCGAAGTTACGCCTGGCGCAACTACGAATCTTAGTGAATTTGCCCCTATGGGAGGATGGCCTTACCATAATTCTGAGCTTTCGGGATAATGGGTTTCTGGATAACGAATCCCATACCTGTACTTGATTCGCTTCCTTGGATCTTCAGCCCAGCTGTGTGAAATAGCAAGTGCAGTCATGTTTTTATTTCCTTGTAACTTTGCCCTTCAAAATAAAAAACCTCTGTCGGGTTGAATGATGTTGCGTGTGTGGGACTTCAATTTTGCCGATTTGCTACCGAGCCGCCTTGCTTTGTGGCCTGTCTGAATTGCCGACTGCTTGATCACTTCGCTATTCACTGATACATCCCCATAGCCTCAATTCCAACCAACCTCCCAGTATCTCCCAAACTCTTCTGAAAAAATATCATCATAAGCCTTTGGGTCAAGTTGCTATGATATGAAAGAGCACAGCAGAGACCTGAATTCCTCATCTTTACAGAGTATTTCTTCTACATTTACCCTTAACTGGCAGGGCTGTTTTAAATCCTCTGTGTGACACGTCTCTTTATAGGCCTCCTTTATCCTCTTGTAACTTCATACTTGTGTGCAGATCCATAATAGGAGTAAATGCCGTCTCCAAACATTAGATTTCAGTTACTAATCAGAGATTACAGGAAGAATAAAGGCAATCTAGGGATGGGACAATAAAACTGCGTGGGTGTTATTTACTTAGAAACTGCCATGAATGCCAAAGAAAAGATAAAATGGAAATGTGTAGGCGGAATTGGATTTATTTACTACACAAACACTAATGATTACTTATTTCCGATGGGCTTTGGGCATCATAGCATTGTCCCCATGACCGTGCCTAAAAAATAGCTGTATCCAGACTAGCACAACGTGTCTATAGATGCTCTGTACATTATATTACAGCACATGAATAATAACACGAATAATAGCGAAATCTCTCTATTCTTTGCAGTAGACTTTTCCTCAAACTTCAGGAATTCCCATGTTAAAGCTGGCCACATTGTGTTACTGATATTTTGTCGAATCAAAATGAATCAAGTGAATGCTAGTACAGGTATGGGATCCGTTATCCAGAAACCCGTTATCCAGAAAGTTCAGAATTACAGAAAGGACATGTCCCATAGACTCCATTTTATACAAATAATCTAAAAAAAAATTCTCTGTAATAATAAAACAGTACCTTGTACTTGATCCAAATTAAGATATAATTAATCCTTATTGAAAGCAAAACCAGCTCTGAGCAGGCAATACATGTGTCTAGCACATGCAGAGATGTCATAGACATTAAAGGACAGACAAATGGAAAGCTTTGGACGTGAGTTTTAATGGAACTCTCAGTTCTCAGCGAGCCAGAAAACAAAATCAAGAAGATACAAGAAGTTTAAGCTGGCCATAGATGTTGAGATTTTTAAAAGATCAGATCCTGATCGTGAGACCACGATCTTCTCAGAATGATCGTACGATCGTACAAATTTACCATCAACTAAAAAGACCAATTTACCAGGAAAACAAAGGGGAGCTGCCTGCTTGTCCCTGCAAACATAGAGAGATTGCACTGGGACCGACAAAGATTTTTTGACCTGGCCGATCAATTTCCCGACAGATGTCGGGCGAAAAATCGTAAGATGTACGATCGTTTGAATACCACTAACCGCACGATAATTTCGAAGGATTGGTCGGGCTTCCCTAAAATCGGTCGTTCGGCAAGAAGAATTGTCGCGTCTATAAGAAATGGATGCAATTGGCAACTGGGGGCCAAATGTTGAGTGTAAAGTATCAAAACGTTCCCTTAACTGCAGATTCTTTTGACCGTCTTGTTCCAGTGTGGAAAGAGTAACAGTACTGTTCCTTACAGGCATAGTAAATCCTGCCTCTTGAATCCAAAGTTCTTGTCACAATTCTGCTTTCTCAGTACTTCAACCAAATCACAGGCCAACCATTGTTCCCATGTATGTATGTAGGGAAAATGATAAAGTCAAGCATAGCAGTACTACTAAGAGGAAAAAAGGAAAACCAAAAAGAAGATTTCATACAGACAAAGACGAGAAATAATCAATATATTTAGGACAATATGGGGGTTATTTATCAAAGGTCAAGTTTGTGAGGTTTGTGAATTTTTTTCGACCTTGAATAAACTCACAACTCGAATATTTGCTTCTTTTTTTTTTAAAGGTTTTATTTTTGTATTTTCAAAAAAGAAAAATTTTAACCATTACAAAAGGGAAAGAAATTAAAAAGAATAAAACATAAATAAAACATAAATAGTACAGTCTAAGGTTCAAGTACAAGACATGTAAAGCATAGTGAAATGGTCACATTGTCAATCAGTGCAAAAGAAAAAAGCTTGTACACAATGACACGGATGAAACACAGCAAAAACAACCTAGGTCACTCCATAAATTAGATCATCTAGTCTTACATTAGTCGTGTACCGGGAATTATATTAGGGAGCAGCCGTGGGAAGCAGATCAATCCAGGGACCCCAGATTGCGTGGAATTTATCAGGACAGCCTCTAGCTAGGTAGACTGCTTTGTGCAGTGGCAGTGTGTCATTAATAACTTTTTTCCAGCGGTAAGTGTGGGAGGGCTGGTGTCCTTCCAAATGAGAAGGATGGTTTTTTTTGGCATGGTACAACAGCTGTAGGTAAAAGAGCCTCTGATATGATTGTAGGGGACCCGTGGAACCTAGCAAACACAATTCCAGGGATTTTATAAGTGGAAGGGAGAAATTCGTTGCTAGGAACCGAAGGATTTGGTCCCAGTACCTTTGAATAAGAGGACAGGACCAGAACACATGCATGAGGGTCCCCACCTCTGTCCCGCATTTGTAGCAGGTGTCTGGGGTGCCTGGATAGATCTTTGCCAACTTTTGTGGAGTCAACTATGTTCTATGGAGAAATTTCAATTGAATCCATCTATCTCTGTTGGGGATAGTGAGATCAGGGACCTAGTCTAAGACCTCCTCCCAAGCTTCCTCTTCCATTTCAGGGATATCTACAGCCCATTTTAGTCGGAGCCCGTTTAGGTGAGACTTATAGGAATTGCACAGAACCGAGTATATCATAGTGACTGGTTTTGGTAGGGCTGGTCTCCTGAGGTGGAGCTCCAGCTGGCTCTGTGAGATGTCTAGAGGCATGGAGGGGAACTGTGCCGTGAGGGCATGTCTGAGCTGAATGTATCGGAACAGCATGTGAGAAGGTAGGTGGTGCAGTTCTCGTAGTTCCTGAAAGTATTTGAGCTGGCCCCCCTCTATTACTTGGGCCAAGTATTTGATTACCCTCTGGGCCCAGAGTTCAGCCTGTGAAAAGTTGCATAAATGTGGGAGGTTTCTGTTTCCCCATAGAGGGGTACCTGGGGACCAGGTGCTAGGTTGAGGGTAAAGACGTTTTAGGTAGATCCCAAAAATCCCTATGACTGACACCATTGAGGGAGTAGAAGGAAACATAGAGCGTTCCTCCCTATATAAGAGATTGGCTAGGGCTTCTAATGAGGTGGCACTGGCTGCCTCTGCCAAAAGAGCTGGGTTAGATAGGTCTTGGGTCAGCCACCAATGAGCATATACCAGTTGTGAAGCATGATAGTAGAGCAAAAAATTGGGTAACGCTAGACCCCCTTTTGTTGTCGGGAGTTGGAGGGTTGCAAGGCTAATACGGGGTTTCAACCCTGCCCATAGAAAAGCAGTGGTGATTTTGTCAAGTTGTTTGAACCACGCTCGTGGGATATATATGGGAGAGTTATGCAACTTGTACAAAAACTTGGGCAAGTAGATCATTTTTATTAGGTTGACCCTTCCCACCAAAGACAGTGGGAGTGCCGCCCAGATGGTCGTTTTCCTTCGATAATCTTGCAACACCGGGGCAAGGTTGTCTGTCATAAAGTCTCGTAGCTCAGTGCGGACTTCATTACCCAGGTACTTGAAAGAGCGGACTCTTTGTAGCGGAAGAGGGACTCGGGTGGGGCGGGGGGCAACGTTATCTATTTTGAGGATGACAGACTTATTCCAATTCACTTTCAGGCCAGAATACCCCCCAAATGTATCCGCTAGCTGAAGCAAGTTACGCAATGACTCCTCTGGGTCCGCTAAATATATCAGCATGTCATCCGCATATAACAACACCTTTTCCTCAGATGTTAAATGAGTTGGGGAGCAACACTAGCATGTTTGGGCGTCAAATAAGGGCTGTGATTGGCCATTTGATAGCCCTTATGTGGACTGTCAACCTACTTGAGGCTCTGTTTGGCAGAATATGTATTTTTTATGCAAAAAAACTTGCCTCCAAGTCATTAATTCAAAAATAAGCTTTTGGTTTTATTCCACTGGGAGCAACATCCAATGGTTTGGAGAGCAACATGGGCATCTTTAGCCGATTCGGTAATTTCAATAAGGAAGCTCTGTATCTGTGCATGCGCAGTTGGAGTATTTTCCTGGTTTGCTACAACTGCGAAAGCACCGAAAGTGACAAAAATTACTGACCCGAAAATTACCAAAGATGCCCCCTGTGAGCTACCAGCTTAGGGGTATTTACTTGTGTTAACTCCTGTGCGGGGGGAGCAGGGAGTGGGGACTATGAAGGCTAAGGGAGTAGGGGTTTTTATTAGAAAGGGGGTTTAGTTCTCCTTTAAGACCTAGTAGCGAGCACAGATTCTGAGAAGATATTGGCACTAGATAAAGGCATCAAAATACTTTTCTATTCATTTAGAAGAAGCTTAAAGACTACACGTTAGACATGTCAGCACTAAGGGGTAGGGATGGGCCAATTAGAACCGTTTCCGATTCACCAAAAATTCGCTGCTGGCGAAAATTCACCACAATGCATTAAATTCTTTGGGTGACAATTTAATTTTGACACACTGCATTTTTTTTGACGAGCAGCATATGGGGGTCATTTCTGCTGCAAAAAACAAAAAAACTGCTCATCCCTGCTAAAGGAGTCCTCTGTAGCTTCATTCTGGCACGTGCCCAAAAAATACTTAATACAAACATCAATGTGTAGCTTGAATATTTCTGTATATTGTAAATTCAGGGCAGTGAGACAAAAGTCTTGTTTGTTTATCTGTATTAGTATTGAAAGGCTTAGAAGAGCATAATTACTTTGCTGCAATGTCCCGTGGGAGTGCTCATCTTGGTGAAAGCAGCCATGACATTGACTGTGTCTCCATAAACAAATTTCCTTAATGCCGCAGTCTGAATGATTGCAAGGCTTATCTAAGGTCTCCTTCAAATTCCCTCTCTAGCGTATTTGTGGAAGCACTTTAGATATTCGTCAGCATCAGTATGATTTCATTAACATATATAGCACTAATATTTCTGTTTATACAAAGAGACCTGCTAACCAGCTATCATGTGTATGTTGTAATAGAAGATTAAATGATGTTTCTTGAACCTATTTAAAGCGCTGATGATTTTATGAAGCAAAATCAGGTTCCATTTAAATATGAGATCTATTAGCTGGAAACTTGTCATGTACAAAGAGCCAACAAGACAAAAAGAATGGTGATTCTCCAAGTGTCCTATTGGGGAGAGACTGTTCTGTTAACTTTTTTCTCTTTGTCCTTGATTTGTTGCCTATATCTTTGTTCTTATGATTTGTACAGATATGGAATCCGTTATCTGGAAACTCATTATCCAGAAAGCTCCTATTACGGAGTGGCTGTTGCCCTGAAACTCCGTTTATCCAAATAATCCAAATTTTGAAAAATGATTTCCTTTTTCTCTGCAATAATAAAACTAACTAGATCCCAACTAAGATATAATGAATCCTTATTGGATGTAAAATCATTCTACCGGGTTTATTTAGGGGGTTATTTATCAAGGTCCCAATTTCTAAGTTAGAAATCCAAACAACTCCAATTGCCCGAATGGACCTTATTTATCATTAAAAAAAGTCAGAAAAAGTAGGTTTGGGCAAAAATCCGATAACTTCGCAGCTTTGTTCGAAAAGTATGAATTTTTCGGACTTTTCCACAAATACTAAGAATTTTTGGAAAATCCCGGAAATCATCGGATATCGGTACGGACAGAAGTGCAGACACTGGGACCTTCCCCATTGACTTATACAGGACCTCGAGAGCTTTGAGATGCCGGATTGTCGAAGTCAGACTTTTAAGACCATGAGACTTTAATAAATTCCGCAAAATTTTAATTTTTTTTTTTAGTCCGAAAACTATGAATTATTTGAATTTCGGATAGTCGAAGCTTGATAAATAACCCCATTAATGTTTACATGATTTTCTAGTAGATTTAAAGTATGAAGATCCAAATTATGGACAGATCTGTTATTCAGAAACCCGAGCATTCTGGATAACAGGTCCCATAACAGGTCCCATACTTATATCTCGTGTCACGTGTCCTGGAAGGAGGTACTGAGCATTCTACAGGTATTCTTTTTTCTATGTTTGACATCAAGTAGAAAGAGCATTAACAATTTTTCCGTTTTCCTTTCTTTTTCAGGCAAATTAGAGATTTCTTCAACCACAGTATACACAGGGCCAGACTTAGCACCATGTGTAAAAGGTGTTGAATAGGGAATGAGGTCATTTTTTTCATGATATAAATTTGTGGTAAAAGTGGTGAAATTCACATTTTTGTGAGCATCGAAAATGTTCGTAAATCTGTGCTAGAATTTCGCCATGTGTTTGCTTTGCTGGAAAAAAAAACATTCCCACTGGAAAAAAGCATCAATAAAAAAATGCATATGGGGCAAAAAAAAAAAAAAAAAGATTATTGACTCCAATGCATTTGTTGCCAGAAAAAATGTCCATTGACAGCAATGAACACTTCAATGGCCTCTGTCAAGTCCAATTCTTATTTCATTTTACAACAAAATTGTAACTTTATTTGTTTGGTTCATCCAAGGAAAACCATTTTCACCATAAAGAATCATTTACACTGTTTCAAATAAAAGTTTAGTTCCTTGAGTCTAAAGGGTGGCCTTTTGTTCTTTTCTATGGGAAAAAGTTCCCCCACCACCTGTCTATAATGTCCTCTGATGAACTTGTAAAGAGAATTCAACCCCAATCTTGACAGTCTAATTTCTGAACCAGCAAGTGTATTTTTTTAGTTGTAATATTGGTGTGTAGGTGCATCTCAGGTCATTTTGCCTGGTCACGTGCTTTCAGAAAGAGCTAGCACTTTAGGATGGAACTGCTTTCTGGCAGGCTGTTGTTTCTCCTAGTCATTGTATCTGAATGTGTTGCAGTGGGACCTGGATTTTACTACTGGGTGCTGTTCTTAGATCTACCAGGGAGCTGTTATCTTGTGTTAGCTAGCTGCTATCACTCCAACTTGCAGTACAGCAGTAAAGAGTGACAAAAGTTTATCAGAGCTGGGAAATGGTCTAGCCTCAAGTCAGATTTCAAAGTAAAATGTAAAAAAAATCGGTTTGAGAAATAGATTTCAGTGTATAATTCTGCTGGAGCAGCACTATTGACTGATGCATTTTGAATTTTTTTTTCTCCCATGACTGTATTCCTGTAAGGATCTTATAGTGTATACTGTGGTATTTTCTTATATACTACAGGTATGGGATGTGTTATCCAGAAACACATTATCCAGAAAGCTCAGAATTACAGGAAATCTCCCATACAGGTTTGGACTGGGCCGGTGGGTCACCGGGAAAAAATCCGGTGGGACCTGCCAGCCCAGATCTGTGATTTCCAGGCTGCTTCCTGCCATGACCACCCGAAAAACGTTGTGCACGTGCACACCTGCACACACGCGATCGGCATCGCAGCGGGGGGGGCAGGTGCGCACGTGCTTGTGGTGCACCAGGGGGGTCTGGAGGGGGGCCCTGGACAGCAGCCCAATAAGGCCCTGGGCCCCTCAGTCCGACCCTGCTCCCATAGACTCCATTTTAATCAAATAATTCAAATTTTTAAGAATTATTTCCTTTTTCTCTGTAATAATAAAACAATATCTTGTACTTGATCAAAACTAAGATATAATTAATTCATATTGGAGGCAAAACCAGCCTATTGGGTTTATTTAATGTTAATGCTTTTTTTAGTAGATAGTATGGAGATCCAAATTACAGAAAGACCCTGTAACCCGAAAACCCCAGGTTCCCATCAATCTGTATAACAGGTCCCATACCCGTACCTTCTTTCGAGCATTCTTATAAAATAAGGAAACAAATAGAAAAACATGAAGTTCTCCGGTTCTTTTTGCTTTATAAACCATAGAGCTAAATCCCTAGCTGCAGTCAACCATCTTCCTGAAAACCACCCACGTTAGCATTACAGAAGCAGCTGTGATCATTAGTTATATATCTCAATGCACGGCAACATTGCTTTTGCTTAAATATACATAGCGGATGAGCCGGCTTCCATAATAAAGGAAATCATGCTCCATTACATCCGAAATCTAAATCTCATGAAATACCTTATATTCTTTAAGAACAATTTGAAAAAAAAAAGCCTTGAAGGGAAATTGTTACACAGTTGGAATTTGCCACTGAGTATTATTTTGAAAGACATGGTAGTTTGCTTCTCAAATCATAAAGAAGGGTATAACTCTTTATGTGGCTCCTCTAACTGTTTACATGCTGGGTCTATAAATAACGTAGATTTAAAGTAGATTAAATAGGCTTTTGCTGAAAACACCTCCTCCATTCTATACTTTACTCAATGACACTGTGTCCCTGGTGATCACCTACATTTTTGTGATTGTTCTTTATTCAATATTATGATTATGAGTATTATATCTGAGCTACTTCTACATAATCCTGTTATTATCTGTTTCCACAATATTTTATCTCTTCCATTTAACTTTCCTGTTTTTCGGGGGATATTCATCTATTGTATTCTATTCTGAGATTTGGTTCATTGTATCCTAAAAACGTCCCTTGGGCCAACGGTACACAATTCTCAGCCAACATATTAATTTGGGGAATGTTTTTTTCCGTAAAAAAGATCTCCGCACCAGAGGCCACCCCTTCAGACTAGAAGAAAATAACTTTCATTTGAGGGGCAGATTAATCGTTGAAGTGAAAATTCTTATTAAAAAATTTTTAATTTCGAGCTAATTTTTGTGTACTTTGACTAGGGAATAGTCCAAATTCGATTTGAATTTGAAAAAAATTCCAATTTTGAAATTTATCATGTACTGTCTCTTTAAAAATGTGTTTTCGACCATTCGCCATCTAAAACCTGCCGAATTGCTGTTTTAGCCTATGGGGGGACCTCTTTTGTCCAAATGCATTAAAATCAATGGGCATCCAATCATTTTTGTTTCAGTGGATTTTACGCAGACTAATTTTCACCACAGTTTCCCGAATTTATTCGGTGGCGGCGAAACACAGAAATTCACAGAGAATCCATACCTGCTGAATTTGTTCGCCCATCTCTACCTGTCACCTGTGAAAAAGCAAACATCTTATTGGTTGTGATGGGTTATTACACCTGGGCAAGCTTTGTTCCTTTTATTAGATATGGGTATTATTTTTATTACGTTACCTCCCTTAAAGGAGAAGGAAAGGCTAAAATTAAGTAAGCATTATCAGAAAGGTCTGTATAAATATACCAGCAAACCCTCAAAGTAATGCTGCTCTCAGTCCTCTGTCAAAAGAAACACCACATTTCTTTCCTTCTATTGTGTACACATGGGCTTCTGTATCAGACTTCCTGTTTTCATCTTAAACCTCCAGGGCTAGGGTTTGAGCATGCTCAGTTTGCTCATACCTCCCTCCCTCCTCCCCTTCCTGCTGTAATCTGAGCCCAGAGACTATGAGCGAGCAGGGATACTCAGACAGAAAGTGATGTCACACCAAGCTAATATGACAGCTGCTATCCTAAACAAACAGAGAGCTTCTAGAGCTGTTTACTCAGGTATTCTACAGAATAAATAAAGTGTTATAGCTTGCACTATTGTGGCTAATCTATTGGCAATAAGCTCTTTTGCTAGCTTTCCTTCTCCTTTAAAAGGTTCGTTTTACTTTTTACTATAAAATAGGGATGCACCGAATGCAGGATACGGTTCGGGATTCTGCTTTTTTCAGCAGAATTCTGATTCGGCCAAATCATTCTGCCCAGCGGAACCAAAGCCAAATCCTAATTTGCATATGCAAATTAGGGGCAGGGAGTGAAATAATACGACTTTTTGTCACAAAACAAGGAAGTAAAAAATGTTTTCCCCTTCCCACCCCTAATTTGCTTATGCAAATTAGGATTCGGATTCGTTTCAGTATTCTGCTGAATTTTTCACAAAGGATTCGGGGGTTCGGCCGAATCCAAAATAGTGGATTCGGTGCATCCCTACTATAAAATGTAGCAATCCATTTCCAGATGCTCATATTTATTTTCCAGCAAACAACACATGCCCTATGTTGCTGTATTGTGGGGTTCAATTCTAGATAAGGGATCAATTACCACTGCAATAAACTCGAGCTTTTCAGCATCCAAAATGTGCTGAAAAAGTCTACCTCCGCTTATACTCAAGTCAGTGGACAGTAGCTGAGATTGCAGTCACTTTTAATCATTCCTATACCAACAGTTCGCTTGGGGAGAGACTGCAATATCACACAGCGCCCTCTGTTCGTTATGTGAAAGAATAACAGTGACTGCAATATCACACAGCGCCATCTGTTGGTTATATGAAAGAATAACAGTGACTGCAATATCACTCAGCACCCTCTCTTGGTTATATGAAAGAATAACAGTGCGCCCTCTGTTGGTTATATGAAACAATAACAATGACTGCAATATCACACAGCACCCTCTGTTGGTTATATGAAGGATTAACAGTAATGGCAATATCACACAGTGCCCTCTGTTGGTTATACGAAAGATCAACAGTGATGGCAATATCACACAGCACCCTCTGCACATGGTAGTGGGACAGTGGGACAATGCACACAGTAATCCGTTTGGCAATTCTCTGTCACCATCAACTTTGCAAAGAAGTCCGGTTGATCGATGGGGGGTTGATTTGGCGGAATGTGCGCTGCTGGGAGACAGGGCTGTATTTTAGTCTAGGCTTATACTTGAGTCAATAAGTTTTCCCAGTTTTCGTAGGTAAAATTAGGTACCTCGGCTTATACTCGGGTCGGCTTATACTCGAGTATATACGGTAGTAGTCTCACTAAATTGCCCACAATTGTTCTGCAAAACATTTCATTCATCAGCTTCTATTATCTACTGTACCTTCCTCGTTTTTCTTCTGTATTCGTGTATTTGAATTTGCTATCCCTTTCCCACCCCTCTTTTATGAAGATAAAAAGTAGAAGCTAAAGCTGAACGTTAGTTATAAATATATTTGGTCGCATCATATAAAAGAAATATGCATCTTTAGATCTGGAGCAGTGTATCATAGCAATGAATTTGTTACAACTGCTTTTCATTTCCAGTCATGTATATATGTAGATTCATTGGCTCTTCTGGAGGAAGTTGTAACTTCTTTTCCCATAGCCAAATGTATCTATTTCTCTACCTCTATAGTTTGCCATTCCTTATACTTAATATTCTGTGTTCTAATGCACTATTTGCACATTTTCCTGGCTTTGTTATCCTAAGGGATGACCTTTTAATTCTTGCCCGTGTATTAAAGCCGTTACAGGCCAGAGACTAAGGGAAGAAATGTCATACAGAACCGCCATATATCTAAACTGTCATTCCTATGGGGGAAAGAACATTTTCTCCTGCTTGAGTAATATAATATAAATAATATAAAACTGTGTATTTATTTCTTTGAGACATTCACCATTTCATTTTGGACACTTGCAACCTTTGACAGCAAATGACAGAGCTAAAATGTATATATTGGAAATGGGCTCTGCTCACCTATTTGACAGATTTAAAGGGGCAGTTCACCTTCAGCCCTTGCAGATCACGCACACAGAGCGACTGTTATATCTTATTATATTTGTTGTTCATATTTCTATGATGCTGCTGAGAATAGTATAAACTAATATATGGCATTTTAACAGTTTAGTAAGTCAGTGACCTGTCTTCCAAAACTTCCAAAAGGAAGGCTCAGTTTTAGAATGAAATATAAAAATCTCTCTCTCTCTCTCTCTCTCTCTCTCTATATATATATATATATATATATATATATATATATATAGTCATTATTTGGTGTGTACAGGTATGGGATCCATTATCTGGAAACCCATTATCCAAAAAGCTCTGAATTATGGAAAGGCCATCTCCATTTTATCCAGATAATCCACATTATTAAAAATGATTTCCTTTTTCTCTGTAATAATAAAACAGTAGATTGTACTTGTACTAGATATAATTAATCCTTTTTGGAAGCAAACCCAGCCTATTGGGTTTATTTAATGTTTACATGATTTTCTAGTAGATTTAAGGTACAAAGATTCAAATTACAGAAAGATCTAATATCTGGAAAGCCCCAGGTCTCGAGCATTCTGGATAACAGGTCCCATACCTGGACTATTTAAAAATAATAGGGTTCATGTATTAGGTGCAGGGTAGCATTTAAAGTGAAGAAATGGTCCAGCATGTTTTCTGCACTTTGCTCCCTGTACTTTAAAAAAGAAAAAAAATACAAAAGTTATCAATGTATTGGGTCTGACAAATTTCCCACTGACTTTCTGGAAATGATGAGAGGGTTCCCTTTTGTAGACTTCCCAAGGCTTCAGCAAATGACTCCTTAAATGTTCGCACCATTAGAAACTCAGGTCCAAACCAGAAAAAGATGGAAGGCTGCAGAAGATGTGGGATAGAGGCAGGAAGACCAATAGAAGAATTGCTTTTTACCACCCTTGAGTTGGCTCCCATATGTTGGTTTTTCATTATGTCCACATATACATTTATATATATCAGTCTATTCTTTATAAAGTGTTTCTGCAGATATATTATAGAAAAAGCAATAGTAGAGCAGATAATTGAAGAACAATGACAATGTGACCCACTTCAGTACCAGAGCGGGCCCCACAGGTGTTTCTGGATACAAAGAATCCCATTTCATTCAGCAAATGTACCTGCCAGAAAATCTCTGAAGGAACACTGTGTATTGTCACAGACCTGGGCCATCATCAATCACTTTCCATTCGGTTATTTGCTATTGACACTATAACGCTCCACATATCATCCATTATTTTAATGAGGGACTGTGAAAGGGTGGTTTCTTTTACTGATGCTGTTCCACCGAATTACAGAGCAATTTCAGTTTCATTGTCATGGGTTAAAACACAGGAAGTGTAAATGTGAGACTGAATTTGAGTCTTTACTTCTTTATGGAAAAAATAAAATATCCATCAGCTTTATAGAAGCACAAAGCAAGATAAGTGATTACAAATATAGATCTATCCAACACGCTGAGCCTCCATCAATATATTAATGGAATGGACTGGGGTTTTTAAAAGGTCACATGTTTTAATGGGAGAGATTGAGAGCTCTCTGTTCTTCACTTATGCTGGTTCCTTAGGGGAAAAGACAAAGAAAACCCAGTGGAAACCATATTGATTGGAATAGCTAAGCTCAATACTCAATTTTTAGAAGGCTCAGCGGCATGCTGGAAGCTTTTGAAAGAAAAAACAAGCTTGAAAACAGAATCCTGTAGCAACCCAGTATCAAGAATGACCAGGTCTTATACTTCAACCAGCCCATGGACCTTTCTTCCCTGGGGTTTGAGGGAATCAAGTTTTTTTTTGTCAATGGCAGAGGAATCACTCTTGTTGATGTTCTATTTAATAAAGGAACTATGGGCCAGGTGCAGTTGGTAGGAATATTCTGTAATTGAAAATGACAGTACTGTATGCTGATATCTGAAGGAGTTGTAATTAAAAGTTGCTGTGTATCAGAGGTAATAAAGACTGTGATGATTGTATAATCAGCTGTTAGTTAACACACAATTGTTATGAGAACTTTTTAATTTCATTTTAGAAAATTTTAGAATTTTAGAGAAGTAGGTTTTTTATTTTTAAAATATATTGTTGGATGTTAAGCACAGTTTAACCCACATTTGTAAAGTAACATTAATAGGTCAAACCCATGCAGTTTATGAAGTATTATAGTTACCTGTATTTATTTATTCCCCAAAAGCTATTCTATCTCATAGGCGACCAGCTGATGTTTCTTGGATAGGTCTTCCAAAAAAGCCTTCAATGTTTTCTGAACCTTCTGGAATTTGAAAAAAAAATAGAAAATTCGAATATTGCAATTTATTCCTGTACCATCTCTTTAAAAATCCGACTTTGACTATTCGCCGTCTAAAACCTGGCAAATTGCTGTTTTAGCCTATAGGGGACCTCCCAGAGGAGTCATTTGGTGGACTTTAAAAAAATGTAATCTTTTTTGAAAATCCTTCAATTTGAATAAGATCCGAATACGAATCAAACAATTGAATACAGCCTATTCAGCCGAAGTTAAAAAATTCGATTTTTTTTTTTTCGATTCGAATTTCAAAGTGATGGGAGTTTAAAAAAACTCCCATCACCTCGAAATTTGACCCTTGATAAATCTGCCCCTTAAAGTATGGAGATTCAAATTACAGACATATTCCTTATCTGGAAAACCCCTTGTGCTGAGCACTCTGGATAACAGGTCCCATACCTGTACTTGGTTTAATGTTATAATTATAGTTTGTGAGTTTTAGCTCAAAAAAACATGAATCATGGTAAAAGCCCCAACTTGAACATTGATAAATCAGCCCCCTATAAATATGAAAGGCTGAAATGAATTAAATTGCATATGGGTTTCAGGCAATGGGTTAAGTTGTGCTGAGCAAAATCTCATTAAATTACATGACTTATTTTTTTCTCAGTACGGAAAATGTTCTGCATTGACAGTGGTACACTTCTTTCTCTTTCCTTGGAATGGTGCCCTTGTTATGTGACAACTTTAGTACATAATTTCTTTCTCCTCTGTCACAATCTGTGCTCCAGACAGCCCTGTGTGGATTCATTTGCTGTGTTTTACAACCTCTTTGACAGTCACTTCTCTCCTCATAAATATAAAGCACCTCTACGCATGGTCAACAAAATAAGAAAAGTTTTTAAGTGGCTGTTTATTAAGTCCGGCTCACACTATAGAGTCGTCAATTCATAAGATATTTTACATGACAACAGGCAGCTACGAAATGAAAATCAGCCGAGTCTTGTTATACCTACGGATGATAAACATCTGTCCCACGTCTAATTGAATGGACCAAGAATGGAATCAGATTCCAAAGAGCCTGCCGGAAGCCTAACTATTCACTGCTGTCTGGCTCCAATTCTATACAAGACTTCTCTCCATTATAAAATGTAGAGATTTATAGCTTTAAAGACAAGCCAACAGTCCTCGTAGGCCAGAAATACAGAAACCATATATCTGTGTGGTAATTGCACGTTCACAAAATGTATCCTAAACCAGGAACATTCTTGTAAATTTATGTTGTTGTAATTTTGATGTTTATTCTTTAAAGGGCAGATTTATGGTGAATATTTGGTCAAGGTGAATATTTGAATAAAAAAAATCTGAATTTCGAGCTGTACTTCGACTAGGGAATAGTCCAAATTCGATTTGAATTTGAAAAAAATTAAAAAATTTGAATATTGAACTTTATCATGTACTGTCTCTTTAAAAAAAATTTCATGTGCACTTGGTTTTTGGCAATACCCCAAAGTTTTCAGGAGAAATTCGAAAAAATCATGAAAATTGGATTTTTTCGGATTTTTTTTCCGCAAACAAAATTTTCGGGAAAGTGTATTCATAAATAAGCCCAAAAACCCCGCTTGGATTTGGTCAATATTTTTTTGAGAAAATATTGAGATAAATTCAGACTTTGATAAATAGCCCCCATAATGTCCTTCAGGTTTTTGAAACCACGACTCACCACGATTAACCACGACTAGGGGCCTATTTATCAAGGGTCGAATTTCGAGTTTATGGAAGTTTCTAAAAACTAACTTCCATAAACTCAAAATTAGAAAAAAATGACCAATTGAAATTTATAACAAAAAAAATCTAATTTTTTTAAAAAACGGGTGTATAGGATCAACTTCGATTCGAGTTTTTCCACCAAAAATATATATATATTTTTTTTCTACCAAATGATTCCAAATTTATTGTAGGAGGTCCCCCGTAGGCTAAAACACCAATTCAGCAGGTTTAAGATGGCGAATAGTCGAATTCAAATTCTAAAAGACACAGTACACGATAAATTTCAAAATTGTAATTTTGAATTTTTTTTAATTCAAATCAAAGTTGGACTATTCCCTAGTTGAATTACACTACAATAAACTCAAAATTCAAATGTAAAAATTTGATTTTTCAATTCGACCCTTGATAAATCTGCCCCTAAATTCAACACTTGATCAATCTGCCCCTTAATATACAAATGTGTATAAATATCTCTCTCTCTCTCTCTCTCTCTCTCTCTCTCTCTCTCTCTCTCTCTCTCTATATATATATATATATATATATGAAGAGAAGATCAGCACGCACTGTAATCTTGGCACTGTGGGACTCTATCTATCTATTCTATATATATATATATATATATATATATAGAGAGATCTGTGGAGGAGTCAGCACTCTCGTAACCAGGTGCAAATGTGCCTGGGTGCAGTGTCCAAAATTTTAGAATTTCTATCCAACAAAGAGGTCCGCACTCTCAGGTCTTAAAAAATCAAAAATGGTTTATTAGCTAACGGACTAGTCCGTTAGCTAATAAACCATTTTTGATTTTTTAAGACCTGAGAGTGCGGACCTCTTTGTTGGATATATATATATATATATATATATATTTTTTTTTTTTTATATTATAGATTATATTGTTTTTTTATAGAGAAAAACTGATTTTTGCCAAAAAATGAATCTGATGGATATGCTTTAAAGGTTCCGATTTTTCCTGTGTGCTATTTTAATTGGATTCTGCAGTGCATGCTAATTGTGACCTTGGGAATTTGGGATCATTTTATAGAGCAACTAGTGTAGAAAGGCAAGCCATCATCTTGTTCCTATGAGACTCTCTATCTAGTAGCTTTGTAAAGCAATCAAGTGTTCTGTACAAACAGCAAAACATCATGAAAATTAATCAAAATCGCTCCAGGCGTAAAGAATATTCAAGTTAATTTATGATGCAAATTTTAAATAAAAATATGTATGTAGAACTGTGTTTGTTGGGATTTTTTACGAGCAAAGGCTGTGACATGCAACTACCCAAGTGGTTCATTTATCATTCATTAACTAGATCCTTTTTTTATACCCTCAGCTTAAATTACCATCATGGAAGGAAGAGAACACCAAGTCCAGGTATTGTATAATTAAATGAAAAACCATTTCAATATATATTTATTTCTCAAATGTTGTGTCCCATAGATTTGTCCCCATGTCACAGTATTAGCGTCGGTTGTGTTCCTGCTCTGAGTTAATTTGCAGCGTTGAGGAAGAACATTTTCATAGGATTGTCAGCCAAAATGAGAAGTCATTTCGCACATTCCCCTGCATTTTCTTGCTAATGGTATACCATGATGAATGCTGGCTTTGATAAATGTATTAGACTGCTGGTTTTAGTGCATATGGGACAAATATTTGTAGTTCCCTTGCAATTACTAGAAGCAGCCCGGATTTTAAGAAAAATAAGTATTTTCAACATCAGCCAATTACAGGCCCTTGCTGTTCAATTCATGTATGGATGGGATTGTTTTTAATTGGTACAAAATAAAACTGCGAGACACCAATTATAACGGCAACTGAAAAGTAAGTAAAAGTGAAATTCAGATTTAAAAAACATGTTTAATTAGAAAACTTCCACCTAAAGGTTATTTACTAAACTCCGAATGCAAAAATCTCAAAAAATTGTGATTTTTTTTTTTATAAAATTCAACTTTTAAAAAAAAGTGTGACACTTGACAAAGGGCATGTCTGCCCGAAACATGTAGTGGTCGTGATACACTCCGAATAAAGGAAGATTTGCAGCAGAGTTCTGTTACCCCAGCGTCCTCCATTTATTTTTTGCAATACTGAGTTTCAGGTGCCTGGACAGGAGGTACGTGCAACGAGGGTGTACATTTATTGCCAAAACCTGCTAAACCTGTTTCATTGCAAAAATAGTGGGAGCACTTACCAGGTACTAAGGATTCACTTGTGCATGTCACAAAACCGGAGATCCCAACGGTTGCTTCCAATGAGTTAAATTAATCTGTAGGTGCAGCACCAAGGAATCCAGGAAGTAGAAAAATTAAAAATATAAACCTTTATTCCAGCATTTTAAAATGATAGTAGAAAAAAGCATGCCCCACACTGCATATTGGGCTGTTCACTCAACGCGTTTCATGGCTCTCCCCACTAGCTCCTGAGGAAGTGGCGAGAGCCATGAAACGCGTTGAGTGAACAGCCCAATATGCAGTGTGGGGCATGCTTTTTTCTACTATCATTTTAAAATGCTGGAATAAAGGTTTATATTTTTAATTTTTCTACTTCCTGGATTCCTTGGTGCTGCACCTACAGATTCATTAAACCTGTTTCATTGAATTGGACTGTTTAAGTTACCTTTTACTATGTTATACAATCGCCAAGTCTGAGCAACTTTTCAACTGGTCTTCATTATTTATTTATTTTTATAGTTTTTTTTTCATTATTTGCCTTATTCTTCCGTATCTTTCCAGCTTTCAAGTGGGGGGGGGGAGTCACTGACCACATATAAAGAACAAATGCTCTGTAAAGCTACAAATTTAGGGGGTTACTTATCAAAGTCTCAATATTTTCTAAAAAAACTCAAATCCGTATAGGTTTTTTTGGCTTATTTATTAATACACTTTAAATTTTGTTTGATGGAAAAATCGTGAAAAAATCTGATTTTCACGATTGTTTTGGATTTTTCATCCGTTTTCACGATCATTTCAGATTTTTCAATGGAAAACTTCGATTTCTTATGTTTTTTTCACGAAACCCAGCGCACATCAAACAATCATTGGGACTTCTCTCTTTGACTTATATGCAACCTCGACAGGTCTGAGATGCCAAATTTTCTAATTCTGACTTTTCCATCCTTTAGGTGATCCTTTGTGATTTTTGCAAATTTTTCGTGAATTTTGCATTCGGTCGGAGTTTAGTAAATAACCCCATTATTGTTATGTGGGCACCATCCAACCCTCTATTTACAAAGGTAACCTTTACAGAACAGTTGCACTGGCTAACCAAGCCTGTCTACATCCAGAAATTTCCATATAAATGGATCAGTCAGATATCTTGGGATAAACTTTATCACTGACAACGCAAAATGCTAAACTAAACCTAAAGCTACTACTCAACAAAATGCACTACAACACTGGCAGACACTACCTCACTGTTGGAGAATGTATATATATATATATATATATATATATATATATATATATATACGTATATCAACCATTCAAATGTTGAATGGTGCTAGTGATTGAATTATACACAAATGATCCCAAAAATAGGGCAACACTTTCTTTTAGGATATCGACTAATTGTTGCAAGATGCAAGACAAAGAGGAAAGATTTTTTTCTTATGCTTTGGATATGTCCATTATTAAGCCAATACTGGCATGCTATAGTGTATTTTCTAGAGAAACATACCTTCCACAACATCATGGATCTTAAGATTGTCTTACTGGACTTCATTCAGTGTCGTTCTCCAAAAGCATTCCAGCCTAATTCACACTTTTTGTTTCTTGGTAAGAAAAACACCATACTAAATTAAAAAGAGTTAGTCCTTTTCAACATTTGGGGGCTCATTTACTTTGCTCGAGTGAAGGAATAGAATAAGAAAAAACTTAGAATTTCGAACGTTTTTTTTTGGTTACTTCAACCAATGAATTGGCTACTTCGACCTTCGACTACGACTTTGAATCGAACGATTCAAACTATAAATCGTTCGAATATTCGACCATTCGATAAAAGTACTGTCTCTTTAAAAAAAACTTCGCCACCTAAAACCTACCGAGGTGCAATGTTAGCCTATGGGGAAGGTCCCCATAAGCTTCCTAGCAATTTTTTGTTTGAAGAAAAATTGTTCGATTGATGGATTAAAATCCTTAGAATCGAACGATTTGAACGGTTCGATCGAACAATTTTTCTACTATTTGCGTTAAATCCTTCAACTTCGATATTCAAAGTCGAAGGATTTACATTCAGCAGTCGAATATCGAGGGTTAATTAACCCTCGATATTCGACCATATGTAAATCTGCCCCTTAACATATGGCTTAGACTAGTGGACAAACCCTTCCACCAATTAAACTGACATATCTGGACATTGATGTTTAATATGACTTAGGATCCTTGGATCAAAGAGAAAGATCCATCACTAGGCTATGACTAACCACATCTACAATGGCAACTACTATATGGCCACTGTCTGTCAATAAATCTGCCATTCAGCTGGTATGTTATATTATATGTATACCTTGTATACCCCTGCTCATGTAGGACCCAGGTTAGGGTGGAGCTAGTTTTATGTTTATTATTAATCGATGTTTGCCTAACAAATAATAAAAAAAATTACCTTATAAAGGAACAAAAACGGGTTTGCCGTGTATTAAAACAAGTTAGCATAGCCCTGTCCAGAGGAAAATCAGTACAGGTATGGGATCCATTATCCTGAAACCCATTATTCCCCATAGACCCCATTTTAATCAAATAAATCTAATTTTTAAAAATGATTTTTCTCTGTAATAATAAAACAGTACTTTGGACTTGATGCAAATAAAGATATAATTAATCCTTATTGAAGGCAAACAACCCTGTTGGATTTACTTAATATTTAAATGATTTTTTTTAGTAGACTAAAGATATGGAGACCCAAATTACAGAAACATCCCTTATCCAGAAAACCCCAGCTCCCAACATTCTGGTTAATAGGTCCTGTACATTGCATTATATTTCCTAGCAGCAGCCATCACAACCTCCCCATCAGTAAACATGCAAAACCTGTTCACAGTTAGGTTTGAAATAAGAAAGTCAGCTTGTAGTTTATGATTAAACAAGTTTTCAGATTTTGTTGCTGTAATTAAAAGTGTGTTATGTTCCTCCTAGCAGCTTTTCACAAATATTCTTCCATCTGTTTCCATTAGCTTTCCTTCTGCTGGGACCTGAATCAAATTTTAAGAGTACTACTCATAAAAAAAATCCGAAAAGTACATGTCTGTGTTAAGAACAGCCATATAAACCTTTTGCTGTGAATTAACCCTGAATGAGAAAATTCAAGTTAGTAACTAGGTAAACAGCTATGCTCCTAATCTATTTTGTTTTTTAAATATGATGATTATTAACTCCAGCACTCCAATAAATCAGATAATTCTGTAATGGAAGAGTACAAAGGGCCCTCTTCAGATGAATGCAGTGCTGCCTATGTTCAGCATCAATGTATTCAAGAGGGGCAGCCTCACATAGAAGACCCCATTCAGACTTCTAAATTGCACATCTTGCAGCAAATGTAGGGTGTAAAGGATTTTTAATCTGGTTCTAGGTCAGAGTGCAGCTTATACCTTGGAATCACGTGCACTAAGGGCTGTGAATTTTCACAGGTGGGACACTGGAAAAATAATGGTGTGCCCTGGCTCTCGTAGGCCCCACAGGCCCAGACCGGCTCCCTGCCCCAAACTCGCTCTCTGGCCCTGGTCGCAGCAAGAAAAAAGTACGCGGGGGAGCTGTAGGGGCGTTGCAGTTGTGACTTTGCAGCATTGCCTCCGGGGGTCACCACATAGGCCTGCATATGCAACCTCATTCTAAACACTGGAATAACTATACATTGAAGCAGATGAAAACTTTTTTTTTTTTTTTTTAACCCTAGATTAATTTCTTGAGACAGCATGAATATATTAGACAGGCAGCATCAGCAACCTGCCAGTGTTCAGCGTAGTTTACACTGTGATAAACCAGTGGTTCGCTACTAACTTGTTGCTCACCAACACTCTGGATGTTGCTCTCAGCGGCCTCAGAGCAGGTGCTTATATTTGAATTCCACACTTGGAGGCAAGTTTTAGTTGAATAAAAACCAGGTGTACTTGTAGGCTGCACCTAGGGGCTGCTAAATATCCAATCACAGTCTTTATTTGGCCCTGGAACTGTTTTCATGCTTGTGTTGCTCCCCAACTCTTTTTACAATTAAATGTGGCTCACATATAAAACAATAATAGTACTAAAATCCTCAAATGACTGGTTTCTTTACCCCACTTTACGTTTGTTAGGGAGTAGTTTGCAGCAACATACTGCAATTCTTGACTACGTTGGTCCATTTTATTTACTGGGTAATCCTACTTGAAGGAGAACTAAAGCCTAACCATTAATGATGGTAGAAATGCTGCAGGTTATATGCTGAACTTACTGTACCATCAGAAAGATTCAGCAGCCCTATAACAGTAATACTCTAGCACTTCAAACCTGTCCGCAGGAGCTCGCCATCTTGGATCTCGATTGGCCATCTTTTAAGAGTCACTCACATGCTTATGTGTTCTAAACAACTGTTGAGATGCTTATCTTAGGGGTCATCAGAAATCATCAAACAGAAAATGAGATTCTTCTGCAATAGAAAATGATACTACTGAGCTGGTTATTACCGTTCTGATGCATCATGCAGTGAGGTGCCATGTAATATGAATTGGAATTGAATTGTAACATTACTTTTATATTATATACAGTATGTGATATATATTACGAGTAAGGTCTTTAGCGCAGGTACGAGAGTATTTGCTGGGAATCAGCAGAAAAGAAGATGGGGGGCTACAGGGGGCATATTCTGAGGTATAGGTCTTCCTGCTAAAGGGCTGTGGCCACCATGAGCTAGTACAGAAGCCGAACCCTTAATGTGTAGCATTTCTATTTAAGTTTTAGTTCTCCTTTACTCAATTTTTGCTGTGTGAAGGAAACAAGTTTGGTTCAGCTTAACAGTTAAACTGAGATTTCATTTGTGAGAAGAAAAAGTCTAACACAAAATGACTAAACTTCAGTAAGATTAATGTCTTCAGGCCCATTATACAGAAAAGGCTGCCTTCAAGGCAGATCACACAGAACTATAATGGGGTGAATTGAGAGACAATGAGTGTTCTGGCCCTGTGGTTAATGGGTATGACGTGCACTGAACCCTGCATTCAATTCTAACAATATCAGCAAAGGGGCACACACACTCTGAATCTCTAATGATAGTCACTGCTGATATATCTCTTGTTAGATGTGATTAGGAAGCGCTCTGCTTAATAATCAATACGACTTAATTATTCACAAAGCACAAAGCTCAGGCAGTATTTTTTGGTAAAGTTACATGGCATTAATTCAAGGTGTGTGCAAACAGCACTATATGCATCTTATTTGTCCCAGACACTAGTTTGAAGATATGTGTGTGTGTGTGAATGGATATGGATAGATAGATGATTGATAGATAGATAGATGCTAATAATAGATAGATAGATAGATAGATAGATAGATAGATAGATAGATAGATAGATAGATAGATAGATAGATAGATAGATAGATAGATAGATAGATAGACAGATAGAGAGAGTGAGAGAGAGAGAGAGAGAGAGAGAGAGAGAGAGAGAGATAATAGATAGATTGATAGATAGATAGATAGATAGATAGATAGATAGATAGATAGATAGATAGATAGATAGATGATAGATAGACTATAGATCGGTAGATCGATAGAGAGATAGAGAGATAGATAACTTTCACAAGAAGGGTGAGAAATTTTGTGGGGCCATAGTACCTCTGGGCCCCCAGTTTCCCCATCTATAGTTTCTATTACTGTATATTGTGTTTTTTACAGTTCAAAAACTACAATAAGGAATATACAGGTATGGGACCTGTTATCTAGAACACTCAGGACCTGGTGTACTCGAAAGTCTACTAGAAAGTTTATGTGTAAAGAATCATCCCTCTCCTGCGTTTGAACTGGGGACCTTGTGTGTTGTAGCCTGTTGCCTTGCCTCTTCGCTATTCAGGCAGATTGGAGGTATATGCTTACCCTGTTATGAGGTCCCTATGGTTAGTCCTGGCACTGCTAATTATTTCAGCTGCTCTGCATTAACTTTCAGGTGCAGCCTATTTCCTAGTTAGCTCCTAGCAGAGGGCTTTTATTTAAAGCATGAGCTGACTTCTCCCCACTGCCAGTTCATAGGTCTCCAAACCTGCTGGACACCCATTCTATGTTCCTGCGTTCCGATGTTCCAGTCTGACCTTGTTCCAGGACTCTCTCCCATGCTGATGTTGCCGATTCTTGTTTTCCTTTTTGGCTAAAGTGTACCTGTTCTTGGATTTTTGTTTTACTTTGAACTCCTGTGCCAGTAAATTAATCTTCTACTTTATGTTTGCTAATAAACTCTTTGTCTGCAAGTATCCTTGCCAGTCTACTCCCTCCTAGTTACCTTAAATATTAACCCAGTGGCCCTTCTGGTCATTCCTATGAGGAGTTTGGGCCACTGGACATGACATTATGGGGAATATTTATCAAGGGTCGAATTTTGAATTGAAAAAAAAACTATTTTATTCCAATTTTTTATTTTTATAATTTATTATACTATATTTTTCCAATATTTTATACCAATATTATATTCTAATATTGTATTATAATATTTTATTCCAATATTGTATCCCAATATTGTATTCCAACATGCTATTATAATTTTTTTATTCCACTATTGTATTATAATATTTTATTATAATTTTTTATTGCAATATTTTATTATAATATTTTATTTCAATATTTCATTCCACTATTTTATTCCAATATTGTATTCCAATATTTTATTATAATATTTTATTATAATGTTTTATTCCAGTTTTTTATTATATTTTATTCCAGTATTTTATTAAAATATATTTATTATACTATTTTTCCAATTTTTTATTTCAATATTTTATTCCAATATTTTATACCAATATTTTATTATAATATTTTATTATAATATTTTATTCCAATATTTTATTATAATATTTTATTCCAGTATTTTATTATAATATTTTATTCCAATATTTTACTCCAATATTTTATTATAATATTTTATTCCAATATTTAATTATATTTTATTATGATATTTTATTCCAATATTTAATTATATTTATTCCAATATTTAATTATAATATTTTATAATCATATTTTATTCCAATATTTTATTGTAATATTTAATTATAATATTTTATTATAATATATTATTCCAATATTTTATTCCAATATTTTATTATAATATTTTATTCCAATATGTTATTATAATAATTTATTCCAATATTTTATTCTATTTTATTATATATATATATATATATATTATATTGTATATTATATATATTATATTATATTACATGTTATATTATAAATATATATTATATTATAAATGATATATAAACAAATATAGGAATGTATAATGGGATTGGTAGTTGATTTCATGCCCTAAAAATATATGAATGCCAGAGATGCCAGGTGTGCTAGCAAAGTGCCAAATACAGCATATTGATGGTGAGGAATGCCTCACCATCGATGGAGTGGTGGTCATGTATTCTTGCTAGTTCGTTTTGTAACCATATCTTGACACCTCGTATAGTATAGAATGTACACTCTAAATAAAAATTGTTTATTTTACCAACAGAAGCCCTGAATCCTATTTGCTATGTGAAAGAAACTGGGGATTTTGACGCAGTGCCTCCTCCTAGAGGGGTCTGGGAATGCACCTACGGTGGCCCCCACTAGGAACTATAATTATACACACAAGTTTCAGCAACAAATATAATGTTACATAACTGGAAAAGAAAAAAGCACATAAAATCAGAAGCAATATCAACCCTGCACTGGGGTACCCATGTGGTCTTCCAACTCCTGGCACAGTCTCTCCCCAAGACATAGTCCCACATTCCCCCTCCAGGTGGACAAACATAGTCATTGTTTCTTCCCAAGAGCTTTTTACCCCAGGTAGCACTACCTGCCCCAAATAGCTCTCTTATGGATAGAGGCAGTAGCTCCCACATAGCAGGCACACAATTCACACCTGTCCTCACACAGGCGACACACGCGCCAGGCACGTACCACCTCTATCGCCTACCCCAAGTCCTGTTCCCTTCTCTGCCTGACTCTCTGTGTTGCTACCTTTTTTGCACTTGTGCGCATGCGCGAGAACGGCAATTAGCACATGAGCACGCGAGTGGCAATCAGCGCATGTGCATGCAGGCAGCAATCCGCACATGTGCACGCGAGCTGCAATTTGCGCATGCACGGGCTAAGCTGACGTCGCGACTGCTGGCTTGCCTAGGGAGCCTAGCCAGCGTGGCCCGGCTCTGGGTACAGACATCCGCAGAGTCTCAAAGAAATCTTTACTCTTCAGGCCAAGCTCCAACACTTTTCTAGAAAATGAGCACACCAAAGGCATCTTTCTCAGGAATCCATCACCAGGCAGCTCATTTACATCTCTCTTCTGCCTCTGAGCTCCAGACCTCTCTCTTGTTTGGCACGCCTACATGATTCTCGAGGTCCCGGTATCCCTGAGCCTACCAAGGACCACACCACCCTTGGGGCTTCAGACAGCCACATACAACTCACCTTGGGGTGGAAACTAAAAAAGACCTAGCACATGGCAGTTCTGCTTTATTAAGAAATTGCGCAACAAATCTGGAATCTGTCATGGCATGATTCACTAGGGAAAAGGACTCTGTCTCCCTCCCATGTGCAATTTAGGTCTAACACTTAGCTGGCCACACCAGGGATTGCCAACTATGAGGGATTTTCAGACCATAAGGGAACCCTATAGTTGGCATGTTTAGGACAAGTTTATGCATGTTTATCTTTATATAGAAACATCCACTATATAAAGAAAGTGTCAGTATTTCCAGTGGCGATCAAGAGGGCACAAATAAATCTTTGGAGAGGCCTGCCATGCACTGCAGCTCCTATCTGCACCCTAATCCCCAAACACACAACTCCCTCCTCCCACTGCAGCCTGCTTGGAGGTCAGCACGAATATTTAAAGAAAAAGAGCAGCTGGGGGATTTTAATGCTATGAAGGAAGCCAACTCCACAAACTGCCCCCCCCAACCCCCTTGAACTCTGCTTCCTCTATAGTTACACCTCTGAATATCACTGTCACTTGTGTTCAACCTGAGAAAAATTAAGGACAATTTTGGGCACTTTGTCTTACCAACTATTCGCAAGAAATCAATTTTGGAGAAACCCTTGACAAACGTTGATATTATGCACAGCAAAGATAGGCAATTGTTGCCATAATGTCCCCTTCATTGTTCAGTTGTCCTTCACAGTTCTCTTATCAATAAAATAAAATGCTGTTTTTTAACTTGTGAGCAGAAAAGAATGTACCAGTATTTGTATGATGCTTGGCAAAGGATTTGCAGCGAGAGACAAAATAACCCCTTTTCTCTGGCAGAATATAACTGGAGGCCTGACACTGAACCTTGCTGAGGAGAGAATTATATAAAATAACTCCCACGGCTTTTTTCATCAGGATAAATCAAATGCAATTCAATTTCGTCTATAGAATGCTTACCGCTGCTTCCCGAGTGCATCATCTAACATTTAAAAGGCACTTGCCACTTACTAGCCCACATCCCATCGTGTCTTTCTGTACTCAATAAACATCCTGCTTTGACTATTTGAGTCTTAGCCGGGTATCATCCCTTTCATTATCAGCTTCTGAAGCACTGAAGACCAGAAAATAATAATAGCCATTTGCACATCATTATCACTTAGCCTGCTCTGGATTCTCTTTTTTTGAGCACTACTCCTGCACTGCATTATTGTTCTCCAATGGGCCCCTGTGATTTTGTTTTTCAGGTGTTGTCCTGTTTTACCAATATATACATTTCTGGTGATTTTAATAGAGTGAGCTCTAATACACCTTCTAGGCAAAAGGAGCCCCCCTATAAGATATATTGGATCATTCACCTGACACCCAACTCCTGAATGAAGACAAAATGAAGAGAAACAGATGCTGAGAGAGTAATAATGATGATAAACTTGATGATTTCAGAAACAATGCAGAATTTTTAATTAATTGTATTTAGAAAGCTTCTTGTTTCAGTATGATGAATCTTATATTAAACTTTTATTTCCCCTTTAAGTTTACTAAGGCATCATTTAAATATGAATTTAATCCAAATAGGAATTAATTATATATTGATTGGGATCAAGTACAAGGTACGGTTTTCTTATTACAGGGAAAAATTTGAATGATTTTATTAATGGTGTCTGTGGGAAATGAAGTTAACAGATTCCATGCTTGTATTACATTTACTCATAAATTCGGGTCACATGGGGCCCCCTATACCTCCTGGGCCCCTCTAGGGTCTGCTGCCTCTGTCGTCATGCCCCTTCTCTCTCTGCCCTATCCTAAAAATATACTTAAGCCAGGATCCATTATCTGAAAACTCTTTATCCAGAAAGCTCCAAATTACGTTAAGGCTGTCTCCCATAGACTCCATTTTCTCCAAATAATCAAAATTTTGAAAAATTCCTTTTTCTCTGTAATAATAAAACAGTAGCTTGTACTTGATCCAAACTAAAATATGATTAATCCTTATTTGAAGCAAAACCAGCCTATTAGGTTTATTTAATGTTTATATGACCAAATTATGGAAAGATCCATTATCTGGAAATCCTGGATAACAGGTCCTATACCTGTACTACTTGATTATGGGTGCCTGTGTGTGTGGGGTCTCGGGGGATAAACGCCATAGACCATTATTAGATTAATTCTACAATACAAGGGAATAGACAAACAAGTGTAAACTGAAATAACAGTTCTTAAAGTTCACTACAGTTCAGTGTTGAAACAATTGATTGATTGTTTAAACAAGGACAAAACCTTGAGTCTGCCTCCGCTTTTTATGAACACGACTGCAAACTCTATAAAATGTTCCCTGCAATCTGAGGGCTGATGCCTCAATTCACCTAATGTCTATCGATTAACCCTGATTTCTTAACCGTGGTAAACTGCAGGAGTTAAATTGCTTCCAGATGCTTCTCTGCACTGGGGGATTATCAGACAGTTACTGATTTGATTTCCCACCGTGTCCCATGGCAATCACAGTCGTAGATTTCATCTCAAAGCTTCTAAAAAGCCTTGGCTTGTCAGAAATATCTGAATCACAGTGGGAAACTGAAAATGTACATTTCCCTCAACATCCTTCACCGCTTTAGTCTCCTCTGATTCACATTGTTCTGCAAATCCTTGCTGAAATCGCTTCACAGCTCTTATTTTGGCCTTGCTTTTCTGTCATAAATTCGATTATGAAAAGTAAATAATCTCTAGACAAGCACCTGCTGCTCTGCTCCCTGTATTAGAACTGGAAACAGAGTTCAACACAGTTGTGATGAGAAAGAAAGTTGGGCATATGTGTGTGTGCGAGGGGGTGAATGAGATGAACCAGTTATATAACCCAAGCTCTGGGTGTAGACAATTCTGCTTTAATGGAAACCAAGCATTTGGCAGGCTGCAAAGTTGGTTTTAGGTATTTCTTCATTGGCTGAAAATGCCCAAACCAAACAGCCGGCCATTTTCTTTAATGTTGCTGTTCTGCTTTTCACATCAATTAAAGTGTGTATGTGGTGATTTCCATGATTCTGTGTACATTGACTAACTTAACTTACAAATTCTGTGCTGCCTTCCCTGACATTCAGCCTGTCCCACCACACCACTCCAATGCTGCCTGCCCTGACCTTTAGCCTATCTCATCACATCACTCCAATGCTGCCTGCCCTGACCTTTAGCCTATCTCATCACACCACTCCAATGCTGCCTGCCCTGACCTTTAGCCTATCTCATCACATCATTCCAATGCTGCCTGCCCTGACCTTTAGACTATCTCATCACACCACTCCAATGCTGCCTGCCCTGACCTTTAGCCTATCTCATCACATCATTCCAATGCTGCCTGCCCTGACCTTTAGACTATCTCATCACACCACTCCAATGCTGCCTGCCCTGACTACAGATTTGTTTGACTGCACCTGTGCTTACCCTGGTGCCTTACTTACTTAGACCTCACCAGCCTTTCTCTACTCTTGATATATAAATCCCTTGGTAAGCTTGGTGTTTGGGTGACTTGTGTGTGGGTCATTATTTATGCTTTATCCAGAGGCTCATCCTGACGGTACCAAATATATGAATTTTAGAGACATCCAAATATATATAGTGCATTTTAATGATCATGCCCGGAATGCCATTTATGCTTAGTCAACAGTATTTGGAAGCAATCACTTAGTGGATTATTTGGAAGTACAGTATCATTTACAGGTATGAGACCTGTTATCAAGAATTTGCTGGTCCTGGGGTATATCTGGGTTATTACCTGTGGTTATAAGCAGGGCTGATCCTATCAAATGTGGGGCCCAATTGGGACCAGTTGGCGGGGCCCCTAGACAAAGTGTTGCTGGCTACTGACACAGCAAGTATTTAGGAAAATAAGGGCATACAGGCACAAAATAGAAAGGAAAGGGGCAGTGCGGGGCCCCCAGAGGTGCGGGGCCCAATTGGTCCAATTGGCCTAAGGCCGGCCCTGGTTATAAGGGTTTTTTTCTGTAATTTTTTATCACCATACCTTAAGTCTGCTAAAAAAATAATTTAAACATTAAATAAACCCAAAAGGCTGGTTTTGCTTCCAATAAGAATTAATAATATTTTAGTTTGGATCAAGTACAAAATTCTGTTTTATTATTACAGAAAAATGCAAAACATTTCATTAAAATGGGAAATTGCCTTCCTGTAATTTAAAGCATTTCTGTATAACAGGTCTCTGTATAACGGATCCCATAATTGCATGGATTTCACGGTTTCAAATGCATGCATTCATGAGTTTCAATAATAGCCCAGATCTCAGGATACCCATATTGGTTTCTTATGAAATGGTGCCTACTGGCTGCCCCAAGAGCCACTATTACTGTGGCACCTAAAATGTTAAACCTCTTCTAATCTGAAATGCACATTAGGTGGAAAATAAGAAACCTCTGTCTCCTAGATTTTATGCAATGCAAATATAAACTGCAAATTGCGGATTTTATATTTTTTTTTACTGGCCCACAGTTGCTCTAAGGGTTTCAACAGGGATATTATAAAGTGGTCAGTGGGAACCTTTACTCTACTACAGGTATGGGATCCATTATCTGGAAACCCTTTATCCAGTAAGCTCCAAATTAAGAGAAGGCTGTCTCCCATAGACTCCATTTTATCTATATAATTCATTTTTTTAAAAAAAATAATTAACTTTTTATCTGTAATAATAAAACAGTAGCTTGTACTTGATCCCAACTAAAATATAGTTAGTTAATCCTTATTGGAGGTTAAACCAGCCTATTGAGTTTATTTAATATTTAAATGATTTTCTAGTAGACTTAAGGTATGAAAATCCAAATAATGGCATGATCCGTTATCCTGAAAACCCCAGGTCCTGATTTGTTTTTATAGCATTGGCGTTTAGTAGATGGGTGATTTTTAGCTGATATGGCCTATACTATACTGTGCATAATCTTCACTAGTTCCAGCTAGAATGAAGTTTTTCCATTTGAGACATCAAATTATAGAACAAATTATTCAGATTTAAGATCAGTCCTTGGAAAAATCACTTTCTTCTCATTGCATTTATTTATAGGACATGTGACTGATGCTTGTATCCCATTTTAGTTTAAACAATGTCCATGGCTACAACGCCAGAGATGAGATAATTAAGAGTAAAACAGACATAGAGTGAAGATGAAAGCTAACACGTTAACAGCTTCTTTGACAAATTTAGGAATAATGAAGATGTGCCTTTGAGCTTCCCTTCTACTGTAAATCAATATAATTTTTTTGCAGAAAAATCCAAGTTCGTCAGTGGAGCTGTAAATGTTTGAACATTATTGAACGGAGCGCATTACAATTATAATTAACAGTGGCAAAAATAATTGGAGATGAATAATGGAGCAGCACAAGCAACACCTCCACCACTGGTCCCCTGATTCAGAGCAGAGTAGTAACTAATAAGCTTTCTTCTTAATACATTTGGACAAAAAAGTTGCCACAAGAAAAATCTCCCATTCACTTTCAGCGAGAAAAATTGTTGCGAGTACAAAATATAATGATGTCCATTTTTTTTCATTCAAAAGGCTATGTTTAATGTGGGCATTAATGTTATAGCACCCATATGGAACTTTATTGATCACAACTAATGGGTGGGTGAATTTTTACCTTGGTCTTGTTGCTGTGTCTCTTCCTTAAACTGTGGTTCATTTTCTGTATCAGTGGGTGTGATGTTCATTTGGGTCTATTAAAGGAACAGTTTAGTGTGAAAATAAAAACTCGATGAATAGATTATGCAAAAATAAAAATTGTTCCTAATATAGTTAGTTAGCCAAAAATGTAATGTATAAAGGCTGGAGTGACTGGATGTCTAACATAATAGCCAGAACAATACTTCCTGCTTTTCAGCTCTCTAACGCTGAGTTAGTCAGTGACTGTAAGGGGGGCCACATGGGACATAACTGTTCAGTGAGTTTGCAATTGATCCTCAGCATTCAGCTCAGATTCAAAAGCAACAGTTATGTCCCATGTGCCCCTCAAGTCACTGATTGGCTACTGCCTGGTAACCAATCAGTGGAAACCAAGAGAGCTGAAAAGGAGGAAGTAGTGTTCTGGCTGACATCCAGTCACTCCAGCCTTTATACATTACATTACTAAGTAACTATATTAGAAATTTTTTATTTTGCACAGCCTATCTATTTAACCAGATTTTATTTTTACACTGTACAATTCCTTTAAGTTCCAAACATGTTGTGAACACACAATAAACACATGCATTTTGCAGCTAATTCTGCCTTATAGTTTTTCTTGCTATTTTATAGCAAAATAAACGGACCCCTGTGTTATTCCACTAAAAACACTGGTTCAATTAGAAAATGCTCCATTTACCCTCCACTTACTGTAATTTATCCATGAATTCCTTCCTTTAACAAGTAACCTTCTATAAGGTACTGTATCAAATGCATTAGCAAAGCCTAAATTAGATCACATCCACTGCCATCACAGAGTCAAGGTTCCTTCTCACCTCCTTATAAAAGACAATTTCATTCATCTGGCAAGATCTATAATACATAAACCAAGCTGGCATAAACTCACATTATTGTAATTAGCAATGTATACAAGCATATTATCCCTTATTGCCCCTCCCAAAAGCTTTCCTACCTCTGATGTCAAACTAATAGGCCTAGAGTTTTTAGGCTGAGAAATGGATCCTTTTATGAATAGCAACACCACATTCTCAATTAGCCACATTCTCAATTAGCCAATCTACAAGTACCATGATAGACCGAAAAGCTCATTTAGTACTCTGGGATGAATACCATCCGGCCCTGGACCTTGTTTTTTACCTTTACATGTTCTAGTTTCTTTTGAATTTACTCATGAGCCATCCATTCATTAATAGTTATATTGAAGGTTAATGAAACCTTCATTAGCTGGTTCCTCAGTTGAGTAAAAGGTAGTATGGAAGCTGGCACAACAAGGCTGTTACAAGCAGGATAGACACTGCATATTCCTTAAATGCAATTGATGTAATGTTGCTCTTGTAACAGCCTTGTTGTGCAAGTTTCCATTCTACTTGCGATAAATTGGAGACACTGAAAACCAGGCAGAACTATAGCTCTAAGAGTCAGGGTGTGCTGGTGAGTACTTTGCCCTCAGTTTACTACTGCAAAAGAAAGGGGGTTGATTAATACACCTTCCCTGGTTCCCTTCACTAGTAATTTGGCATCTGTGCAAGTGCATATACTTTCAAAAACAGGGGTTTTAGCTACAGATCCCTTCTCTGTTCCTGTACCCTGTAATGGGGCAGAACTATTCCACCAGCAACATTCCATAATGGGTCAGCACCATTTCATCCGGCAATACTGTGTAATAGGGCAGCACAATTACACCCAGAAATGATCCCTGTATTAGAGGACTGTACACTTATATGGAGCAGCACAAGTCCCCTCTAATACTATTGTGTAATTCCTCCACAATTCCCTGCATCCCTAGCCTGTCAATCAGTAACAACATAATTATCCACCCGACCTACCCCCAATGAGGCAAGCAACACAAATGTTCTTCCCCAACAACCTCCTATAAGGTGTCAACAACATAACTACCTCAGAACCCATCTCTTTGTCTATATGTAAAAACTGCTTGTTGTGACATTGTTCCTTAACCAGCAATTAGCTTTCTTCTGCCAACTGCAGTTGGAATGTTGAAAGCAAATGCAAACTTCTTGCTGTAGGTTACAGAGTAGTCTTTGCCAAAGTATGTAAGCTATAAAAGGAAAACTGTACCACCAAACAATGTAGGTCTCTATAAAAATATATGGCATAAAACAGCTCATATGTAAAATCCTGCTTCATCGAAATACACCATTTCAATATACTTTTTTAGTAGTATCTGCAATTAAACCGAAATAGAAAATTGCCGTTTTAAAAACTAACCCCAGGGATCCTACGATTCACAGTGCACACAAACACTCCATACATGTTAGGTCACATGAGCCCATTAGTGGACAAAGTTCTGTCTTTTGCTCCCAAACTTCTTCCTGTTCTAGTTACAGTTGTAGTATTTCTGGTTAGGTGATCTCTGAGGGAGCACACAGACAATCACAAAATGAGGAAAAAGGCAATATTTATTGATATATATTTTCCAGCTTGTTAAGATTATTTAACATGACACCTAGGGCCAGATTCAGTTGAGTGGGGAAAACATTTAACACGTGAAAACTTATGGATGAGATTCTATTTTAGGAGAAAACACTTTTCTCAAAATTCAGTTACAGTTTTTTTCCATATACTTCAATTATCATGTGATAAACCATGAGATAAGTTTTTCTGAATTGAATTGCATCTCAAATTGAATCTTGTGCATGAGTTTTCACTAATGAGGGGAGAATTTCTCCCGTTTTGCTTTGCTAAAAATTTGCGAAATGTCAGAAAATTAGCGAAACCCGAATTTTGACGCCCGCATCAATTCGCGTCAATTTTGACGCCGGTGTTAAAGTCAATAGATGGCCGAATAATGTTGAAGTACAGAGGTATTATTTATTTTTTCTATGTAATAATAAAACAGTAGCTTGTACTTGATCCAAACTAAGATATAATTAATCCTTATTGGAAGCAAAACCAGCCTATTGGGGTTATTTAATGTTTACATGATTTTCTAGTAGACTTAAGATACATAGATCCAAATTACAGAAAGATCAGTTATCCAGAAAATCCCAAGCATAGGTCCTATACCTGTATAGTTTTCCTTTAAAGGAAAGTTCATTTTAGAATTTACTTTTTATTATTGTTGTTTTACAAAATAAATAAATGTACCCAAAAAATTGATTAATTTTTAAAGTTTTAAATTAACATCATTTTATAGGTCAAAATAAAATACTTCCACTGACCCTGGAAAGTACAGAGACTTCCCTTCAATATAACAGTAAATCCTAAAATATATTTAATAAGGAGAAATATGTACGTGGAGAGGCTTGTTTTCCCAGCATGAAAATTACAGCAATTACAGAGGGTTTAGTGCTTTCCCTCACTTTAAGGTCAATCAGTAATAGCCGAACGCTAATTTGAAATTACAAATGTATCATTTAAAAACATTTCTTTTCGCTTTTCACCGATTGAAATGTTTTTTTTTTTATTCCATGTAGAAATGAGTGAATAAAAGGTTTATGAATGACCCTGCCTTATTCAGTGTGACATCCACAGGCACTTTTATTGTGCTCACTCAGAGATGCAAGAAAATAATTTGGTTAAATCCTCATTGTATCGACGTTACCTAGTTTCCACCATGAATAAATATAACTTCTTCCGCTATCCGAGGGGCAAAGTCACTTTGAAACATAGCAATTTCAGGCTCTTCAAACAATATGTATTTTTCTCACTTTCCTGCCCATTACCTACCATAGTAAATCACTATGCTGAAGTGTCAGAAAAGTTCTGCAGTGTGATTACTTTACTTTCTTTTCATGTAATCCTTGGGAAAGCGCTGCTGGCAGTATCTGCTATTTGCAGAAAATCACTCTCCCCAGGGGGCCACAAAATACCTTTGAATTGGGTCCTATGTGATGTGCCATAGATAAAACCAGGGCCGGAACTAGAGGTTGGCAGAGTAGGCACGTGCCTAGGGCGCAAAGCTGAGGGGACACCAGGCACGTACCTGCTCTGTCGCCTACCCCGTGTCCGGTCCCGTCTCTCCCCCACTGCCGCTGGTGTCTTACGCATAAATGCTCTCTGCACATGCGCGCACACATTTCGCACATGTGCCCTGGCGCAAAAATGCGTGCTGGAGCGAAATTTCGCACATGCGCAGTCGAGCACGCACAGTGCTGGCGCCGTGGCCCTCCAGGTTGCCTAGGACGCCTTCCCGGGTTGGCCTAGCTCTGGGTAAAACTGTCCTTGTGTATAACAGGGTGAAGAGACCTCCTTCTGCATTTGCACAACATTATACAAGATGGCAGAGATTCACTGATCAATTCAAAGAGATTTTCAGGGGTTACCCGCAAAAACCTGCGATACCCTGCGGGTTGCGGGTAGAAGTTCCGGGTGTGGGTATAGACGCAGGTCGGTGGTTCTGCTCAATATTGATTTTTACTCCTTTTTTTGATCACGCCTACTTCCAATGAGGTCACTTCCGGGTTTGCAATGACAGCATTTCCTGTTTTACTCCTTTTTTTCTGATCACGCCTAATTCTGATGATGTCACTTCCAGTTTACGTTGACAGCACTTCCTGATTCTTGATGGTCAGCGGGTTATGGATAAGGTACTTGCGGGTCAGGTCAGGTAGCGGGTCCAAGCGGGTAAGAATGCGGGTCCGGGTTGAGGATTGCAGGTTGCGGGTACGGGTCGGATATGGGTTCCATAAAATGGACCCGCTCGGGACTCTACCACAGAGGGCACAATTTTCCATAGGTAACAAAACGCATATGCGCATATGGTTAACTTTTAGTATATCATAGAATGGCTAATTCTAAGCAACTTTTCAATTGATATTTTTTTTTTATAGTTCTTTAATGATGTGCTTGCTCTTTTCCCTCTTTCCAGCTTGCAAATTGGGATCACCCATCTAAAAAACAAATGCTCTGTAAGCCTACATATTTATTGTTATTGCTACTTTTTATTACTCTCCTTTCTATTCCAGTCTCTTATTCAAAGCAATGCATGGTTGCTAGGGTAATTTGGACCCTTCCAACAAGATTGCTAAACCTGGAGCACTTTTGAATATCCCTCCACACGATACTAAATGTTAACTCAAAGGTACACAACCCCTTTAATAATTTACGGTTGTCACACATAAAAGTCTTTCCTGTTATCCATTTTATCAGTAGATCAGTTTGCAGGCTGATAAAGGATACTTGGATGTTATGCCCATAAGTAATACTGAGCTTGTTCTGATAAATCAGTGTGAGATTTGTAAGAAAAGGAGCCCTGCAATTATCACTAGTATGAACATGGCAATAGTTCTGTGGTCCCACTGGTGAGTTGTGTTAATAGGTACAGCTGCCTTGTGTTACTTCTCAAGCTAGGGCTGCCACCCGTTTTGACCCAGACAGTTTTCCGAAGGGCTGCCTGGGTAGAGTTGGCAACTTTTCATCTGTTGCAATCTGGGCAGGGCTGTTATGCGGCAGGGGCGGGTAGTTACATCAGGGTTGGGGCTATGATGCAGCGTCTGGCGATTGGCTGGTCACCACGTCGATCATAGGAAATCCGGCAGTTTTAACCCAAGCAGCCCTTCAAAAAATCCGGCTGTCCAGGTCAAAATCGGTCAGGTGGTCAAAACTGCCAGTTTTCCAAATTAGGAAAACCTGGCAGTACTCCCTAAAATTGATGCGGTGATTGGCCAATCAGCAATCACCACACCATAGCCCCCTCCTGATGTCACTACCCGACCACACAGTGTCACAACCCTGCCCCCCATTGTATGTCCCTGGCCCTTGGCCGGATTCAACCAGGACAAAAGGTGGCAACTCTATCTCGAACAAAACAGCGGTTGCATCTTATTCACTAGGTTGTAAATGACCCTTGTATTTTTTTTATATATATTTCAATACTTATCTACAAAACCATATTTTGCACATTGTTTTAAAAGGACTCATTTGCAATCCCAAACTCTGAGTGCACAGTATAAAATAGGCCCCAACTAGCACAAAAAAGCCACAGGCCTCTGGGCTACATTTTGGACTAGTTGTACCTTCTGATGCTGCATACTGGATTTTTCATTTGTGCCTCTGGGGTCACGAATGATTCCTCAAGTGTCTGTAAAATTGAGATACTTTAATCATAGCAGTACCTCATTCCTTAAACTCATATTTTGAGGGTAATGTTATCAAAGTCACAAACTTTGGACCCTGTATAAAGTGGTGGATTAATAACATGTGGGGCCCCTAACAACAACATACACTAGGCCCTCCATCTAGGCTACTGCTGGGTCCCAATGCATACAGACCCAGGCACGCTTGCACCCGAGCTCTCTATGGGGCAAATTTACTAAAGGGCGAAGTGACTAACGCTGGCAAAATTCGCAAGTGTGGCGTCATTTCGGTACTTCGCTGATTTACTAACGGGCACAGGCGTAACTTCGCTAACAAAAGAGGCTGGCGCTCATTTGCACTCAATCACCAGGCGAAGTTGCACTCTTGTGAAGGGACGTAACGGCAGAAATTCACTAAGATGCGGATTTTACTGAATGTTACCACTTGCGCCAGACTTGTCTTCGCCACCTCAGACCAGGCAAAGTGCATTAAAGTAGATAGGAGTTCCTCAAAATTTAGTTGAAAAAGTCCCAAAAACCGCTGGCGTCTTTTCCTTTTTTCAGGGTGATAGGCTGCGAAGAGCGTAAGTATTTTTGGGGGTAACCTGCTTTCCTAACATATGGCACATAAACTATACAGTGGGCACATGTGTAGGGCAATATAACAGCTAGGGTTGCCACCTTTTATAAAAAAAATTACCGGCTGCTGGGGGCGGGGCCTCAAATGGGCAGGACGTGACGTCAAAAGGGGCGGGTGTGAAGTCAAAAGGGGCGGGCCATGCCACGGACACCACGGACTCTAGAAGAGGCAAAAGAAAAGGTAAGTTGCGGGGGATTGGGGGCAGGCCGAGGACTCCTTTTGATCGTATTACAAATTTACCGGCAGCTACATTGCCGGTAAATTTGTAATACCTGCCCCAGCCTTGGCAGGTATTTTACCGGCTAGACCAGTAAAATACCGGCCGGGTGGCAACCCTAATAACAACTCTATTTCCCGGGCTTATGTAGTGTAATGTATTTGCTGCAAAATATACGTCCATTCAACTTTAATTTCCCGCCGTAGCCGTAGCCAACACTAACGCAACTTCGCTTCGCTGAATTAATGCTAGTGCAACCTTGCCAACGTTCGGAGCCCTGGACGCAACTTCACATGTTAGTGAATTAGCGTTGGCTGAGCGAATTTTCACCTTGTCAAAATGTTACACTGCCTGCAAAGCCGTCGCTGGCGAATTTTCGCCGCTTAGTAAATTTGGCCCTATGTCGGGTTGGGATCTTGCCTGCCTTCTTTTCCAAGCAGGTGCACCTACCATACTCAGCAGCACAAATACAAATATTCAAACAAAAAGTATAATAGAAATAATAATTGAAAAAAGCTAGATGGACCCCTCATAACACTGGACCCCTACGCTATAGCCTAGGGTAGCCCGTACATTAATCTGCCCCTGCCTGTATACTAACCCATAGCAATTAACCAAATAGTTCAGTTCATCAGGCCATAACTTTTGCAGGACAAAAACTTGTGTCGCACATTGGCGATAATAAAAGGCAACTGCAATGTATCTTGTTTAATTGTATTTTCTTTGTGATAAACGTTGGGCTCTAATAAGTGTAAATATGGGAGACGAACAGAATTCATTTTCTTTACAGACACTAATAAAACCAGTGTTGTGGCCAAAGCTTTTCTAGAGGGGAAGAAACTCGGTAGATAAAAAGATCAACGATACAGTCAAAATGAGCTTTAATTCATCATTGCCACAAAAAAAAACACACACACACGCACACAAAAAGTAACTGGGTTGTATGTGTGGATTAATTAATTTTTGAAAATGCAGCCTGACTGAGTGGGAGGACGGACAATATAAAAGTGCTCTTTAGATGTGTGTAACACTTTCTGAGGCTGTTCTGCCATCTGTCAGGGAAGGGAATGTGATTAAAATGAGCATATTTGTAAGGGAAAAAAACATGGTGTATATTAACTGCATATTGGCTAGTGCTGTAATGTGTCTGTAAAGGCTACAATAGGATTCTTTTCTTTTTATAGGATCCATTATTCGGAAACCCATTATCCAGAGAGCTCAGAATTACGCAAAGGCTGTCTCCCATAGACTCCATTTTATCCAAATAATGCAGATTTTTATAAATGATTTCCTTTTTCTCTGTAATAATAAAACAGTAGCTTGTACTTGATCCCGACTTAAGATATAATTAATCCTTATTGGAAGCAAAACCAGCCTATTGGGTTTATTTAGTGTTTACATCATTTTCTAGTAGACTTCAACTTTAAAGATCCAAATTACGGAAAGATCCAGAAAACCCCAGGTCCCAAGCATTCTGTATAATAGGTCCCATACTTGTATTATTTTATGACGAGGCATCCATGGAATTTTGGCATCTGAAGATAACATTTCGCTTTGCCAAACGAAATCGCAATATATAATACAGTGTAGTATATGTACAGGTGTGGATCCATTATTCAGAAACTCATTATCCAGAAAGCCCCGAATTACATCTCCCTCAATTTTCATGTATTAAGTCAAATTTTTTAAAAGTATCTCCTTTTTTTCTATAATAATAAAACAGTAGCTTGTACTTGATTACAACTAAGATATAATTAATCCCTATTGGAGGCAAAAGCAGTCTATATGGTTTAAATAATGTTTAAATGACTTTTTAAGTAGACTCAAGGTATAGAGATGGAAAGACCTCTTATCTGGAAAACCCCAGATTCCGAGCATTCCAGATAACACGTCCCATAGCTGTATAATAATATATATGTAGGAGGGTAACAATTTTGCTCACATTTACTTTAAGTAGTCCAACTGAAGGATTTATCCAGCCAATGGCCTCTTGTTTGTTACTTCTAATTTATTGTTTTGCTTTATAGTGCTTTGCCCTCAAGGAACACTATACAAATAAAAATATACATACATACATAAAAGGGCTGTACTTGTTTCAGAGTTGGGAGGCAGCTGTTTCCCTTTTCATGTCAAAGACTTCCATGGCACTACTAGTCCCTAGCCTTTAAAAAGGGAGTCCCAATGTGGGTGTGTCTCTTTGGACCACATTTTCTGTTGGTGCTGGAGAGCCTGGGGTAGAAGTCTCAGTAGGAGAAGTCAATTTCAGGGAAGATCCTCTAATAGGGCAGATTTAGCAAAGTGTGAAATTATAGCTCACCGCAGTAACATTCTACCACTCTGTTTATTCCTATGAGATTTTAAGAGGTTAATTGTTCCATAACTGATAAATACACCACATAGGACTGAATTAAGAGTGTTAGGGGGGAACGTAATATAAGTCAATAACGGTATAACTATTCGCAATGCGAAAAGTTATGCCTTTGCGCAAACAAATTTTACTTTGCGCAAATTTAATATAGCTTTCGTGAGCACGGAAACTATTTAGCAACCACTTCCGACAGTGGACGGCCGTTTGCGAATTTTATAGTTTATGACAATGGGCAGTCAATGTAATAAAACTTCTTACTGAAAAAGTTGTTACGTTTGCTCCAAAAGATTACGACACCTTCAAGCACTTCTTAAGAGTGTGCAATTACAATTCGCAATGCGTAATTACAATTCGCAATGCAATAACAGTTTAAGGAACAATTTTACATTGCGAGATGTGGATTTTTAGTCTTATCGGCGCAAATTGTTTTGCGCTTTGCGACTTTAATTACATTCCCCTGTTGGAATTTTACTGTGATGAGCTTTTAATTTCCCATGTAGATCAATCTGCCCCATCAAGTGAGAATCCACCTGAGATTAGTTAGTAGAGCAGCCAAAAGCTCCATTGAGCAGAAGGGTTAGTACCCTGGGTGTCACCCACCAGCATAGGCACTCAAACAGTTAGGCTCAGGGATAGAGAGATTACTACACTAAGCACCACTGGAAGCATCCCTCTTGGTTATTCCCTATGTATGGGAACAAAATGTCGAAACAGAGGCAAGGATTTATTATAGTATATAAAGAAAAGTAACTGGGAAAATAAAGAGGTTGATTTATGTTGAGTGAAAAGTAAAAGTAGCTCGGAGAGTGGGTCAATGGTCTAAGGTTTTGCTGGTCTAGTGGGTAAAAATGTGGGTCTGTGTCATGTGCCACCGGTCCTGGTTTCAAATATTGGTTCTGCGCAGGACTCTCCTTTAAGGTTCCCTAATGCAAACTAATAGGAAACTAGGATTAGGCTCGTAGGGTGTCTAGACTTTTGCTCTTATATAATAAGATATAACAAAACTAGTGACGGGCAAATCCAGGGACTGCCGGTCCAGATCCACAGCCACATTCCCGATACGAAGGCTACTTACTGCCTCAAAAACACGGGTAAAAACACGTGCGGCAGCGCATGCGCACACACATGGTGGCGCAGGTGCACATATGTGTCGCACTGGGCCCCCAGTCCGACCCTGGGTAACTCTGTGTGTGAGAAATTTGCAAACCGCATTGAAGTAAATTTTGAGGCACAACAATTTTATGCCTGCAATTATACTGACGCGCGATAAGTTTTTTTTTGCATCGGTTTTTTCGCTGGCGCATTTTTGCCGCTGTTTCATGAATTCTTTCGAAGCATGGAAATTCATGAATTCGTGCCTGCCAAAACATATCCCTATCTCAGTTTGTACAATATTGTGTATCCAACTTACTAGGTGAGCAAAACTTTTCTGCCATCTCCTGTAGAATTCTATACTACCCTGCTGTGAGAGTCAATTGAATCAAAGTTAGGTTTATCTGCAGGTTAGAGTTCATTGAAGAACGTATAATGTCTATTCCACTTAAAGTACAGTCCGCTGGACCAGACACAAAGCCTTAAAAGTCCTGTTAACTGCAAGCTGACCAGTTCAGATACTCTTAATAATAATTACTGGCTAAAACATAACTTTTAATAAATATATTAAAACCATGACACACAACCACAAAACAGAGTGATAACAACAAGACTTCATGATCACAGTTATGAAGTCCGGGAAAAGTATCCCTAAAAACATTTAAAACTCAAGCTATAGGTAGGACGGTGTGTAGCACAAATTAAAACTGTCTCAATTAACAGCGGTTACAAGCAGTGAGAGTAATGGATGCCAGTCGCAATCCCAGAGCCCTCCCTTCCAAGAGTTCCCCAGGCCAATATTTCTACCTAGCTACGTGGGGAGGAAGTGGGAGCTAGTCGCCCACCGTCCACCTATGCCACAAGCCCGACGCGTTTCGCCGTTTGCGCGGCTTCCTCAGGGGCATATGTGCCGGGTGTGTGTCAAAATGAGGTTTAAATAGCCTTCTCTAGCCGTCCGTTTGATCGGGCGCTTCCGAATGACGTCACTTCCGGTCGCGCATGCAGTGACTCCTCTCAGACGCCTCAAAATGCCTATTGCGCATGCGCTGCCCATACTCAGCTCGTCACGCATGTCGTCAAATCCGGTTGCGTTAGTAGTATTCTCCTTCAGAAGTTTCACTATGTTTCCTGCGCATGCGCTGCCCCAATTGATGCTGAATAATCAGTTGTTGGAGCGCATGCGTCAATTCCGGTTCGGCATATAGTGGATGTGTGTAGATGCCTCGTTTGTCCACTGCGCCTGCGCTGTTCCCATTACCCTTGATGGTCAGTCTTATGTCCATTTCTTTAAAAATCACTTGTGCATTAATGTCATGCGTATACGTTACCAATATGACAGTCATTGCTATGGAATATAGGGCAAGTAGCCAATTCGATATATAGTCTGGTACATCTTGCGCATCTACACCCCATATAATACGCGTTGCTATGGTGTATAAGGTTAGTAACCAGTTAAAGGTATAGTCCAATTCTACACACAAAGTAGCAAACGCCCCATATTTTGAAACACTGATACTCAGGGTAATGGCGAGCTAGAGATCGCTTCAAGTTACTGAAAGGAACAACCCCTACATTAATTTATAAGGCCATTGCTCATAAATAGTTTTCTCAATTAATTCTTAGTTGATTCTTGTGTGGAGAAAAATTACAATTATAAAAATTATAAAAATGGAGAGAAGGTAAAGCCTTCATTAAGGCCATGTGGCACTTTGGTGTTTAACCAATAAATACATTGCGCTTCGCGTTGCAATAATTTCCTGTCAATGTCGCCAACCCGCATTGTAGGTTTAATGTGATCTACTGCTGTAAATTTTAACATCTCAATATTGCCATTATGTATTTCATTAATGTGTCTTGCTACCGATGTATTTCTCCTGTGCTTTACATCTCCCACATGCTCAAGTATCCTTCTCCTGAATTCCCGTTTTGTTTTGCCCACATAGCGTTTCCCACATTCACAATTCATCAAGTATATCACTCCCGATATTTTACAATTCATAAAATATTTTAAAGTGTAAATGGGGATATCCAATCTTCCATGGCATGTCGACGCTTTTTCAATGAAAGGGCAGGCCTGACAGCTACCACATTTGTAACAGCCTTTTGTTGTATTTTCTAACCATGTTGGTTTGGCCCCACTGCCGAGATGACTGTGCACTAATTGGTCACGTAGATTTTTACTACGCCTGAAAGTGATTGTGGGATTGCTCCCAATGACTTCAGATATATCTTTGTCCTGCTCTAAAATATGCCAGTGTTTGCATAGAATTTGACGAATTTCCTTATGTTCTGAACTATAGTTCCCAATGAACCTTATCACTTTCTGATCATCACTGGCGGTGGAAAGTTGGCTATTCGCTGTCAATTTTCTAGGAACCAGGAGGTGACTTCTGTCTGCAGTAAGCGCTCTCTTGTAAGCTTTCTTAAGGGAGTTGTGACTGTAACCCCTCAATTTGAATCTTTGATACAATTTGTCTGCTTCAATCTTAAAATCAGACAAAGTGCTACAGAGCCTTCTGACCCTTAAATACTGTCCTGTCGGAATGCCTCGAATGAGGCGTGCAGGATGTTGACTTTGAGCATGTAGGAGATTATTGGTTGCTGTTTCCTTTCTAAACACCGTGGTTTGGACATTGTTGTTAGTGTCTCTATAAATTCGGATGTCAAGGAAATTGATTACGTCTTTATTGATTTCAGCCGTGATTCTCAAATTTATATTGTTACTGTTCAATATTTCAACAAACCTTTGAAAATTTTCTGGAGAGCCTGACCATATTAACACTACATCGTCTATGTAGCGTAACCATAGTACAATGTTTGCTGTGAATTCTGCGAGGGTTTCATTAAATACAAAGTTACGCTCCCACCACCCCAAATAAATATTGGCATACGTAGGGGCGCAGGTACTGCCCATCGCTGTGCCGCGTATTTGATGGTAATAGCGACCGTTAAATGTGAAAAAGTTGTGTTTGAGTAAGAATTCCAACAGTTCTACCACAAAAGAATTATGTTTCTTATATTGTTGTCCCCTTTGTTCTAAAGTGTCAATGACCGCTTTAAGTCCTATCTCATGCAAAATGCTTGTGTAAAGCGATTCTACATCTAAGCTGGCCAGGTAATGGTCCTCCCCTAGAGATATTCCTTCCAGATGCCTTAAGGCATCCATGGTGTCTAATATGAAAGACGGGAGACTGTATACAAATGGTTTTAGTATTTGATCGATATAGATACTGGCAGGTTCCGTTAGGCTGCCTATACCAGAGACGATTGGACGTCCTGTCGTGTAAAACGTAGGGATGGTGGGAAATTTCACCATCATAAAATTGAATTCCTCCTTACTGATAATGTTAGATTCTTTCCCTCTTTCAAGAATGCAGCCCAACTCTGTCTGGAAAGCCTTAGTAGGGTCACTACTCAGTAGTGTGTAACAATTCTTATCTCTTAGTAGGCGTAGGCATTCCTGAATGTATTTTTCTCTATCTTGAATTACAATATTGCCTCCCTTGTCGCTAGGTTTGATTATTATATTCTTGTTTTTTTCCAATTCTATGATGCCTTGTCTGATCTTATATGTCAAGTTCCTAGGTTTATTAGAATTCTTACTCAAACACAACTTTTTCACATTTAACGGTCGCTATTACCATCAAATACGCGGCACAGCGATGGGCAGTACCTGCGCCCCTACGTATGCCAATATTTATTTGGGGTGGTGGGAGCGTAACTTTGTATTTAATGAAACCCTCGCAGATTTCACAACAAACATCGTACTATGGTTACGCTACATAGACGATGTAGTGTTAATATGGTCAGGCTCTCCAGAAAAATTTCAAAGGTTTGTTGAAATATTGAACAGTAACAATATAAATTTGACAATCACGGCTGAAATCAATAAAGACGTAATCAATTTCCTTGACATCCGAATTTATAGAGACACTAACAACAATGTCCAAACCACGGTGTTTAGAAAGGAAACAGCAACCAATAATCTCCTACATGCTCAAAGTCAACATCCTGCACGCCTCATTCGAGGCATTCCGACAGGACAGTATTTAAGGGTCAGAAGGCTCTGTAGCACTTTGTCTGATTTTAAGATTGAAGCAGACAAATTGTATCAAAGATTCAAATTGAGGGGTTACAGTCACAACTCCCTTAAGAAAGCTTACAAGAGAGCGCTTACTGCAGACAGAAGTCACCTCCTGGTTCCTAGAAAATTGACAGCGAATAGCCAACTTTCCACCGCCAGTGATGATCAGAAAGTGATAAGGTTCATTGGGAACTATAGTTCAGAACATAAGGAAATTCGTCAAATTCTATGCAAACACTGGCATATTTTAGAGCAGGACAAAGATATATCTGAAGTCATTGGGAGCAATCCCACAATCACTTTCAGGCGTAGTAAAAATCTACGTGACCAATTAGTGCACAGTCATCTCGGCAGTGGGGCCAAACCAACATGGTTAGAAAATACAACAAAAGGCTGTTACAAATGTGGTAGCTGTCAGGCCTGCCCTTTCATTGAAAAAGCGTCGACATGCCATGGAAGATTGGATATCCCCATTTACACTTTAAAATATTTTATGAATTGTAAAATATCGGGAGTGATATACTTGATGAATTGTGAATGTGGGAAACGCTATGTGGGCAAAACAAAACGGGAATTCAGGAGAAGGATACTTGAGCATGTGGGAGATGTAAAGCACAGGAGAAATACATCGGTAGCAAGACACATTAATGAAATACATAATGGCAATATTGAGATGTTAAAATTTACAGCAGTAGATCACATTAAACCTACAATGCGGGTTGGCGACATTGACAGGAAATTATTGCAACGCGAAGCGCAATGTATTTATTGGTTAAACACCAAAGTGCCACATGGCCTTAATGAAGGCTTTACCTTCTCTCCATTTTTATAATTTTTATAATTGTAATTTTTCTCCACACAAGAATCAACTAAGAATTAATTGAGAAAACTATTTATGAGCAATGGCCTTATAAATTAATGTAGGGGTTAGGGATGTAGCGAACTGTTCGCCAGCGAACTAGTTCGCGCGAACTTCGACTGTTCGCGTCCGCCGAATGTTCGCGAACGTCGCGCGACGTTCGCCAATTGGTGTTCGCGTTCGATTCGAAGTAAAATTTCGTTCGACCATTTGACCATTCGATCGCTAAAATCAAACGATTTCCATTCGTTCGAACGATTATAAGCATTCGATTGAATGAAATCATTCGATCGAATAGCTTCGATCGTTCGATTCGAACGAAAATCCTTCGATCGTACGAATAAAATCCTTCGATCGTTCGATCGAACGATTTTATCGAGCGTTCGAAGTTCGCGAACTGCTCGCTTTTTTTGCCGGTGTTCGCGAACGGCGTTCGCGAACACATTAGCGGCAGTTCGCTACATCCCTAGTAGGGGTTGTTCCTTTCAGTAACTTGAAGCGATCTCTAGCTCGCCATTACCCTGAGTATCAGTGTTTCAAAATATGGGGCGTTTGCTACTTTGTGTGTAGAATTGGACTATACCTTTAACTGGTTACTAACCTTATACACCATAGCAACGCGTATTATATGGGGTGTAGATGCGCAAGATGTACCAGACTATATATCGAATTGGCTACTTGCCCTATATTCCATAGCAATGACTGTCATATTGGTAACGTATACGCATGACATTAATGCACAAGTGATTTTTAAAGAAATGGACATAAGACTGACCATCAAGGGTAATGGGAACAGCGCAGGCGCAGTGGACAAACGAGGCATCTACACACATCCACTATATGCCGAACCGGAATTGACGCATGCGCTCCAACAACTGATTATTCAGCATCAATTGGGGCAGCGCATGCGCAGGAAACATAGTGAAACTTCTGAAGGAGAATACTACTATCGCAACCGGATTTGACGACATGCGTGACGAGCTGAGTATGGGCAGCGCATGCGCAATAGGCATTTTGAGGCGTCTGAGAGGAGTCACTGCATGCGCGACCGGAAGTGACGTCATTCGGAAGCGCCCGATCAAACGGACGGCTAGAGAAGGCTATTTAAACCTCATTTTGACACACACCCGGCACTTATGCCCCTGAGGAAGCCGCGCAAACGGCGAAACGCGTCGGGCTTGTGGCATAGGTGGACGGTGGGCGACTAGCTCCCACTTGCTCCCCACATAGCTAGGTAGAAATATTGGCCTGGGGAACTCTTGGAAGGGAGGGCTCTGGGATTGCGACTGGCATCCATTACTCTCACTGCTTGTAATTAGCACGCTGTTAATTGAGACAGTTTTAATTTGTGCTACACACCGTCCTACCTATAGCTTGAGTTTTAAATGTTTTTAGGGATACTTTTCCCGGACTTCATAACTGTGATCATGAAGTCTTGTTGTTATCACTCTGTTTTGTGGTGGTGTGTGTCATGGTTTTAATATATTTATTAAAAGTTATGTTTTAGCCAGTAATTATTATTAAGAGTATCTGAACTGGTCAGCTTGCAGTTAACAGGACTTTTAAGGCTTTGTGTCTGGTCCAGCGGACTGTACTTTAAGTAAGTAAGGAATAGACTCCTGTAGAATTCCCAATACAGAGTTAAAGAAGGTGACAGATTCCCCCTGGGCTGCTGAAATCAAATCATCATATTTATTTAGAATTCACTTATCATACAAAGCACTAATTCATGTGAAAGCAGCTGGTATTTAGCATTAGTGTTGCTTTAATTGTACTGACCTTAATACATCACGCATGAAAGGGAAAGTTCAGTCAGCTTTTTGTTTTTATCAAGTCTTTATTTATTTTTTTTCAGAGAGACAGAGAGAGAGAGCGCTGGCACCAAACATAAAATAGATTTGCTTCTTGAAGTATATCTCCCCCAGTCCTCCGAGATTTAGCAGCAAAACCTGTTCCTGCGGATGAATCAGCGGAACTCACAGATATACAATCTTCAAAAGATCTCGGCTTTTTCTTTTGCCTCTTTATTGATGATATTGCTCTACTGACAAATAATCTGTTTGAATAATATCACACTTTTAGCACAGAACATTAAAATGTTTAAAAGGCAACCAGGTAACTGGGTTCATTTACAGCCACTGTCTAATATGTCCTAATAAACATTTTGTACTTTTTACTACCTCTGACTGATTTTTGGAGGGACTCACAATTATTATTGGTTTTTTTTTTAAATTTACAAAGCCAGTGATACATTTAGACACTATTTATTTTATTTGACCCACAATAAAGGGTTTTAAATGGGTTGTTCTCCTTTAAAGTAACTTTTAGTATGATGTAAGGAGTGATATTCTGAGACAATTTGTAATTGGTTTTCATTTTTTTTTTATTTGCGGTGAAGCAATAATATCCGCTGCCATCTTGGCCCTCGTCTCCTCCATTCCTGTTTGGATGATCGGAATTGGGGAGTTGATGCGTTATCACTGGAAGTTAAAGGGGTTGCTCACCATTAAGTTAACTTTTAGTATGATGTAGAGAGTGATATTTTGGGACAATTTGCTATTGGTTTTTATTTTTTGTTATTTGTAGTTTTTGAGTTATAGCTTTTTATTCAGAAGCTATCTAGTTTGCATTATTTATCAGTAATCTGGTTGCTAGGGTCAAAATTACCCTAGCAGCAATGCAATTATTTAAATAAGATACTGGAATATGAATAGAAGTCAACCCGAATAGAAAGACAAGTTACTGTATAAAAAGTAGCAATAACATTAAATGTGTAGACCTGACTGATATCCAAGTCTTCTGCTGATATCGGTCGGCTCTTTTCCCACCATACACGCACCAAGTATTGCATGAAAATTCGTACGATATTATCTGTGACTAAAAGGGCTGTACATTATCTATGTCCAAGATATATTTCAGTTCAGAAGGCAAGCAAAGTAAAACAAACTTAGAACGTACATCAGCAAGCACCAAATCTAGGGAGTTGTGATGAGTGTTTCCTTGTGCTAGTTATATATTCATTGTCGAGCATCTTCTTATTCCCACACAGGTTGTGCCAGACATCCGGGAGATGTTAGCAACATTTTTGCAACAAGCATTAGGGATTTAAATAGACTCTTTCAGATGATATGATCCCCATCAGCCCAGCAGTAGAATGATGTGCTTAGCGTTCTTGTAGTTTCTGCTGCCATTAAAATAAAACGTGCTTGTGTTCTACCAGGTACATTACATGCTCATTAGAATGCAGAAAATACAGCAGGGAATAGACAGCAATTAATTTGCAGATAACTGGGAGCACCAATGCAGCAGCGACAGCAGTTAAATCGGGTTGCTGTGACATGACAGCAGATATGAATCTTACCAGCCAGGCTTAAAGGTGGTTTATAGTTGAGCTGTACATTTTTATATTACATTCAAGGGGATCTCCAGCCAAGCAAAGTCATTGTCATTGTAACCAACTTTTTGGTTTACATGAAAAGCAGCATATGTTTATCCCTTTCTCTTCTCTGGATCTACAAAATAGCAGAAGCCAATTCTTTTCTAATTCAGCTGGCTTCTCAGAGAACAGAAAGGGATAAACAAATATTGCTTTCGAATGTGTATTGGAAAGTTGCTTAGAATTATATCTTCGAAGCCAGAAGCAGCAATGAAGAAACAGGCAGACAAATTACTTTCAGTAGCATTTATGTACATTTAAAGATAACTTTCAAATATATTGAAAATGTGTTATTAATACATATTGTAAAGTTGCTCAGAATCACATTTACTTTCATGTTTCTTAACTCATCTCATTGGCATAGCGCCCCTGCAGGGTTGCCACCTGGCACGTATTTCAGCTGGTGGCCTAACGTATTTCAGCTGGTGGCCTAATTGTCCGCCCCTAACCCCAAAACCCTTGCTTCCATCCCCTCCCTGCATACCCCAAACCCTGTAAGGCAGATTAACCCGTAGGGGCCCCTACATACATATAGAAACAATAGAATTCTACCTGTATCTGACAATTCAGCACTAACAATGGCCGGTGTTTGGGTGCCTTCAAAAGCACCCGATTAAAATTTTCCATCCAGCCCGATCAACGACCTGACTGATATCCAAGTCTTCTGCCGATATTGGTCTAATTTGCATTGGATCCTCTATTCTTGCCCCTGGAATTTCATGGCTCTGCAATGTGATGTCACAGCTTTTCCTGGTGATGTCACAGCACCGCTCATGACTTCACAACTGTGCCCCTTATTGCGTTCATCCCTTATGTTATCTGCCAGTTATCTGAAGAAAAGGTAGCAACCCTAATTGAAACACCTAGTGCACCTTAGTATTTATTTTTAATTACTATACCCCTGTTTGTGGCTGTGCTAAAGCCCTATGAACATAAAATGCTAACATGCAGAGCTATATAAATACAATACAACACTGATAAGTGAACTGTTTCAGAAGAAACAATTGTATTCTGGTACTGGAAAATACTTACAGTGCCACCTTGTGATGGAAAGTGATAGGAAAATATAATTTTCATTACTCTGGGTTAAAGCTAAATCTTTTCATTCGCTTGTGGTCAGGCGCTCAGACAATCTTTGAAATTAGCAAAATATGTTCTTTAAGCAAGTTTTTTTTTAATTATAACAGTAAGCAGAACAACATTTACTTATTGCATAGTGACACTTCAATATGTATTCTGCCTCAATGTAAGAAAATGAAGTAAATGATCTGATAGGAGTACATCATCATCATTTATTTATATAGCGCTGTCAAGATATGCAGTGCTTTTACATTTAATATCAATTGTGGGCTACTTATTAATGAATAACGTGCCACTTACAGTGCTCTAAGTAGCCGGTGTGCCACCATAACATTGGCTCTAGGACCCCTTTGAAGCCAAATAATTTAGATGTGTGAATACCCAAGGACACCCCTGTATTACAGTGAGAACTGCAGAGCGGTGCAACATTATTAACGGCTGCCATCTTGGTGCTCGGGTGTACTGAGAGAATCAAAAAACTACCTGCATGGACCCAGGACTATGTGATGTGAATAATGCATAATATTGTTTTAAAATGTATACTGTTTAATGCTGGTGTTTATTATAGTTTTCCAAATGCTTTCCTACTATAGGGGGAATATGTGGTGTTCATGCAAATGGCCTGTAGATGTCACTGTAGTAGTCAGATCAGGCCGGGTTGGGGCAGGCAGAGTACAAACAAAGTCAGGAAGGCAAGGGTCAAACCAGGAAGTCAATCAGAGGGGTTAAGCAGAAGAGGTAGTCGAATATCAGGCAGGGGTCAGGATACAGAATGTAGAATCGCCAACAGCCAGGCAGGGTCACAACAGGAAATCAGACACAGAATCAGGATCCGGATACAGAATACAAGCACAAAACTCCAAGAACAAATCCTATAACGGCCAATGTGAAGAAATGCTTTGTGGCTTTAAATACTTTTAAATTTCGAACCACTGCACGCTTGCATCACATGCCAGCGCGCATGCACAAATAAACCAGGAAGCGGCGCGCTGCGCACGCCTTAACTGTTACATTTTTGCGGCCCAGAGGAGCGGCAGCGTGGTGTCCCTGCAGACCTCCTCCCACTAGACCACCAGGGTGAGTTATCACAGTTCTGCTTGGGTTGAGCACTGTAATGGTTAAGCTGAACTCAGGAGAGGTGGTTAGGAGAAAAAAATAGGATCAGACAGCTAGAGTTTCTATGGGAACCAGCAATGCTATCTCTTCATTGGCTGTTAGACTGGAGGGTGTGTTTAGTAATCTGAGCTGTGAAGAATTGAGCATGCCCCTAAGCTAACAGCCAAAACAAATTCCTGAGGGAGGGGCAGAGTGGGTTAGAGGAGGAGAAGGAATTCTAAGTGATTAAGGGGATGATGCAGCCTTACTGTTAACGTTTAACAACCAGAGTGGCAGTTAACTAAAGATTTCAAAGAGGCTGTTCACGGATTACATTTTTGTGTGTGTGGAGGGGTTACATGTCCTTTAAGATCCTGGCCATTGCGCATTTACTGTCAGGTATTGCTGGCATTCGAGCTGGGGACCTTTGGGTTTCTGGCTCGATACCTTAACCTTTTGGCCAGGTGAGCAGCCTGTAGGGTTGCTCGCTATGTGTAACCTGGCCTCTGCAGTCCCAGCCCAGCTTCCGCCTGATTGGCCTCTCCAGCCCCAGCTCAGCTGCAGCCTGTTTGGCATCTACAGCCCCAACCCAGCTGCTGCCTAGTTTAATCAGCCAATCAGGGCTGACTCTTCCCTATTTAAGGGCAGCACTTAGACCACTCCTTGCCAGAGCATTGCATGGTTTTCCTAGTACTGTGGCAGCGCCCCTAACTAGGTAGTTCTAGCTCTTGCCCCTGTTCCCTCATTAGTCTGCCTTGTCTTGCCTTGCCTTGTCTTGTCCTGCTTACTTTATCTTGTATCTTCCCAGCCTTGACTTTGATCTGACCATGCCTTGCTTGTTCCTGATTTCTGCTTCCTGTTCCACCTTGTACCTTGCCCTGACTTCACCTTGTACTGACCTTGTCTTGCCTCTTCCTGATTCTTGCTTTCCGACCCTGCCTTGTACCCCTCTCTTGCTATCCTGCTTCCAGTCCTCTCTTGCTATCCTGCTTCCAGTCCTCTCTTGCTATCCTGCTTCCAGTCCTCTCTTGCTATCCTGCTTCCAGTCCTCTCTTGCTATCCTGCTTCCAGTCCTCTCTTGCTATCCTGCTTCCAGTCCTCTCTTGCTATCCTGCTTCCAGTCCTCTCTTGCTATCCTGCTTCCAGTCCTCTCTTGCTATCCTGCTTCCAGTCCTCTCTTGCTATCCTGCTTCCAGTCCTCTCTTGCTATCCTGCTTCCAGTCCTCTCTTGCTATCCTGCTTCCAGTCCTCTCTTGCTATCCTGCTTCCAGTCCTCTCTTGCTATCCTGCTTCCAGTCTCCTCTTGCTATCCACTCTAATAATCTCCTTCTGCTCCAGTCCTGTCTTGCTATCTGCTCCAGTCTCCCTCTGCACTCTATCCCCAGTTTGATCTGATCTACGCCCGCACCGTCCTGTCCCATCCAGCCTGTTCCTGTTCCACTCCTGCCCCGTCCAGTCCTGATCCTCGCCCTCTCCGTCCTGTTCTGCACCTGATCCAGACCGACTCTTCACCCTCATCAACCTGTTCCTGCTTTCCCTTCAAGTGTTCCCTAGGCACATACAGCTCCTGCCTCAAGGACTCGCCCTTTCCCTTCAGTCTCCACAGCTCCCCCGACCTAATCCTTGACATTTACCTGTTCACAGCTTTGAAGCAAAGGCACAAGAATTGATGTAAGCCAAGATGGCAGCTACCAACAATGCCAGGCAGCTCTGCCATGTTGACTACCATTCAGGGAGCACAGTAAACTTTCACTTCTGTGGTTAAGGAGTGGAGCAATGTAATAGTTCTACATTTAAAAAAAAAATGGCAACATTTTCATTTTCCTTTAAAAACCCATTTCTGTCTTAGTTAGAATTAAATAAATTCTTTGCACTTCCAGTACATATACTTTCCTGTTTTAGAACAGTAAAAACTGTAATTATACCCTTGGCACACATATATGGTTACAAATGAATAGTAATTATACACACCTTTACCGGGGAAACTTGCTATCAACAATTTATGAACACAGTGTATGTTACTAACTTCTTGGTCTAAAGGTAAGTACTGACACTTTTATCTGCAAAATCAGATTCAGAAACAATTTAAAGCACATGGATTATACAGTAAGTATGGTGGGGTAGTGCCCATGTTTAAAGAGGTGGTTGCCTTTAAGTATGTTATAGAGTGCCCTATGCCTAGAAACTTTGCAATAGGCTTTTATTATTCATTTTTTATAGTTTGTTTAATTGTTTGCCTTTCTCTTCAGCCACTTTCTAGCTTACAAATGTGGATCACTGACCCCTGCATCCAAAAACTATTGCCCCATGTGACTACAATTGTAGTGTTGCTGTTATTTTTTATCACTTATCTTTCAATGCGCGCCTTCTAGTTATACTCCCCTTTCTCGTTAAAGCCACTGTTTGGTTGCTATGGGGAAATAAAACCCTAGCAACCAGATAGCTGGTGCAATACCAAACTAGAGAGCTGAAATAAGTAAAAAACCATAAACAAATAAGACCAATTGCAAATTGTCTCAGAATATCAATGTTTACATCAAACTAACAGTTAATTTAAAAGTGGACCTCCCCTTTAAGCTATTTGAAAAAATATACTTGTATATATTATATATAATACTGTATATTCAACTTCACATAGAAAATATACAGAAGATATGGCTAAAACCCAGTAAAGGTCCCACCCAGTTTGGGTGGTTAACGACACACGTTACGTTGAAAAACTGGAAATGAAAGGCATTCTACTGTCATCTAAAAAATTGTGTTGGTTTTGCTACTAGAAGAAAACAGGCGACTATGTAATATACATTATTTTTTCAGTACTGTATTTAAAATAAAACAGCTGGTTCTCTCATCCACAGTTAAACTAGAAGGCACCGTACTCCTCTTGAACCAATGGGCCCTGGGCTATAGAACAGATTAACATGCAGAGAGGTCATTTAATTGCAGTTAACACTGCTGTTTTTCTGCATGAATTCCACAAGAGGTCAGTAAATGAATAGGACTCTGCCTGAATGTAAATCTTTTCCTTGGGGCACTCAGAAACAAGAAGCTGAATATTGTAATTGGGATGATAAAATTAACTGTTCTGTGCCTCCAATAGTGTTTCCATCCTCACATTTAATTCTCATTTAAACATGTTTAAAGTTATACATTGATTTTTTGAACACAATTCAGGAGTGCCGCAGTGCCATCCCCAGCCAATATACCAGGGTTGGCACCCCCCTTCTAAGGGATAGACTGTGCTCTGATTGTACTAGAGTGAAAAAGAGAGCAGCTCAGTCTTTAGAAGTAGTTCAGTCTCAGTAATTTAGTTTCCCTGTTTTAAAGGAATTGTTCAGTGTCAAAATAAAAACTGGGTAAATAGATAGGCTGTGCAAAATAAAACTAAATATAGTTAGTTAGGCAAAAATGTAATGTATAAAGGCTGGCGTGCCTGGATGTGTAACATAATAGCCAGAACACTACTTACTCACTTGCTTTCCACTGATTGGTTACCAGGCAGTAACCAATCAGTGACTAGAGGGGGGGGCACATGAGTCATAACTGTAGCTGACCTGCATGCTAACGATCAATTGCAAACTTACTAAACAGTTATGTCCCACGTGGACCCCCTTAAAGTCGCTGACTAACTCAGAGTTAGAGAGCTGAAAAGCAGGAAGTAGTGTTCTGGCTATTATGTTACACCTCCAGTCACTCCAGCCATTATACATTACAATTTTGGCTAACTAACTATATTAGAAAACATTTTTATTTTGCACAGCCTATATATTTACCCCGTTTTTTTTTTTTACACTGAGTTTTTCCTTTAAGCTCCCTCACTCACAGCAATAAGTCGGCCACACGCTGTCAGTAATTTGCACCCAAAACGTATCTGCTCCATTAAAATCCATAGAAAATTCACCTAAAGTCCTCCAACATCTGTCTGAATAAGGGAGCACAGCGGGGCAGGGGTGGCCCTGGGAAGAACAGGGCAGGTGTTGCCAGTGCACCCAACATCTCTGTAGTCTGGTGAAGCAAATCTAGACATAAAGTCATACAAGGTAATGCTTAGATTGGGCAGATGAAGGCGGAAAGGAGAGGAATTTAAGTTAGCGAGAGACCTATGACATCACTGCTTGCTATTAGAGGCACAAACACTATGAGTAATATCCAGAGTCGGACTGGGCCAGTGTGACAATGGGGAAAAAAACGTTGAACCAGACTCCCTCCCACTGCGCTGTCCTCTGACCTCCCCCCAATCGCCACAGCAAATATGTAAACAAGGGACGCAATCACATATGCGATGGGGCGCCAGGTGGGCCTCATGGCTGGATTGGTGGCCCAGGGGTGTGTATGTGTGGGGGGGTCCAAAAGGCAGCAGCCCCAGACCCCCAAGTCCAACGCTATTAATTTCATCTTGGTGTGCGCAATGATGTCATTGTACATAATGATGATGCGGAGAGCTCCAAAAGGACTGACATGCCCATGTAACAGCCCATGTATGGCAACCCTTAGACCCTCATCTGACCTTGAATTTGATTCTTATATCCACCTGTGCCTCGTCTAAATCAGTCTTTTTACTAAAGTATTGTGGATTCTCTGCTAACACCACTGCAAAAGGTTACAGAGCCCCTAATGGCCGCTCACTCACTAGAGAGTAAAACTGTGATAGGTCACACCTTAACAGTTTGCCCCTTGAATCTGTGTTTCATTGCTGTTTATATTTCTTCACACAGTAGGCCACATATAAAATATTTCAAAAGTCTATATTATATTAAAATGGTAATATCATTTAAAGATGATGTCTGGGGGCAATAAAAGTCAGTGTTTTTTCAGATATGTGCAGTTTTAGACTGCTAATCCTAGGCTTCCAACTCAGAAACTGTCATTTATTCTAGGGTTAGGTTTCCACATAGCCAAATAAGATTGCTGGTATGAGAGCTGCTGAGCTGAACGTCTGGTATTGACGATCTAAAACTGCACATATCTCAGAAAAAATAAATGTAAATGCAAAGGTGCTTAGAGAAGCATTCAGAGTAAGTTTAAATCAACTTATTTTTTTTGTCCTGCCGTCCCTTTAAGGTTGTTGAATTCCCCAGTAATGCTGTCTAATCGGCCTCTGGGCACAAGATATGATATGAAGATATGAAACACGGCGCTTTGTTTTCACATTAGTGGAGCTTGTTTTAAGGTAGACTGCAAAGGGCATTTGCCTTGTGTCCTCAGGATAAAAGAGGCCCCTTGGGGTAGAAACATAGGAAAAAAAAGTACAAGGGACATGTAAATGGGAAATAAATATTTATTTTTAGTATTTACTGTACGCAAGGAATGTAACAACTATTGATGAGCAAATCTGTCATGTTCACTTTGCCAAAAAATTCATGAAACCACAGAAGAATAGCAAAAAACATTGAAGTCAATGGGTACATTTTATGGTGTAAAATGTATTGAAGTTAATGGCCATTTTTTTCTCTGCTTTTTTTGTGCAATATACACAAGTCTATGGGTGTTTTTCACTGAGTTCTCTTCCACAGTGTTTTTTCTCTTTTGTTTATCGCAGCGAAAGTTATGTCTAATTTTTAGGGATGCACCGAATCCACTATTTTGGATTCGGCCGAATCCCCCAATCCATCTTGGAAGATTCAGCCGAATCCCGAACCGAATCCAAATCCTAATTTGCATATGCAAATTAGGGCGGGGAAGGAAAAAGTGGAAAAAATTGGTTTACTTCCTTGTTTTGTAACAAAAAGTCACGTGAAATCCCGCCCTCCCCACTATTTACATATGCAAATTAGGATTCGGATTTGGTTCGGCCAGGCACAAGGATTCCTTCCCGAACCGAATCCTGAATTCGGTGCATCCCTTCTAATTTTGCCACGGTTTCACAAAAAAAATGAAATTGCTTGTAGTGAATCAGTTGATTTCCTCAGTCTGCATTTTGTACGAAGTCAAAGCCACATCCATAGCCACAATGTTGTCCTGTCATCAGAGCCACTGTTAGAAATCACGGGCTCCGTACAACAAAATTTTCGGGCCCCCCAAGCCCAGTCCCAGATCCCGCCCACTCCACATCACAGTTAAAAGACCACACAGACATCAGAGCTAAAAAAGATAACCCCCCCCCCACACTCAAGTTATAAAAAGCTATTGGGGACCAGGGCCGACATAAAAGTTTTTTTTAAAAAGCATTGGTGCCAGGGCCCCCCTTACAAGTTAAAAAAAATATGGGCCCCAAAGAATATTTTTTTTAAAAACATTGGCGCCAGGGCCCCCCTTTCAAGTTAAAAAAAATTGGGACCTCTAACAATATTTTTTAAAAAAACATTGGCGCCAAGGCCCCCCTTACAAGTTAAAAACACATTGATGGCAGGGGCCTATAGAGTATTAAAAGTATACATTGGTGGAGGTGGTGGTGGAGGGGATTTTTTGGAAAAAAAAACGCACATTGGTGTTCAGAGGAATTGAACTCGTGGTTTCAGGACTTCAACTTCGCCTCATTTTGTGACTTTGGGTCTTTTCGCCACTTCAGGACTTCAAATTCGGCTGTTTTCGCGACTTTGGGTTTTTTGGGCACTTCGGGACTTTTAGGCGCTTCGGGTCTTTTTGCCGCTTCAGGACTTCAGCTGCTCGGGTTTTTTGGCACTTCCGCATTTCGGCTGTTCAGGACTTCGGAAGGAGGCGGCACGGCTTTGGTGCTGTCAAGGGGGGCGGCTCTTTTGAAAAATTCAGCACTGCCGGGGCCCCCCTTCAGGCTTGTACCCCCTGTGCCCCCCTGATGGCGGCCCTGCCTGTCATCTGGAGCTACACTGAGCAGCAGGGCTGATCCTATCAAATGTGGGGCCCAATTGGGACCATGTTGGCGGGGCCCCTAGACAAAGTGTTGCTGGCTACTGACACACCAAGTATTTAGGAAAATAAGGGCATACAGGCACAAAATAGAAAGGAAAGGGGCAGACAAGGTAAGAGAGTGAGAGGGATGAAATAGGGGCACATAATAGGGGCACACAGGGTAAGAGAGAGAAGGAGGAAATAGGAGAGTGGACTGGGCCAATTAGTTTGGGGCAGGCTGGGCTGATTCAGCTTGGGAGCAGGCTTGGTTGGATTGGGGGCAGGCAGGGCCTATCAAGGTTGGAGGAAAGCTGGGCCTATGAGAGTTGGGGGCAGGCTAGACCTATGGAATTGGGGGATAGGCTGGCTTATCAGAGTTGGGGGTGGGCTGGACTCTCAAAGTTGGGGGCAGGCCAGGCAGCATCATGTGCTGAGGGAAATATTATCTGTGCTGCCCAGTGGTGCGGGGCCCCCAGAGGTGCGGGCCCTATTGGGCCCAATTGGTCCAATAGGCCTAAGGCCGGCCCTGCTGAGCAGATATTGTAACTGCTCACTGTAGCTCCAGACAGGCCAACATTTTGTCTACCAATGGGGCTACATGACAGCGGATCAGCTTTCCTCTGCCAGCGTACAAAATGCATCTGCTCAGTGTGCCTTTGCCCTTCATCAGGCTCATCCCTCAGTGTTAACAGTCAGCTTAATTGGCTACTGGTAAAATGAAACCTGCTGTTTCCTGTAAATTGGTGTCTGAAATTGCTGGTATGCTTTATTGTTTAACATAGGCATTGTTTTGTCATGCTTTCATTTACAGTAAACCACACTTGTACTGTAAATACTGTAACTATAAGTACTGTAAATATAAGTATTTATAGTGCCTTATAGTTCTGATTGTAACAACAATATTGAATAAACCAGGAAAGAAACATGGCCACGAATTGGACAGAAAACCCCCTGGTCATATGGACAGTTCGGTGCACCCTGAGGGTGTAAGGTGGGCTGCAAGCTGATCACTTATGTAGAATTACATTTTTAAAAAGTAAAATATTTCTCTCCTTCAGTAAATCTGCCCCAGACATGACAGGACTTGTGGGATCAGGTAGATGGAGGTAGAGGAGGAGCAGACAATATTTGATTGACAGCTGAGATTTTTAAATGAGGTTACAACAGCTATGAAAAAAAAGAAATTGGATTTCATGTTTAATTTGAAAAGGACTTTTATTATACACCTTTAAGGTAATGTTTATTCTGTTATAGAACTGCCAATTCTAAGCAACTTTTGAATTGGCTTTCATTATTTATTTTTATTGTTTTATAGTTATTTGCCTTTTTCTTCTGACTCTTTGCAGCTTTCAAATGAGCGTCACTGACCCCCTTCTAAAAAACAAATGCTCTGTAAGGCTACAAGTACAGTATATTGTTATTGTTACTTTTTATTCAGACCCTCTCCAATTAATATTCCAGTCTCTTATTCAAATCAATGCATGGTTGCTAGGGTAATGTGGATCCTAGTTACCAAATTGGTTAAGATGCAAATTGAAGAGCTGCTGAATAAAAAGCTAAATAACTCAAAAACCTTCAATAATAAAAAATAAAAACCAATTGCAAATTGTCTCAGAATATCACTCTCTACAGCATACTAAAAGTTATCTCTAAGGTGAACAACCCCTTTAAGAGTCAGAATGAGCAGTGCAGGGAGGGACAGACAACTTTTGCCTTCAGTTCCACTTAAAAAGTACTTTTTTTAAAAAAAAAAATAAACACATTTTATTGAAACATTTGTTTAAAATGAACATTTTGGGAGTTAAAGGGATTGTTCACCTTCAAGTTAACTTTTAGGGGCAGATTCACTAAGGGTCGAATTTCGAAGTTAAAAATACTTCGAAATTCGACCCTCGAATTGAAATCCTTCGACTTCGAATATCGAAGTCGAAGGATTTAGCGCTAAACGTTCGATTGAACGATTCGAAGGATTTTAATCAAACGATCGAATGAATATCCTTCGATCAAAAAAAGCTTAGCAAGCCTATGGGGACCTTCCCAATAGGCTAACATTGACTTCGGTAGGTTTTATCTGCCGAAGTAGGGGGTCTAAGTTTTTTTTAAAGGGAAAGTACTTCGACTATCGAATGGTCGAATAGTCAAACGATTTTTAGTTCGAATCGTTCGATTTCGTTCGACTTCGATCGAATTCGAACTAATTTAACCAATTCGATGGTCGAAGTACCCAAAAAAGTACCCAAAAAAAAAGTTTTTTTCATTCGAATCCTTCACTCGAAGTTAGTGAATCTGCCCCTTAGTATGATATGTAGAGTGATATTCTGAGACCATTTGCAATTGGTTTTCCTTGTTTATTATTTGTGTTTTTTGAGTTATTTAGCTTTTTATTCAGCAGCTCTCCAGTTTGCAGTTTCAGCAATCTGGTTGCTAGGGTCCAAATTACCCTAGCTGGAGACTGAAATATGAATAGGAGAGGTTCTGAATAGAAAGGTGAGTCATGAAAAGTAGCAATAACAATAAATTTGTAGCCTTGCAAAGTATTTGTTTTTAGATGGGGTCAAGTGACCCCCATTTGAAAGTAGCAGTCAGAAGTAGAAGGCAAAATATTCTATAAAAAATAAATAATGAAGACCAGTTGAAAAGTTGCTTAGAATTGTCCATGCTACAACATACTAAAAGTTAACAAACCACCTCTTTAAAACACCTTTTATTTTTTTAATTATTTCACAATAACATTTTCTTGAACATAATTAGTTTTTTAAGTTCAACGTATCATAGTAACATACCATTTATATTATTAATTATCCGAATTAACATTTTCTCCTGAATACCTATTTAATATTGAATGACATTTTCTAAACCAGGGGTCCCCAACCTTTCTTGCCCGTGAGCCACACTCAAATGTAAAAGGGGTTGGGGAACAACACAAGCATTAAAAATTTAAGAATAAGCACCTGCTTTGAGGCCACTGAGAACAACATCCATGGGGTATATATATCAAAGAGTGAAGTTAATAGTGAAGTTCCGCCACTAGAGTGAAATTCCGCCACTATCCATTCATTTCTATGGGATTTTTATAGGCGTATTTATCAAAGGGTGAACTTTCACTTTCACCCATTGATAAATACGCCTTTCAAAATCCCATAGAAATGAATTGAGAGCTGCGGAATTTCACTCTAGAGGCGGAACTTCACTCTTTGAAGGCTTCGGGGAGCAAACATGTTGCTAATGAGCCACTGGTCGGGGATCACTGGTCTAAACAATCAGATTTTTTACTGAGATGTTAGGTAAAATGTAATATAATGATCTATGAGACATTTTTGCTTAGTTAGGGGGTTTGTTTGTAGGGCCACTTCCAAATAGCCACACCATATGTTTCTACACCCTCCTGACTGCCATATTAATTAACCAGTCCCTCCTCAACAAAAGAGCTGGGCGAGGCTGTGTACAAATGTTTGTATTGAAATGATAGCCATGCAGCAAATGGAACACTCATTTGAATGCCCTGAAAAATAGCTTTTGACAATGTTCCTGGAATGCACATGTGCCAGAGTAGACCCATGAGTTTTAGGCTTTGCAGATGAAACTAGACACAAAGAAAACTGGTCATTCTATTTGCCCTGCTACAAAAAAACAGGGTCTCTTATTTATTTGAAGAGTTGCTCAAACACCTACCAGCACAATAAACCTTTATGGGTTCACAGCCCTTAAAATAATTTAAAGGGGTTGTTCACCTTTGAATAAACTTTTAGTATGATGCAGAGCGTGATATTCTGAGACAATTTGCAATTGGTTTTCATTTTTTATTATATGTGGTTTGTGAGTTATTTCGCTTTTTATCCTAGCAGCCATGCATTGATTTGAACAAGAGACTGGAATATGAATAGGAGAGGGGCCTTAAAAGAAAGATGAGTAATAAAAAGTAGCAACAGCAATACATGTGTAGCCTTACAGAGAATGTGTTTTTTAGATGGGGTCACTGACCCCCCCATTTGAAAGCTGAAAATAGTCAGAAGGAAAAAGGCAAATAATTTAAAAACTATAAAAAAAAGAAAAAATTTAGACCAATTGAAAAGTTGCTTAGAATTAGCCATTCTATGCATACTAAAAGTTAACGTACAGGTGAACGGTCATTGGAAGAGTAAAGGGATAAAAAGATATGCATTGGTTAATGGTCTGCCTACAGAATGCTTGAATGCAGTACAGATGGAAAATGGCAGAAGAGAAAACTAAATAAGCCAAAAACTATAAAAATTAAAATCTAAAAACAACTGGACTTGCTGAGTAATCAATGAAGACGTTTCACTACTCATCCGAGCAGCTTCTTCAGTTCAACTGACTGGTGTGGGAAGTTCTCAGCATATAAACTCTTCCACTAATCCATTTACAATGGCACATTGTAACTCTTCAAAGAGGTGACATCTGAAGAAACTCACAGAGGTGTTGATTCTGTGTAGTTGTGATAGGATTATCCAATGTGTCATGCAACTTCTAGATACAGGTGTTACTTGTGAGAGTTGCATGAATGGATGTGTGAAGGTGAAGGTACAGATGTTAGAACAGCATTGTATGTAGCAGACAGGTGGTGTCGAAGGCCCCCACCTCTGTTCAGAGATGGTCTCTCCACCTTGACATGAATCGCCTCTTTCACACCTCGTTCAAACCAGCGGTCTTCTTTATCCAAGATTTGGACCTTGCTGTCTTCAAAGGAGTGTCCCTTGTCTTTTAAGTGTAGAAAGACAGCTGAGTTCTGCCCTGTAGAGTTCGCCCTCCTGTGCTGAGCCATTCGCTTGGAGAGCAGTTGTTTTGTCTCACCGATGTATAGATCTGTGCACTCCTCGCTACACTGGACTCAGTATACCACATTGCTTTGTTTTTTTTTTGGTGTTTGATCCTTTGGGTGTACCAGTTTTTGTCTCAGTGTGTTGCTAGGTTTGAAAAACACAGGGACATGGTGTTTGTTGAAAATCCTCCTGAGTTTCTCTGACACTCCAGCTACATATGGGATGACTATGTTTCGCCTACTATGTGTCTCCGGGCGGTTATTTCTATTGGTGTTCCTGTTGGGCTTGGTTGCTGCTGTTTTGACAAAGGCCCAGTCTGGGTAGCCACACGCTTTCAAAGCTCCTCTGAGATGTTTTTGCTCTTTGTCTTTGGACTCTGTATCAGTTGCCACACATTCCGCCCGGTGGTGCAGGATTCGAATGACACCCAGTTTGTGTTCCAGTGGATGGTGGGAATCAAACAACAGATATTGATCCGTATGAGTGGGTTTCCTGTATACTTCCGTCTTCAAGTTACCCCCCTCTTGGATACATATCAAACAGTCCAAAAAAGCAAGTTTGTTCTCATGGACATCTTCCCTTGTGAACTTGATGTTATTGTCCACTGAGTTAATGTGTTCTGTGAAAGCCGCCACTTCATTGGATCTGATTTTAACCCAAGTATCATCCACATACCTGAACCAGTGAGTCGGTGTAGTTCCCTGGAAAGTAAGTAAGGCCCTCCTTTCCACTTCCTCCATGTACAAGTTTGCTACAATGGGAGAGACTGGAGAACCCATTGCACAGCCATGTTTCTGTCTATAAAAAAGGTTCTTGTACTTGAAGTATGTGGTGTTAAGGCACAAATCTAGCAACAAACAAACTTGGTTGGGACTGAGCTTCGTTCTGCTGCTGAGGGTGTTATCATGTTGCAGTCGATTTCTTACAGTCTCAATCGCCTCTGTAGTAGGTATACATGTGAACAAAGAAGTGACATCATATGATACCATTGTTTCTTCTGCCTCTAGTGTAACGCTGTGATGAGTAGGGATGAGTAGTGAAACGTCTTCATTGATTACTCAGCAAGTCCAGTTGTTTTTAGATTGACCTATACTAGATATACTATGACCTGGATGAATGAAAATCTTCATAGTCATATAAAAATTAAAAGTTGCTAAGAATAGGCCAGTCTATAACATACTAAAAGAACTACCCTTTTAAATGCATTCTTATAATTTATGATTGCAGCCCTCAGTGTAAAACTCAGCCTACACTGTATTCCTTTACCTTGACCCTGGGCAGTGCAAGAGCAAAAACAGGGAGTGATTTACTGTATCAATGCTTCAATTTGAATTTTTGCAGCGATTCAAGTTGTTCTTTGGCTAAAACTCACAAATTAGAATTTTTGAAGACCTTGAATTTTAGAGATTATGGGGCAGATTTATTAAATTTAACCCAAAAATTTTGAGTTTTTGAGGGTAAGAAATCCTCAAATTTTTTCAAGGTTAAAAAAAACTCGAATTTTATGAGTTTTTGTCATTTTTCGAGATTTATTATGCCCCGAAGCTGGAAATAGCTTGAACCAGAATGTCCCCAGCTAAAACCTGTTGAGGTTATGTAGAAGTCAATGGCAAAGGTTTGTCCTGCAGAAAACTGAATTAATTCAGGCTTTCGGGTTGTTCACCTTGAATTCGCTGATTCAAGTTTTTTCCAATCGAGTTTTTTCTTAAATTGGAAAAAAAGTTGTGAGTTCATTCAATGTATAAAAAAAACTCACAAAGCTCTAAAATTCAACCTTTGATAAATAACCCACTTAGTAAGCAAGACAAATCGGAAAACTGGAAATTAAAAATTCGTCATCCAGATGTCACTGGGAGTTGTCCTAGGCAAAATGTAAGTTTTAAGATTTTTTTTCAATTCAAGTTTTCCAATGTTTTTTGAGCTTGTAAAATTTCAGGTATGCCATTTTTTCCCCCACAATTTTGTTCAATTGCTTTTTTTTATATTTGGATTTTTTTAATAAACAAGCATTCAAGTTTTTTTTTAAAAAATGTGAGTTTATTCAAATTAAAAAAAATTACACAAATGTGAATTTTGATAGGCCTGCAAGAGAGTGCGCAATAGTGCTCATGCAAAAAGCACTTTTGCCAAGGGTTTGGCTCTACTGTACACTTCCCCCCAGAAAATTCACGCACAGAGTAAGGCAAAAGGTTTGTAAAAAAAATAGTATATTGTGACATGTTTGCACTTTGCACACTGCCTTCCTAGTTCTAAATGACCCCCTTCCATCTGCCGTGAGTGGGTGTTATTCCAAAGTTCCCTTTGCATATTGTGCTTAATGGCTCTCCTCTTTGCACCAGTTCATTCACACAAAAACATCTTTATAGAGACTGCACACTAAGCAGTGCCCAACTTTGGTGCCAGTGCAATGTCCACCTAAAAAAAATTAGCATTACATGTAAAAAAAAAACTGGCGATTTGAGCTGAGATTTTGATATATTTAGTACCTTTACAGAGATATTTCTCTAGCCTGTGGAGAGAAAGCGGATTAAATCACTTGGGCTAGAGTCCTGCGCGGGTCCATTTTTTGGAACCCGTGCCCGACCCATACCAGCAACCTGCAATTCGCAACCTGGAACCGCAACCCGCATTCTTACCCGCTTGGACCCGCTACCCGACCTGCAAGTACCTTATCCGCAACCCGGACCCGTGACCCACTGTCCATCAAGAATCAGGAAGTGCTGTCATTGTAAACCGGAAGTGACATCATCGGAAGTAGACGTGATCAGAAAAAAAGGAGTAAAAATCGCTATTGAGAAGAACCGCGGCCCGACCCTATAGCCGCACACGGAACTTCTATCCACAACGCGCAGGGTACCGCAGGTTTTTGCGGGTAACCAGCGGGTACCCGACCCACTGCAGGACTCTAACTTGGGCATGGGAGCTAGGATTAAGACACAGGGTAGGGGGCTGAAGCCAGGGGCATATCTACTGAGAAGTAGACCCAGCAGTTGGGAGGATGGGCAGGAGTGTAGAGGGCCCAGCAAGGCCCTAATTAATGAGCAGTTTCAATATATATACCTAAAACACATGTTTTAGGACCCTAAATTAAGTCTGCTTTGGGGCCCAGTAACATCTAGCTACATCTCTGGCAGAATCATTCAGGAAGGTAAGGAAAGGAATTACAAATTTACCAGCAACTACATTCACATTACTGATGTGTGCATTATGAAAAATTCTCAACCCTAACCTACAATACCTAAACCGGCTCCCAACCCATAACCCACAACATTTTATCATGGCACCCAACCTATACCCTAGTTTTTTCCATCAGTAGGCTTCTTCTGAATGTGCTTCTGGTTCCAACACAGGGGATCTTCGGTAATACAGAAGGAGTGAACTTCTCCAGTCTGACCCACATCCAACCTGAAACCACAACGGCAGTGGCGTAAATACATATTACTGGGCCCCACAGCAAATTCAATATAGGGCCCCAAAATATTGATGTTAGTCTATTCTACAAAGATATATTAAAATTGCTCAATAATTAGTGCCTCACTGGCCCCCCTTGCAACCACAGTCTGTCTGCTTCCTCTGTAGCTATTCCCCTGCACAATAGTTACCCAAATTTCAACCTGAACCCATCTGCCCCACAGGTCCTACATGCACATCACTAATACAGATGGAATAAAGAGCAATACCAATGCTCTGGTGTGTTCCAACCTGAGCTTGAACACACCAGAGCAGCTTGCCCCTGTATAACGTGGGCCACACAGAAGAATCCTAAAGTTTGGGCAGAGCTCAAATAAAAAGCAAAGGTGGGGGCTTCACATCCTCTTTAAAAAAAAAAAAGTAAAACCATACATCCCAAAATAGAAGAAAAAAATTTGCCGCGTGGAGAATTTTTTGACCACGCCAATTTTATGGCCACACCCCCTTTATTTGTTTGTACACATTTCTGGGGGTTTAAGGGTTTGGTTTTATGTATTCAAATTTTGCTAATGAAGGTGAATTGCCCTTTAAGCTGCAAGTCACAGTTCCCCCAAGAGACCTTGAGGCAAATTCACTAACCTGTGGAGTTGCACCAGCGATTTTCACTTAAATGTGAAGTTCCGCTCAGCAAAGCAAAAGGTAGCAAAGTTGCGCTAGCGAAAACTCGCCAGGCAAAGCGAAGTTGCGCTAGCGAAGGGGAATTTGCATATGGCAGGAACTTAAAGTTTGAATGGACGTATATGTTACAGCAAATACATAAAACTACACAAGCCCAGGGAACCTTAATAAATGCAAATAGAGATGGTTTATTGCCCTACACATGTGCCCAGATATAGTTTATGTGCCATATGTTATGAAAAGTAGGGGGGAAGCAGGGTACCAAAAAAAAAAATTTTTTTGTCCTATTGCACCCATGAAAATGGAAAAGATGCCAGCGTTTTTTGGGACTTACAAAAAAAATTTTTTTTGAAGTCTTATCTACTCTATTGCACTTCGCCAGGTCTAAGCAGGTGAAGGCAAGTCTGGCGTAAGAGGTAACGTTCAGTAAAATCAACTTCTTAGTTAATTTGCATAGTAACAATCTTTAGCCCTGGTGAAAATTCGCCTGGCATTAGAGTGCGAAGTTGCACTAGAGTCTATCTCCTTAGCTAGTGTATTTTCGCCAGCGCCCATTAGTAAATAGTATCACCACTTCGCACCTTAGTGAATTCCACCCCTTATCTTAAATAGTTAGATTTGTATCTTTGCTTATCTTAAATTGTTACAAATGTATCTAGTGTTTTACCATCAATATATAGCTGCAAAGGTATTATCAAGGCTATGGAAAATGTAACTTAAATCAGTTAAATTCATTTAGTTTTTAGTAAAACTAACACATTATTTATTACATTACATTTTTCAAATTAATAATGAAGACATTGCTTTTCTAAGACTACTTGCAATTGGTTTTCAGGTCCTGTTTACCCTAGCAACCAAGCAATGGTTTAAATTAGAGACTGGAAGATGAATAGGAGAGGGCTGGAATGGAAAGTATTAAAAAGTTACAATAAAAATAAAACTGTAGCCTTGCAGAGCAATTGTTATTGGCTGCTGGGGTCAGTGACCCCACCTGACATACAGAAAGAGGCAAAGGAAAAAGACAAATAATTCAAAAACTATAAAAGATAAAAAGTAAAGACCAACTGAAAAGCTAATAAATAGAGCATTTTATAACATTCTAAAAAATGTACTTAAATGTGAACAACAGAAATAAAACAGAAAGGTAATTTAACCGTGGTTTGGGCTGGGCTCAGGCTGACTATTTGCCCCCAGAGGAGGGACATGGGCGGGTGGCGGAACACCAACTTGCTGCTACCACAACCGTACGTCACTAATCACTATGAACCCTTGGTTAACAAGACATCTAGCTATCATTATATAGTCCCTTGGGCAATTGCTGTTTGTTTGCTGGTTTTTTTTAATGTGCAAATTACACTGTCAGTGCCAATTGCAGGCCATTCCCCTGGCGTCTTTTGAGGAACAATACAATAGTCATACTTCAGGGATTCAAAAGAGAGAGCAATCTCCCCTGTTGCAGTTAGTATAGGTTGGTACGTGCAACCTTTAAGAGGTATAAGCATATAGTAATCATCTCTCAATCTGGAAAGGCTGTGAATCCCTTCAGTTATTTTCAAACTGGATCCTATAGATATGGGGGCACTAGTCATGTGTGGTTTAAACTGAAACCCGCGGTGACCCGCGAGTTGACCACCAGTTGTGCTGGTTTGGGTTGACATTTGGCTAACTATTGCGGGTCAGAGTTGGGTGGTACACCCCTCCACTGCTCCTGAAGATTCCCTGTCTTGGAACCAGAGGTTTGCACAGAAGTAGAAAAAAGACACAGATATAGGTCAGGTGTCAGTCCTACAATGTGGACATTTTGCAGGTTAGGGTTGGGTGTGTGTTAAAACTTCAGGTAAGGAGAAAAAAAAGAAAAACTTTTTAAAAATTAGATATTAAAATTGTATTGCACAAAACATTAATGCAAGCGTAGGCACTCAAAAGTCACTAGTTTAACTGAGGTCTGGGTCGGTCTATGCAGAGCTGTAATCAAGTGCTGGTGCTCCTCACACCCATGAGTACCTTCCCTGGTGTCTGATGACATCACGAGCTGTATATATAATTGCATACAGAATGTATATATAACTCTATTTATAAAGAGCTGTAAGGAGATGCAGCGCTGTACAATATATAAAAGTACACACAGGGGGACAAGTTACATAGTAAATAATATATGTGTGTGTGTGTGTGTGTACACAGAGCTTATATGAATTCACAGAGTTTAAGTGTTATAGTTGTAAGAGAGACAGTAGGAAGGAGGACCCTGTTCTGTAGATCTTATCGTATAAATGGTGTGGCTACAGTCCCATTACTTACTCCCTAAGGGCAGAGACAGATGAGAAGATTCGGGGAGATTTAGTCACCTCTTTTTCCGGCGAAAAGTCTAAGGTACAATCTAATCTAAATCGGCACTTTGAGCGCTTTGTTTTCTGAAGTCGCCCGAAGTTTCCTAAAACAAAGCCCTCTGAGTGCCATCTCACCAGAGAGGTGAGATGGCACTCCAAAGAAGAGGCCACTAAACTCCCCAAATCTCTGCGTGTGTCACTGCCCTAAATCTATCCAATTCAGTCTCTCAACCTATGTTCAAGATTGGTCACCCAATCCCTTATCCTTGGAATATTGGGATAAATACCCAGGTTTTATTAGCAACTTAGGGCCAGGCCTGTCAGGTGCCCTAGGCACATGCCTACTCTGCCTACCCCTAGTTCCGGCCCTGCTTATTAGCCCCTCTCTATTTGCACAAAATTTCTTTCTCTTTTTTTCTGGACAAAAGGTGTGTGAATATCATTAAAATACTACACCATGTATATCATTATTGCTGTATGTTAGCTTGAAGTGATACAGTTTGACTATTGAATTGTTTTAAAACAGATGGTGGGAGATCCATTGATACCAGATAGACTAGATTTATACTTTTTTATTGGTTAAAAAAAAATCTTGTGAGGGAACAAGCAACCCTTCTTGGTATGGCCTGTAGTGCAGACCTTTTTGTTTAAGGCAGGGAGTAAATTAGGGCTTGATTTGCACCTTCTGGGAACAGGAAGTCCATCTGCAGGGAATTCTGGGATACAGGAAGTGATTTGTGCAGCCAGTGTGAGGTAGGCAATAATGACTTACATGCTGACAGACATACAACTATACAGTATATACTATATACCTGTATCATGGAAAGGGAGGTTTGGGAAACCCTTATAGGTGGCACCAATACAGTTATAAGAAAGTTATGTAAAGGTTTGTTCTGTGCCCACACTACATGATGCCATCAGCATTTATTATCTATTTATATAAGCGAATGAAAGCAATAGTGAATGATTCATAGATTCCAGATTGCAAGTCTTGGCCTGTTGATAAACCATGAGGCCACACCATACCTACCGACATTTAGGAAATAAAAAGAGGGACAAAAAAAGTACATTCTAGCTGTCCCGCTGGCTAGAATCGATATCACCGGCATGATAGTACCTGGAGCGCTTTGTTTTCCGAAGTTGCCCAAAATTGCCTCACAAGGAAACTTTGGGCGGCTTTGGAAAACAAAGTGATCTGATAGCCACCCCGCCGGAGATTTAAATTCTAGCCGGCGGGAAGGCAGTTCGGGGAAATTAGTCGCCCAAAGAAGAGGCGTTTTGTCGACGGCCGACTAAATCAACCCGAATCTCCAGTGTGGCTCTCTGCCAAAAGCCAATTAAGTTATAAACTTTGTATCTTTTTCTGGCTGTTCAGTGCAGAGAAAGTCGGGACTTTTACAGGTTGAGCTGACAAAAGTGGGACTGTCCCGATGAAAACGGGACAGTTGGGAGGTATGGCCATACCCCTGTCTGGAAAGTTGTTGGTTCCTAGGCTCCTTCCTTGACTGTAACCACCAGCCGAGTAGTTTAAATTTTGAAATGCAATATAATTGCAAGGAAGCTAAGCCTCAAGAAAAAAACAAGGAATGTAACTGTAGCCTCAATGACCCTAGCAAGTTTACATTTGTATAGAGTCACTGCAAAGTTGTATATTATACATTCCTACCAGATACACAAGGGACTATACATGGGGTACCTTAAAGGGGTAGTTTACTTGTAGGTTAACTTTTATTATGTTATAGAATTCTAAGCAACTTTTCAATTGGTCTCCATTATTTATTTTTTTATAGTTTTTTAATTATTTGCCTTCTTCTTCCAGCTCATCCCAGCTTTCAAATTGGGGTCACTGGCCCTATTTAAAAAAATAGATGCTCTTTAAGCCTACACATTTATTGTTATTTCTGCTTACTTGCCTTTCTATTCAGACCCTCTCTCCTATTCATATTCCAGTCTCTTTATTTCAATTACTACATGGTTGCTAGGGTAATTTGGACCCTAGCAACCAGATTGCTGAAATTACAAACTGGAGAGCTGCTGAATAAAAAAGCTAAATAATAAATTGTCTCTGAATATCATTTTATACACTAAAATAAAAGTTAACTCAAAGGTGACACTTTAGGCACTCCCCAGGCCATCCCAAATGAGCATTTTTGTCAGTTTGTGCAAATCACAACTGCACTCATTAATAAGCCTTCAAGTGTTTTATCTTGACTAGTTGATCTGCAGAAAGCCCACAGAAAATTCATCCCTTGGGGGGCCCTAACTGAACTAGAAAATCAGCTCTAATTGCTTCTCGGGTTGCTGGGCTGCTGCATAATTGCAGTTACGTTAGCCTTCAGAATCCCAGTCCCTTTATGCATTCATTACAATACATTCCCTAGGTGAAGGCAAAATATAAACAGCTAAAGGAAAAAAGGGAGGGGTAGCTTTTTCTGTAAACAAGCCTTCTGGTGCTGACAGGTAAGGGAGACTACTAACTGACAGTAATCCCTGACCATAAAATACCAACACAACAAGCAAACCTTTGGCATCAGCTATGGTCTCCCTTCCCCGGAGTAACAAGAAGAGCAGGTTTGCGGTTCAATCTCTAATGATAGATAAGAAAACATTCTTGTTCTTTTGGCATTTGTTTCTGGCACCCTAAATATCCTCATTTCAACGGAAACTGCAGCCTCCAGCTATTGTTCAACTAGATATCCATACAGCTATAGGCAAACAAAGGTTGGTAGGGTTAGGTTGTGCTGGAGGCTGTTGTTTCTACATAGAGCCGCCACCAAGAATTGTGGTCTAACCCAATGTACAGTATATCTATTATATAAAAGTCACAATACAAGGCTAAGTATTCATTAACATTCAGATTAAAAGAGAAGGAAAGGCTACAATTAAGTAAGCTTTATCAGAAAGGTCTATATAATACACCAGTAAAAGTAATGCTTCTTACCTTCTATTGTGTATACAAGGGATTATGTATTAGACTTCCTGTTTTCATCTTAAACCGCCAGGGCTAGGGCTTGAGCATGCTCAGTTTGCTCCTCTCTCTCTCCCTCCCTCCTCCCCTCCCTGCTGTAACCAGAGCTATGACTGAGCAGGGAGAGACTCAGGCAGGATTGATGTCACACCAAGTGAATATGGCAGCTGCTATCCTAAACAAACAATGAGGTTCTCAGGTATGGTAAAGCATTCTGCAGAATAAATATAGTGTTATAGCTTGCACTATTGTGACTAAACTACTGACAAAAAACTGCTTCGGTACCTTTCCTACTCCTTTAAATGATAGCTCAGCCCCGTAGCTTCAGCTTCTATGGCAGATAAATAGTTATGGGCGATTTTATTCACCAGGCATGGATTTGTGCTTAATTTCCACACTTCCCAAACTGCGAATGTTGTCGCGAGACTGCGGTGATGTGGAAAAATGCACTGCGACAAAAAAATTATTTTAATGCCCATTGAATTTAATGCATTTGGACAAAAGAGTTGCGCGTGTATAAAACTGTCACATGCATAAATATTTTATGCGTCAAAATTATTTGGACTTGTCACAAGGGGTCACCATCTTGGAAAGTGTCTGTGACACTCACATGCTCAGTGGGCTCTGAGCAGCTGTTGAGAAGCTAAGCTTAGGGGTCGTCACTAATTATCCTGCAGAAAATGAGGTTTGTCTGTAATATAAGATGATGCTTCAAGGCTGATATTAAATCCTGCACTGGTTTCTGTTGTTATATAGTAATTATCTGTATTAATTACTAATCAGCCTTATATTGTGACATTTCTATTCTATGTGTACGGTATATTGTGAGTGAGTCTGGGTCCCTAAGCTCAGTAAGTGACAGCAGCACAGAGCATGTGCAGAAAAGATGGGGAGCTACTGGGGCATCTTTGGAGACACAGATCTTTACTGCTAAAGGGCTGTGGTTGCCTTGGGCTGGTACAGAAGGCCAAAACATAATGTACAACATTTCCAGCTACTTCTTGAGTTACACTTTAGTTCTCCTTTAAGGTGGCCATACATTATAAAATCTGCTCATTTGACAAGGTCACAAAATAAGCCGATCTGTTCCCCAATCTTTTGGCGAGGACCAAATCAACAAGCCGTTGCTGTAATTGACCTGAAGTGAAAAATCAAACCTGCCTTGTTCAACATCTGGATGATTTGTGGCCAAATATTGGTCGAGTAGCCCTGTCGGAGGGCCCTGTACATGGGCAGATATACTGGCGACTAGCAGCACTCATTCTTTGTAAAGATGGCCTCCCTTCCCTGGAATAGCAAGCACTTATCTTTCCTGAGCCAAATTTTTGGTTTAAAAAATGAGAATTCAGGCCCTAAAGGTACCAGGAGTAGCTTTTTTGCCGCCCCTAGCGATTAGGTGTAAAAAACTTGAATAGGTACTGTAGCTTAAATCTGCCCAGGTATGGCTACAAGTGATGGGTGAATTTATTTGCCAGACATGGATTTGTGGCGAATTTTCGCATTTCACCAACTGCAAATTGTTTCGCTAAACTGCTGCAAAAATTTGCTTGTGTAAAAAATTTTGTGCGTCAAAATTATTTTGACGCCCATTGACTTTAATACATTTGGACAAAAAAGTTGTGCATTTAAAAATTGTCACTCGTGTAAAAATTGACGCTCATCAAAATAATTTTGCCATCTATTGACTTTTGCGAATCGCATTTCGCAAATTTTTCTGGAGTTTTGCAAATTTTCCAGCGAAGCGAAAAAGGACAGATTCGTCCATCACTAATAGCTACCTTTAGACATTTACTATAAAAACTATGGCAGGCTGCATTTTGGCACTTTAACACCTACCCAAAGCAAGCTGCTGTTAATTTTAAAGGAACATTAACATCAAAAAATGAAAGTGTTTTAAAGTAATGAAAATATCATGGACCGTTGCTCTGTGATGGTAAAACTGATCTATTTGCTTCAGAAACTCTACTATAGTTCATATAAACGAGCTGCTGTGTAGCAATGGCGGAAATTTTAAAAAGTCTATATGGCACAGGTTAAATAGTGGATAACAGAAAACACCATTATGTTCGACAGAGCTTATCTGCTATATGCTGTGTACAGGGTCGAACTGGGGGGGCCTGGGGCCCACCAGGGCTGCAGTCCAGGGCCCCCTCTGGTGCGCCGCCGATTGACTGTGTCCCCACGAGTGTGTGCGCGTATGCACTGACGCGCATGCACACTTCGTTCTACAGGCGATGCATAGGGTTGCCACCTTTTTTAAACTGCTTTACCGGCTGGTGGGGGCGGGTACACAAAGGGGCGGGGCCGCGCCACGTACACTAGAAGAGGCAAAAGAAAAGGTAAGTTCCAGGGGATTGGGGGCTGGCCGAGGGCTCCTTTTAATCGTATTACAAATTTACCGGCAGCTACATTGCCGGTAAATTTGTAATACCGGCCCGGCCTTGGCAGGTATTTTACCGGCTAGGTCGGTAAAATACCGGCCGGGTGGCAACCCTAGCGGTGCAGCAAGAAGCAGCTTGAAAATCGTGGATCTGGGTCGGCAGGGCCCACAAGAGCCAGGGGCCCACAGAGTTTTTCCCGGTGTCCCACCGGGCGCCGGCCCAGTCCGACACTGGCTGTGTAACTTGAGCCTTTTTTCCTTTTAATGGCTGCCCCCATTGCTACACAGCAGCAGGTCCGGACTGAGAATTAAAATAGGCCCTGGCATTTCAGGGACACAGAGGCCCAATCAGCCCACATAGAGGCCCAAACAGCCCCCACCAGCCCACTAAATACTGACTTTCTATGGCACCTTATGGCAGCCCCTCTGGCATTTGCCAGAACCCACAGATTGCCAGTCCGGGCCTGCACAGCAGCTTATTTATATAAACTACAGTAGTGTTTCTGAAGCAAACACAGCAGTTTTACCAGTGCAGGACAACACTGCATTACATTTTTATTACTTTAAAACACTTTGCTTTTAATATAAATTGCTTGACAATATCCCTCAATAGGTGACAGTCGCCTATAAAACAATCAATAAACGTTTCCTGGTTGCTGTCACCTGATTCTCTGTGACATCAGCACTTGTCAGGTGATTTCCATTCCACTGTGCGGCAAACAAACGGCCTGGGGGCACTTTTCTGTGACATTTTTGGACTGCTATATAAACTGCAGTTAGTTCCTGAAGCAGCCCACAGTCTGTCCCTGCCCCCGAAACAGCTGACGTCTCAGAAACCACTTTAAAAGCCGAAAATGAAGGCAAACTGCGGAAGTAAGAGCGCCCTGAGTAGGATTACATTGTTATCGTCCGTTTACTTCCCCTTTAGCAGGAGTTTGTGGCCAATAGAAGTTTATTTCTAATGTGTCTGCGTTCTAGGGGGTGTGACGCTGCGACTGCGAGGGAGAAGAGAAGCACGGAATGTGGCTGCTAAAGAACGCACAGCGCTGTCAGTAAGTGGTTCCTAGGGCAGAGGGGCTGGTTAATCAGTTGCACCGCAGCCCCCGCCCGCCTGTGCCATTCTCTAGAAGGCCGGTGACACTTTCCTTCATCTCGGTAAGAGATAGAGAGCAGCTTTACAGCAGCAGCAAATCACAGGGCTCGTCCCGTTACCACGCGCTCCGGCTTCCCAGGCGCTTAGGTGTGCAAAGGTGACAGTTGTAGGCGTGTGTTATAAGGAAACGCTATTGGCTCCTCCCTCTCCACGGGCAGCCACACCCTTCCTCTGGATGAGCCTGACAGACTGGTTACTGGATACCTGTGGCTGCTGCACCTACTACTTCATCGCTTTCTGCTTCATGACTGCTGCATCAGGCTAAACCTCCCTCTCTCATGGCCGAACCCCGCATCTCCCACTGCAATGGAACCCACTCAGGACACAGGGAACCTCTGAAGAACGGACTGCACAAAAAGAACGGGCTGTGCAAAGCAGCGCAGGTAACGATTCGGCAATTCTACCTTCTTCAGCCTGAATGTGTGACAGTAGGAATTAAGCGCATTGTCACGGGGTTCTGGGAGTTGTAGAGCAGCAGCAGCAGGTGGATGAAGCTAAGAGTTGTAGTTCAGTAAGATCAGGGTTACTGTAGGATGATCAAGCACCCCTGTGTTATCAACACTGAGAGGATAAAGTTTCTCTGCATCAGAGGCAGTGTTACCAAGTCTAATTTACAAAACCAGCCAAAGTCGGCTACAAAACCAGCCCACAACAAGCCAAGAGGCGCTTCAAAAGTAGCACAATACGTGCAATGAAAAAAAATGAATGTAAAAAATAAGCCTTTTTCAAATTTTTCACTGATTTGCAAATCTTTCCATAAAGCAAAATGGGACAAATTCACCTGTCACCAGGGCGTAACTACAACGGGGGTCCAGGAGTTATAGGGGCCCAATAAAGCCCTAATTCATATACAGTTTTACTAAAGATTGGTAAAACAAGTCAACCTCTAGACCAGGGGTGTCCAAACTACGGCCCGAGGGCCACATGCGGCCCAGGATGCATATGAATGCGGCCCTGCTTGGTTGCAGGGGAAATGTCATGTCGCAAAGGATATAGGAGGAGGAGGGACTCTGCCCATTGCCCAGTTAGTAATAATAATAATATAACAATAAGTCTATTTAATATCCAGTTGTCCCATATTCCAGTGTATATCTGGTTATCCAACTGGCATTGTAGTTCTTTTCTGTGTATTTCCTTTACTTTTACAAATCAAACGTGTTTGTGTATTTCATATGTGGCCCCAGACAATTTCTCTTTTTCCAATGTGGCCCGGTGAGTCAAAAGTTTGGACACCCCTGCTCTAGACATTTTGGTGGCCAGTAGATTTTTGCCTCAAAATTGTAAAATTGAGGAAAGTCACCGGAAAATGTGAGAATGCTTTAGAGCGACGGGAGACTGGGGTACAGAGCCTAAAATCTGGTAACTACACAAGTCAGCTGGGTATTGTAGTCTTACATTAAACTTTTCAGCAAATTAAGCAAAAACTACATTACTCAACATGCACTGGGATACACAGGCTTGGCACATTACAGTCTTACATTAAACTTGACAGTCTGCAAATTAAGCAAAAACTACATTACCCAAGATGCACTTGAAGACACGGGCTTGGCACATTAGGGCAAGAAAAACTTTGGTTGGTTTCCAAAGTACAAACCAGCCAAAAGCCCAAAAAGTAGCCCCAATCCGTACCTTGGCTAGTTTATACTCTTAAAACCCGTCTGGGCTTTAAATTAGTAGCTCAATTTGGCTGGAAACTCGCCAAACTAGCAACCCTGATCAGGGGTGTTACTTCTGTTTATATATATATATATATATATATATATATATATATATACATACACACACATACATATATATATATATATACACACACACACACACACACAGTCTAAGCTGGTGCACCGACAACCTGTAAGAAGCAACTGCCTGGGTGCTGGTTATATCCAAATTTAATAGTACAGAAAAAGTAACCGCACTCACAGGACTTTATATACTTATATACTATACTATATATATATATATATATATATATATATTTATATAATGTGTCCTTAGTATGCACAGCCAACCAGAGGCTATTTCTATACCTGGGATGGCAATCTCAGTTATTTATTCAACTACAGCTCCCAGCATCTTCTAGCAACTATTCCATCCTTGAAAAAGGTCCCCAGGTGGGACCGAAACGTCGGATAAAAAATGTGTTTTGTATGAAATAAACACTATTGCTTCACAAAACAACAGTGTGTGCTGATCCATCGTGTTATATATATATATATATATATATATATATATATATATTTATATAATGTGTCCTTAGTATGCACAGCCAACCAGAGGCTATTTCTATACCTGGGATGGCAATCTCAGTTATTTATTCAACTACAGCTCCCAGCATCCTCTAGCAACTATTCCAACTGCTGGATCTTACAATAACTTGTGTATTAAGAATTAAGGGAACAGCAACACCAAAAAATAAAAGTCGTCTAAAGTAATGAAAATATAATGTTTGTTGTGCTACACTGGTAAAAATTGTGTCTTTTTGCTTCAGAAGACTCTGTTTATATAAACAAGCTGCCATTCAAAGCTGAAAGAGAAATGGCTCAAGATACACAACAGATAACAGATAAGCTCTGTAGTATACAAAAGGATTGTTTAAAACGTATGTTATCTACTGTGTGTCCTGTGCAAGAATGGCTGCCCCCATGACTACACAGCAGCTTGTTTATATAAACTATAGCAGTGTTTCTGAAGCAAACACACCAGTTTTATCACTGCAGGGCAACACTACATTATACTGTCATTCCTTTAAAATGCCTTCAGTTTTTGGTGTTACTGTTCCTTTAAAGTAGTAGAAAGTATAAAAACAATAAAAAAAGTAGAATAAAAGTATAAAAACAGCCCCATCCTGCCCATCTCAACCCTCCTTCTGTTGTTGTTGGACTACAGTTCCCAGAACCCATTAAACAGCTGATCCAAAGACTTTAATTCCAGGTAATGTGGCTCTTGTTGACATAAATCTCCCAGTATCCATTGACAAGTTAGAGGCTGAGCTGGGGGTGCTGGGAGTTGCAGTTGAAGCACCAAGACAAAAGTGGACCCATGACTAAGGCTGAGTTTCTTGGACCAAATCCATGGGAGGGTTTTGGGTTGCCCTACCTATCACTGGCACCCATACACATGCCTACACACACAAACTTATACACACGCAGTCAGACACTTATTGTTATCATTTCAACTGTTCAACCAAGCAGAGATAAAGCAACAATAATTAGACACACAATCACACTGCACCATTAACACACACACCAAGGAACCTGCTGCAGCACAGATAGGTAACCTAGCACTTTCCTTCACTGAGATAAACAGGAGCTATCATCAAAAATTAACAGTTGCCATGGAGAACAGAGAGACAGATACCCATAACTGCCAAAGTTGTACAATGTTCTAAAAAGATTTACAAACACCATCCCCTGGGTACCATTAGGGCAATGGTTTAGCGGCTTGGGGGCGGGGGAGTTTTTCCCGAAGTCAGGGTCTAATATGAGAATATTCTGAGAATATTAGCTAACAGGCTATCGTCACAAAGGGCAAGGCAGGGCCATTTCAAGCATTTTAGTGTCACATATTCAGGCTCAGAAAAAATATGGCGGGAAAACCAGCTGAAATTGCCTTGTGTGCTATCACCCTTTAGCATTCTGGATTGGGGAGGGGGGGCAGACAAATATGCATAACACATCTCTCTACTGATAGCTAAATGCCAGGAAAAGGGTGCCTGAGGGGACAGGGCCCGGGGTTTCTTTACAGCAGAACTCATATGGCATGGAGTTAATAAACGCATGAAGTCAAGTTAGTCCCGGTGAAGTTATCAGGTTTGGGATTGGAGTCTTATATAGTACTGGGCAGCAACAACCCACTTTAGGGCCTTTATCAAGGATAGATACATGCAGTGACTTTAGTCTATATATATATATATGTCCAAAAATAAAAGGAAGCACTCACGGCATAAAGGTTGTTAGAAGTCCTTTACTGAATCATATAAACATCATATGACATGATTCAGTTAAAGACTTCTAACAACCTTTATGCCGTGAGTGCTTCCTTTTATTTTTGGACTTTATATTGAATTGAGTTAGCACCCGGTGAAATGATCGAATGGCGGAGGTGAGTGCCGGCAACCAATGGCTTTATATATATATATATATATATATATATATATATATATATATATATATATATATATATATATATATATATATATATATCTTAGATTGTTTTAATATTTAGTTCAAGTTAGTATTAATATCAATGTCCTGTCATTTAACATTCTGGATTCATTTAAAAGGGTTGTTCACCTTTAAATTAACTTTTAATATGATTTAGAGAGTGATATTCAGAGACAATTTGCAGTTGGTTTTCATTTTCTATCATTTGTCGTTTTTTTAGGAGCTCTCCAGTTTGCAGTTTCAGAAATCTGGTTGCTAGGGTTCGTTACCCTATCAACCATGTAATTATATGAACAGGAGACTGGAATATGAATAGAAGAGGGCCTAAATAGAAAGATGAGTAATACAAAGTAGCAATAACTGTAAATTTTTAGCCTTACAGAGCATTTGTTTTTAGATGGGGTGACCCCTATTTAGAAGCTGGAAAAAGTCAGAAGAAGAAGACAAATGATTTAAAAACAGAAAAAATTAAGTCCAAGTGAAAAGTTGCTTGGAATTAGCCATTCTAAAACATGCTTAAAGTTAACTTAAAGACGAACCACCCCTTTTTAAACTGTTTGGGTGCTGGCATAAGTAAAGCACACAAGGAGTTTCTCTTGGAGATTCCCCTGTCCGCATTTATAGCAATAAAAGTGCCTCCACCCATGATAATCTCCATTATTATAATGACAAGTTGGCTGTAACAATATTCTGTTTTATTACAGTGATTTTTTTACTGATAGAGGTGGTAGTGACATTAATCCACATGTGACATGAATAACAGAGATTTATTATTATTTATATATTTTAGGCAAATAAAGCCAAACCTAATTAAGGGCTTGTTTTATTAGTGTTATGGTGCAGCTTGCCAAAGAACACATACTGGTAACATGTATCTTAGGTGCATGGTGTATACACATCACTGCAGCCAAAAAGAAGTAGAGTTAAAGGAACCGACAGTAAATCAAGGTTGAACAGTGAATTTAAAGGGGACGTTAAACTTTATGTTAACATTTTTAGTATGTTATAGAATGAATATTTCTAAGCAACTTTTCAATAGGTCTTAATTTTTTTCTTTTCTATAGATTTTGAATTATTTGCCTTCTTCTCTCGACCCTTTCCAACTTCGAAATAGGGTTCACCCCATCTAAAAACAAAATACAAATGTATTATTATTGCTACTTATTATTACTCCTCTTTTTATTCAGGCCGCTCCTATTTATATTCCCTTTTCTTATTCCAATCAATGCATGGTTGCTAGGGTAATGTGGACCCCAGCAACCTGAGTGCCAAAATTACAAACTGGAGAGCTGCTAAATAATTCAAAAACCCCAAATAATCAAAAAATAAAAACCAATAGCAAATTGTCTCAGAATAACACTCTCTACATCATACTAACAGTTAACCTAAAGGAGAATTCAACCCGTAGTTTAAAAAAACCCTCCCCCCTACCCTGGGTAGACCCCCGCCCTCCTCCCCCCCAGCCTACCTGCCCCCCCAGGCAAATGCCCCTAATTTTGTACTCACCCCTCCGTGCAGATTCTGGCCTCAGAGTTCACGGCAGCCATCTTCTTCTTCTCCGGTAATCTTTGTGTATTGACAGTTTCGGCGCATGCGCAGTTGGAGTAAATTTCCGGTCCCGAACAACTTCGCATGCGCCGAAAGTCGCGAAAATTTTAGAAAAAAATTCTGTAATTTTTGTGACTATCGGCGCATGCATAGTGGTTCGGGACCGGAAATGTACTCCAACTGTGCATGCGCCGAAACTTCAGAAAAAGTCCGAAAAAAAAGATGGCGCCTGTGAACTCCAGTGGCCAGAATCTGCACGGACGGGTAAGTAAAAAATTAGGGGCATTTGCCGGGGGGGCAGGTAGGCTGGAGGGAGGGGGGTCTACCCAGGGTAGGGGGGAGGGTTTTTTTTATTATGGGTTGAATTCTCCTTTAAAGGCAAACAACCCTTTAATGTAAGAGGCATAAAATATCCCATTACGGTGCAGCAGCCCTGTGCCCTAATACTAATAAAACAGGCCTATGTTTAGTTGCAGCTTTACTTACCCTTTAACAGATAATCATTCAGTTGTTGGCAACTTAAGGTGGCCAAACACTGAGAGATCCGCTCGTTTGGCAATGTCGCCAAACGAGCGGATCTCCCTCCGATATGCCCACCTTGAGGTGGGCAATATCGGGCCGATCCGATCGTGGGCCCTAGGGCCCAACGATCGGATCCTAACGAGGCCTTAACGGGCGGTCGGATCGCGGGACCGCATCAACGAACAGATGCGGCCGCAATCCGACTGGATTTTCTGTCCCATCCGATCGAGATCTGGCCGACTTTCGGCCAGCTCTCGATCGGTGAAGCCCATCGGGGGGCCCCGTACACGGGCCAATAAGCTGCCGACACGGTCTGTCGGCAGCTTTTATCGGCCCGTGTATGGCCACCTTTAGATATACTGTAGATATGTGGCCTAATTATTATTCACGCCTTGCTGAGAAATAGCTATGGATGCTGGGGGTTGTAGTTTTATGAAGTAAGATGTTGCTGGTTGGATTTCCCTGCATTACAGTATACAGGTATAGGATCCTATTATCCAGAAAGCTCTGAATTACTGTAAGGCTAGCTCCCATAAACTTCATTTTAAGCAGTTAATTTAAATTATCTAAGTGAATTTCTTTTTCCCTGTAGAAATGAAAGAGTACCTTGTCCAAGATTCCAACTAGGTTTATGAAGCCATATTGGTGGCAAAACAATCCTATTGGTTTTATGTAATGTCTATATAATTTTAGCACACCTATGAAGATACAGATTACATAAAGATCCCTTATCCAAAAAACCCCAGGTCACGAGCATTCTGGATAACAGGTCCATATACCTGTATATAGTTTTCATCCATTTAGATGGGGAACTCCTTTTGGAATTCCAGTCTCCCTCTCTTCTATAACCCCAGGCATGGGATTGCACATCTAGTAATGATCTTGTTCTGCCAGTGCAATATCACACAATATCACACACGCCTCCCTATCACATTCCCTGCAATGTTGTTCTCTTTCAATTGCCTTCTCAGAAAACATGAGGAAGTGAATTGACTTTTCACAATTACACAAGCAGGACATTACATGTTGCAACCGCATTATCTCACGCTGGCTTCTTTTTTTTTCTTTTAAAGGGGAACTATCGTGAAAATGAAAATTTAATATAAGCTTCAGCATACTGAAGTAAGAAACTTTCTAAATGTAAAATCTAAAAATTCTGTACCGTAGTAAAGTTTATCTTTACTATTCCTCTCTCGGTATCTGTTTCTCCTCATTCTGTCTTTATTCAGGAGTTGGGTGTCAGATGAATGGTCCAATATATCTTATAGGGGGGCTCCTTTTGCCTAGAAGATGTACAGTATTAGAGCTCACTCTATTAAAATCACCAAGAAATCCTGTCTCTCTACATGCAGAATTTGTGCAAAAGGCAGTTATTTTGTTGGATTTTGTTTGTACTGGAATCAGTTATTTTAGTGAGCCCTTATACATCTGCTAGGAAAGGGAGCCCCCCTATAAGATATACTTTTCATCTGACACCCAACTGCTGCATGAAGACAGAATGAAGAGAAACAGATGCTGAGAGAGGAATAGTGAAGATAAACGTGATTATTTCAGAAGCAATGCAGAATTTTTAATTGATTGTATTTAGAAAGTTTCTTACTTCAGAATGAGGAAGCTCATATTAATTTTTCATTTTTGTGATAGTTGCCCTTTAATTTCGTATGGATTAAATGGAAGAAAAACTCTGAGGCCTGGATAATCCACTAGTTGGAAGGCTGCCTGGCGAAACTCACTTTGGCATGTCATTTTTATCGTTAGTGATATGTTTTATTTCCAGAGTTGTTGGACTTTGCTATTGCTGAAATACAATAGTGATTGGCAAGGTTCACCCATTCTGTTGTTTGAAGACTGTACCCTGGATACGGTATTTCTCTCACTCTGAACTTGGGGAAGGTGCTAGGGTTGCCACCTGTCCGGTTTTGAACTGGCCACTCCAGTTTTTATACCCACTGTCCAGTTACAAAATACCTGCCCGGTTTTCTGAAGTCTGAAAATCGGGCAGACCTGCTTCCTAAGCAATATGACCAATCACAGGCCACCATGTCATGGGCCTGCCCCTTTCTGTCGTTGCCACACCCCTTCATGTCATCAGCTCCGCCTCTTCATGTAATCAGCCCCACCTCTTTGTGTCACCAGCCTGCCTCTGACATCACTGGTCCGGAGTCCAAAGTAAGAAAAGAGCAGCCTCTTTCTTTCTCCTGACAACTTCCTTGACTACTTGGTGGTCAGACTGGAGGGAAACTGACCAGCAGGTGGCGCTGTTGTAACACAATTCATTCATATTAACAGCACATGTATCCCTTAATATCTTGGAATAAAACCAAAATAAATAATGAATGTAAATGACAAAAGTGCTTAGAATAGCCCCCTCATCAATTTTACATTCACTTGTTTTAAAGGTTTACTTATCCTTTAAAGGCAGCTGTTAGAATTGATACAATAGTTGCTAATACTCCAGAGATGCTGCTGAGAAATATATTAAATAAAAGTTGCTAAACTGTAACAGTTCAGAATCTGCACCTAATTACTGAGCTGCCAGACTGAAAAACCAGAGACAGGAACCTTAAAGGGGAACTCAGGCTTCCAAACCAAAATGTAATAAAGAGGCCCACATAACACAGAAACCCCTAATATACCCATCACCGTTATCGGTTTCTTCAAAAAGTATGAATAAATGCCATTTTCTGTGCTGAAATGCAGCTGTTTAACAGTTCTTTTCTTTCTGCGTCATTTGAAATCTTGGCAGGGAAGAAGGGACTAAACACTATGTTACAAATTGTAGCAACTTCTCCACAGTTTACAGACAGCATACAGGAACTATATAACCCACAATGCATTGCACTGGGATGTTCCTTTCCTTATTGAAATCAGGTTTGCAGGTAATTGTGGGGTTTGGAGGATGCAGGCTGAGGACAGATGGCTGCTGACACAGAGTAACAGTAGTCAGTCAGCTCAGCAGAGTAGTCAGAGAGATCAGAAGGAGAGCAGGGGGCTAGGCTTAGGGAACTGTTCCAAACCATTACAAATCATGAAAAGTCTGCATATTGTTTAATTGATGTATATTGCAAAGTTGTTTGAAACTGTGTTTACTTTTCAAAAAGCTTACGTTATGTTTTTGTGGAGTTCCCCTTTAACATTAAACTTAGATTTTGGAAAAACGTTAAAAAATAAGAAATGGAAATTCATTTTAAAAAGTCTTCTTCTGGAGAACAATTTTAAAAAGTCTTCTTCTGGAGAACAATTTGAAAACAACTATAAAGTGTTTGGAAGGTGAATAACCCCCTTTAAGTGCAAATATGGGTGTGAGTACTTCCTCCCAGGATAAACTGCTTACTTTTCATTTTCCAATTGGAGCAAGAGTCATTACTGACCTTTACGAGCCCTATATTCACTCTGCTTTCCCAATAACCCATTCTCTCCACTCCCTTGCCATTCCTGAGATGCATGGCTCATGTAGATAAAATGGCCATTTACTGTATTCCACAAAGATCAGAGAAAATGATTTCCAACAAAACTGTAAGGAACGCCCGCTGGTGCTCCCTACCTCTTCGCCAGCGCCGGCAAGATGGCAGCGCCCAGCGGGAGAGCATAGCACGTTGTGCAGTCTCCAGTGCATCAAAACGTGTGCGGTGTCATAACAATTGTGCATAAAAATGTGCAGCTTAAGTGCACGACGTCAAATTACCCTTACATATACGCCAGAGCCCTGCAATCATTTCCCGATTTTAGGTTCAACTTAGTGTGTTCCTGGATGTGTTATTCTACTAATTCTGTCTCTAATTTCCTAATATTGACCTCAGCCTGTTTATTGACAAAGAACCTTGCTGCCTGAACTGACCTTTGCCTGGATTGGACTTCGCTACTTCTCAACCCTTTTGATACCGTGATCTGTGTTGGTGCCTGTTGCTTCCTCCTTGGTCCTTAATTCCAATCAGTGCCTTTGGGCCTGACAAAACTAACCAAATTTAGTTCTGGGTTTTCTTTTTGTGTCCATTCATTGTCCATTACTGAAAGCAGTGCCCTTATTGCCCACAATGCATCCTGGTGAGCGACTGCAAAGTCCCATTCAGACAGACTGGCTTAGATACAGCATCACATGCAGATCATCTCTGTAAGGCTTCATTGTAAACTAACCTATTACTCTATTACTCCATCAAGGAACAGATATATTAAAGATCAAGTTGTGTATTCCACGAAATACTTTCAAGGTTATTTTTCGGTTCTAAATTGATTTTTGGGTTGCAACATTTTTTTCCCGAGTTTTTTCTTTTTTTTTAAATCGAATTTTTGCGAGATTTATTATACCCTGACCATGGAAATAGCTTAAATCCAAAAATACTCCATCTTAAACCTGTTTTATATATTTATAGCCTTCATGATGTTCAAGTTTTTTTCTGTGAGCTTCGCTCGAAAACTCCATAGAATCGAAAGTTTTTTTTCGTTGAAAACTCGATTTAATCTGCTCTGATTTTTTTCATTGGAGTTTTTTCTTAAATAAGAAACCATTCGAGATTTAAAAAAGCTCACATAGCTCTACAATTCAACCTTTGATAAATAACCCCCCAAGTGTGAGGATTTTACCAGTCCAAAAGCATTGTCCCTATGTTTGGTCATGGAATTCCTCAGTTACATGATTCCCTAAGCGGTGAGGGATGAAAAATGTTGCATGAAAAAACGCCCATTGACTTCAATGCACATGAAAAAATTTTTGTAGTTTGGTTTATCACTACTGCTCATTGGCCAGTACACTTCTTACTTTTGCATGTATTTACATGAAAGGCTGATCTGGTTCTGGCACCTCTTCTAAGAGAAGAGGGTCAGATCAAAGCAATGCTATCTTTGTAGATAACACGTTGTCTAATTCTGGGCAGTGTCATTCTGTGGCTACTAAAGCAAATAAAGTTCTGTCTTGCATAAAAAAGGGCATTAACTCAAGGGATGAAAACATAATTATGCCTCTTTATAGGTCCCTGGTAAGGCCTCATCTGGAGTATGCAGTGCAGTTTTGGAATCCAGTCCTTAAGAGGGATATAAATGAGCTGGAGAGAGTGCAGAGACGTGCAACTAAATTGGTTAGAGGGACGGAAGACTTAAATTATGAGGGTAGACTGTCAAGGTTGGGGTTGTTTTCTCTGGAAAAAAGGCGCTTGCGAGGGGACATGATTACACTTTACAAGTACATTAGAGGACATTATAGACAAATGGCAGGGGACCTTTTTACCCATAAAGTGGATCACCGTACCAGAGGCCACCCGTTTAGACTAGAAGAAAAGAACTTTCATTTGAAGCAACGTAGGGGGTTCTTCACAGTCAGGACAGTGAGGTTGTGGAATGCACTGCCGGGTGATGTTGTGATGCTGATTCAGTTAATGCCTTTAAGAATGGCTTGGATGATTTTTTGGACAGACATAATATCAAAGGCTATTGTGATACTAAGCTCTATAGTTAGTATGGGTATAAAGAATTTAATTAAAAGTAGAGGGGTGTATGTATGGATGCTGGGTTTTCATTTGGAGGGGTTGAACTTGATGGACTTTGTCTTTTTTCAACCCAATTTAACTATGTAACTATGTAACTATGTAATGCTGCATGATGGGATATGACAGATGCACCCATGTAGCTTCATTTTGAACCTGCTTTTGGCACATTGTTATCGTATGCCTTTGGAAATTACAGGAAGTAATCTTTTACTGATTAACTTCATTATATCCTAATGTTGATATTTATCTTACCCATCTGGTTTCTGGTTAACTAAGGGCTATAAAAATGAACTACCTCATGGTGTCCCAGCAATGTTAGTCCTTAAATCTTTAGCAAATTTTATGGTCTGCTGTAAATGTTGGAGCAAAATGTCAAAGTGTAGATCTTTTGCTTCGATATTCCATGCGTTAATAATAAGCAGTTACGTAACTACCCCCTGCGGGGGGGTAGATAAAAATATATTTTTGCAGTGGATTTGCTTGTGCACCGAACCGCTGGTGGCCCCAGAGGGGTGCGGCCCTAATTCAGTCGCACCCCCGGTAGTTCTCCGCCAATACTGTACAGGGCGCTGTGGAGGCAGAGGAGGAAGGTGAGTCCTTTAGGCAAGAACTGACTGCCCACAGAACACAGAAAGGGAAAGGACGGGAACAGGGTGAAGAGGATGTAGACTCAGAACTGGACTGGATGATGAGGGTGAGAAGTCAGAACAGGAGCAGACTGGGTAGGAGCAGGATGGATCGGGCATAGACAGGAACAGACTGGATAGGAACAAGTACAGAGCAGGTGAAGAGTCAGATCAGGATGGGGACTGGATAGCAGGAGGACTGGACAACAGGAGGACCGGATAAGGATCAGGCCAGGCAGACAAGATTCAGACAAGAGAAGGAAAAATAGGGAAAGGTGCCAGGTAAGGTCAAGGCAAGGTTAGGATTGGAGCAGAGCAAGTTCAGAATAGCGAAGAATGCAACGCAGGGCAAGGACTGTAACAGGACTAGGAACAGGCAAAGCAAGGTCAGGGCAGAACAAAGCAAGGTTTAAGGAAGACAGGATCAGAACAATGCAAGGTAAACAAGACAAGGTTAAAGATAAAGACAGGACAAGGAAGGAGGCTAGAGCAGGAACCTTTAGCTAGGGCCAATTCGACAGTGCTAGTGTTGGTAATGCTCAGGCAAGGAGGGTGAGGAGGGCTGACTTTAAATAGGGCAGGGTCAGCCCTGATTGGGTGAACCCCAATCCACCAATCAGGCTACTGCTGGGCTAGGGCTGCAAAGACCAGTTAATAGATAGTGAGCAACCCTTCAAGCTGCTTACCTGGCCCAAAGGTTAAGGTGCAGAGCCTGACAACCTGCAAATCTTTCTTTATTCAAAAAAATGTTTTTTGGGTGGAAGACCCCTATAAATGACCTGTCTGTAACCAAAGCAAAGCTACTAATAATGACTACATTGGGGCTGTAACTACGTGTGCAAACACATTTGTAAGAAGGGATACACATCTAAATACACAGCCCCGTGCTTACATTTCTTATTGAAAGTTAAGTTAACAGTTTTTTGGTCTTCACTTGAGACCTTTGTCAAGATAAACGTTGTGGAGTATTTTATTAGATGTCTGTATATCTGTTTATAAGGATACGTTGCCTTGTATGCTTGGGTTTTAATACTCCTGTCAAACAATGTGATGTCTCAGTACATTGCTTGAAACCTAGTTTTGTTGCTTTACTATTGGATTAGTGAACGATAAGTGAATTGTTTAGTTAAGTGCAAGCAGAGATTTATGGCCTGAGAGCAAACAGACTGCGGTGCCAGATGCATAACAAGCACGGAGCAGGGGACTGAATGACACCTGATGTTCTCTACCAATCTTACCGGTCCAAGGTTTAGTTCAGCATTATCAGTGTTTTATAAAAAAACAAGGTTTCAGCTTGTTTGCAAATAAGGTAGAAATGATTCATTGCAGAGATGCCAGGCCATGCCTCCAATAATTTTCTTTGCCCAACTATGTGAGCATGTACAGATCCTATAAAAGGCAAAACGTGGGGAGCCTATTTATCAACAATTTATGGTTTTTAGTGTTTTTTGAAAGACTGACCAAACTCTACGGTATTATTCAGTGAAAGCTCAAATTTTTTGGGTTAAAAAAAACTTTAAAAATTTGAGTTTTTTTTAAAAAAAAAAATAAATAAATAAACTTAACATTTTCAAGGTTTATTATATCCTGAAGCGGGAAATAGCTTGAATCTGATAATACACCACCTAAAACCTGTCAATGTCATATTGAAGTCAATGGCAGAGGTCCCTTTTTGGTGGGTTTCACTCGAAAACGTCATTAATTCGAGTTTTTTGCCCCGACTGCACTGATTCAAGTTTTTTTACATTTGTGTTTTTTCTTAAATTAGAAAGCATTCAAGTCAGGCGTTCATTTGATGTCTAAAAATGCTCACATAGCTCTTACATTAGACCTTGGATAAATAACTCCCTAAATCTACGAATGTCATGAGATTTATTAAAAAATGTAAAAAAGTACAAACTGAATACCTCAAAAACCTCTAAAAAATTGTCTTTCACACAATTCCTTGCGAAAAAAATACGAAAACCTCTAAAATTCTGAATTGCTTTGGAGCTTTAGGACCGTACCAAATTTTACCTTGTGACGTTTTGTCTTAGTGGTTTTCTTGGTTTTTACTCTTAATAAATCTTGAATTTTAAGAGCTTTTTAAAATAAGGAGAAACTCACAAATTTCTAAAGATTTATGGGCAAAAATCTAAATCTGATTGTTAGTAAATGACCCTCTAAATGTTGGGTATACATACATTGATCAGGCTTACCCAGAGGCAGTCAAGCTGGCTATACACATACCAATAACTTCAAATGAAACCTGTTCCATGGATATTGTTCGGTTCAGGTGGGCAGGTTTGAAAATGGCATCTGCTGATGCACCAAGTCGGTACATAAATCCCTCAACTCCAACTCCGACCCCAAAGTTTTTAAAGGAACAGTAGCACCAAAAACTGAAAGAGTATCAAAGTAATTAAAATATAATGTACTGTTGTTCTGCACTGGTAAAACCAGCATATTTGCTTCAGAAAGACTACTATACTTTATATAAATAAGCTGCTGTGTAACCATGGGGGCAGCCATTCAAGTAGGAAAAAAGGAGAAAAGGCACAGGTAACACATAACAGATAAGCCCAGTCCAATACAATGTTTTATATGTTATTTGTTATGTAACCTGTGCAAACACACAGCTTTTACCAGTACATGCTAACAATATATTATATGTTAATTACTTTAAAACAACACTTTTTTGGTGTTACTGCTCCTTTAATATACTTGTGTATTTTCCATGTTATGTACACAACATACAAGGCATTTTATCACTGCCAATGCTCAAAAATATAAACAGCATCCTTAATCATTCTAAACCAAAGTCAGAGTTAAACTACATAATCCAAACACAATTGGAAAACCTAAAACAACTTATATATTAATTGAACCTGGCATATAGCTGTTGAATAATTGTTATATAATATTCATCTAAAATGAACTAAAGTAGTGTTCTTAGAAACAAAATTGCTTGCTTCTGCCATATCGTCCTTCATAAAAGCTCTTAACTTTGATTTGATTATTTTCAGTGCTTGTATTTAAAGTTACTAGGAGTCGGTACATTTTTGAAAACTCCGACTCCAGATACCCAAAATTGCTTCCGACTCCACAGCTCCATGTGATGCACCATGTCGGCCAGTCTATGGTGCAGCCATAGCTCCTTTTCAGCTTTGCACAAACAAATGGTAATTAGAGAGGCAGACACCCTTTTGGTCTGTGAATCAGTTTATTGCATGGCCTCTAAGTGGCATCCATATTCAGGGGGATTGGTATCCTCCAAAATAGGAGACCAACTGCTGTAACTAAAATAGTCAAATCGGCTTTCATGCCCACATTTACACTTACATTTGCATTGGATTTGATAAGTGCTGCTTACATGTGCATTTTTCCATGCAGTGTTATATAGCTCAGTACTGTGCAAACTAGCTTGCTAACTCACAATAAAATATATGATGTTGAGTTCACAGGGTTCAGTATTTACTTTGCTGAGCTGGTATCTTGTTGGTGCATTAGTATTTTATTGTCCCTTGTGCTTTCATGAGATCACCTTATTGATTCCTGAGTTAGTCAACTCAACAATCTGTTCCTGATGAGATTCCATACTTTATTATAGCATATGTTCAGGGACCGGGTTAAAAGTTGCATTTTGTTTTTAACTACTCACTTGCTAATTTTTCGGTCCCTTCCTCCGCACTGCACACACAGTTTTTGATCAACCCCCACAGAAGGTGCTCTTTGCACTCCATGTACACAGCCTTCATATTAATAGAATTTATTACACTAGTAATGAAACATCACATTAGGATTATATGGGACCTTCATACTATGAGACAAGCAGAATGGCATCCCTCATTTGTTTGATATAAACATTACTGGTTACATGAATTTTTCAGTAAAGATGAAACTGACATTTATATAGTGAATAAAGTACCCCCTTTTGTAAAATATAAGGATATTATAAGTTACCGAGGAGTTTCATGACCATATAAAAATACGAGGCCGAAGGCCGAGTGTTTTTAAACAGGTCATGAAACTCCAAGGTGACTTCTAATATCCTCATATTTTGCAACTGGGGGTACTTTATTTATTATAATAAACAAGTTTCGGTGAGTCATGTGGCAGAAATGACATCAGAACTCACCATTTATAACTGATGACATCAGAACTCACCGTTTATAAGGATATCATTTTCAGGATATTCATGGCTTTTGTGTATTTATATATATCCATTATAATTATTGACTTGATTTTAGGAGTAGCAACATTCTGTTTAAAACGTGACATGGACAACTTCATTTTCTGTCGACGGTGATGTTGGCCAAAAAAAGGCAGGAGGTGCTTTTTCAAAGCACCAATTTTTCAAATACAAGCAGCTCTTGAAAACTAGAATAAAATATCATGAATGTGCTCATAAGAGCACTCTGAGCTATTTCACATTCATTTGTTTCAAGGGGTTTACATTACCTTGAAGTTTTGTGGGTGGGTATATGTTGCTTAGTCTAGCCTAGACCCACACTCTGACTAGTTATGTGTTTTATTGCTTCTAAGACACCAGTAAGATCGGCAATACATGCAGAGATATTATTGGCAGCCAACAGAAATCTTTTAACCTGTTCAATCAACCAAATGACCAATTTTCATGGTACGAAAAATGTTGGGACACTCCAGACATGGTCCGAAAATCGCACGAAACGAGGATATGTACGATCGGATCTTTGCGTCTGTGGCCAGCTTAAGTTGCAGGTAAAAGTTGTCGCTGTGTAAAATGTATAATGAAGCAGTAGAATTCTTAAAGGACAATTCAACCTGTAATTAAAAAAAACCCTACCCTGGGTAGACCCCCTTCCCTCCTCCCCCCAGCTTAACTGCCCCTCCGGGCAAATGCCCCTAATTTTTTACTCACCCCCAAATTTTTGGCGTGGAGTTCACGGACGCTATCTTCTTTCTTCTGTCTTTTCCGAAAGTCACGAAAATTTCCGAAGATTTTTCGTGACTTTCGTTAAATGCACAGTGGTTCGGGACAAGAAATTTACTCAAACCGCGCATGCGCCGAAAATGCCGTCAAGACACGTATATTACCAGAGGAGAAGAAGATGGTTGTTGTAAACTCCGAACCCAAAATCTGCATGGAGGGGTGAGTAAAAAATTAGGTGCATTTGCCTGGGGGGCAGGTAAGCTGGAGGGAGTCGAGTCTACCCAGGGTAGAGGGGAGGGGGTTTTTTTTATTACAGGTTGAATTCTCCTTTAATGATTCAGATGAAAGTTGAGTGTATGACTGGCCAGACCAGGGATAACTTTGACGTAGTTGGCTACCTAAATATATTGCAATATATGGACATTCCCTGTTTTTTTTAAAAGGTAAGGCATTTTTTAGCCGCTTATGGCATAAAATGTCTCAGTGTCCTTAATATATTGATAATAGTTTGAGTGCAGAAGACATCTTGTATTTGTCTGTGTGAATTTGGTGGTCAGAGCCTCATCGCATCCCAGCTTAATGGTTAAAAAATTAGTGGTGAGCACAACTCTCCCTTTTATTTCAATCCAGTTGGTCTGATTCGCTTTCCACTGCTCAAAGTAGAGCCACAAGGATTTGGCACCCAAGGCAAGGTTGGAGATATGTGGTTCATACTCCACCTTATATGATTATCCTCAGCCTGGTACAGCTAGTTCCAGACTCACATCAGATGACCCAGGAAGGCAAGGAGCTGGTCTAGTGATGAGCTGAAATGTGCGACTTGTTTGGAAATGTATATTTATAGTAAATAAATGGCTTGCTCAGTTCATACCAGTTCATACTAAGTCCATGTGCCTAGAGTGAGAGAAAACAGAAAAGTCTTACACTGCACATGTTTTTAACAGAATATGGATATCTTTTCTCACAAGTGTATTGTAATATGGCCAAAAAGTGGCCTCCATCTGTAGCTTTTATGCCTAGTACCTTATTTAGGGGCAGATTTATCAAGGGTCAATTTCGAATTAGAATTTTCATGTTTTTTTATGGCAAAAACTGTCAACTTCAACTAGGGAATAGTTAAAATTCTATTCAAGCTTTTTAAAAAAATGTAAATTTGATTTTCAAGGTTTATCATACTCTGGCCTTTTGAATTTGAATTTGCCTAATCGCCACCTAAAACCTGCCGAATTGCTGTTTTAAGGTGGCCATACACGGGTCGATAAAAGCTGCCGACAGACTGTGTCGGCAGCTTATTGGCCCGTGTATGGGGGCCCCCAACAGGCTTCCCCGATCGAGATCTGGCCGAAAGTCGGCCAGATCTCGATTGGATGGGTTTAAAAACCCCGTCGGATCGCGGCCGCATCTGTTCGTTGATGCGGTCCTGCGATCCGACCGACCGTTTGTGAATGGTAGGATCCGATCGTTGGGCCCTAGGGCCCACGATTGGATCTGCCCGATATTGCCCACCTCAAGGTGGGCATATCGGAGGGAGATCCGCTCGTTTGGCGAGAAATTCATGAAACTTTGCGAAAAGGCGAAAAATTTGCAGAACGCATTGAAGCCAATGGGTGTCAAAATAATTTTAAAGAACAACAATTTTGACATGAGCGACAATTTTTTACGCGCGACTCTTTTGTCAAAATGCATTAAAGTCAATGGGCGTCCTAAAGATTTTGTCGTGCGGCAATTTTTAGGCAACAAATTCAATTTAAAACTGTATAGGTGGGGCACTCCATTAACCACGTGACCCATCAGCATTATAGTTGCCATTTATGTTTTTGGGAAGGGACTAATAATTGACTCTGTAGAATTCGTGCCACGTGAACAAATTCACCCATTACTAATTTTAAGTTATAAAATTAGAAAATCATTGTTTGGTAGGAAAAAACCCCCATCAAAGGGCAGTCCAACCTGAAGGTCAGTTAGGGTAAAATATGGAAATGAAAGGGGTTGTTCACCTCTTAGTATGGCATAGAAAGTGATATTCTGAGACAATTTGCAATTGATTTGTATGTTTTATTATTTGTGGTTATTGGGTTATTTAGCTTTTTATTCAGAAGCTCTCCAGTTTGCAATTTCAGCAATCTGGTTGCTAGGGTAATTTGGGCCCTAACAACCATCCATTGATTTGAATAAGTAAATGGAATATGAATAGGAGAGGCCTTGAATAAAAGGATGAGTAAGAGAAAAGTAGAAATAACAATGCATTGGTAGCCTTAAGTTGGCCATACACGGGCCGATAAAAGCTGCCGACTCAGTCAGCAGCTAATTGGCTTGTGTGTGGGGCCCTCCAACGGGCTTCCCACGATCGAAATATGGCCGAAAGTCAACCAGATGTTGATCGGGCAGGCTTAAAAATCCTCTTGGATGGCGGCCGCATCTGTTCTTTGATTCGTCAGCTTGTATTGCCAGCATTGTGATCCTAGGGCCCACGATCGGATCAGCCTGATACTGCCCACCTTAATGTGGGCATATTGGGGAGAAATCTGCTCGATTTCGCAATCTCTAAGTGTATGGCCACCTTAACAGAGCATTTGCTTTTTAGGTGGGGTCAGTGACCCCCTTTCAAAAGCTTGAAAAGTTCAAGAAAAAGGCAAATAATTGAAAAAACTTTAAAAAATAAATAATGAAGGCCAGTTGAAAAGTTGTTTAGAACTGGTCATTCTATAACATAAAATAAAGGTGAAATACCCCTTTAAGACATATTTATTACCCAACATATCCTGAGAACAATGGGACAATGATTTTAAAAATCTGTAACCTTCTTATGAGGTAAGTAGAGGGTCTAACCAAAGGGTGACTCTATCCCATAGCAGCTCAGGGTGCAGTTTGGTTGATCTTCTGGAAGGCCAGTTTGAAGGTCATTTAGGGTGAATATTGGGGTAGATGCTGATTTGCTCTCCTGCATATTAGTATAGCAATATGTCTTATCCAACAGTATTTTCAGACATATAGAATAACATTGTTATTGGGTGAGGGAAATTTCCTTTTATATTCTTTGTAATTAAATATTTTATTCCCAATGTAAAGCATTCGACGGATCTATTCTGTAAGCTATAATTGTGACAGCTCTGCTAAAGACATGGCATGAAGCAGCTTCTGAAACAAACTGAATATTCAGTGCTATGGAAATCACTTCTGTTCTGTGGATCCTCGTCAGACTTCCAATACTAGAAATGCCTTGTCCTATAAGCACATTATAATGCCGAACCCGAAACTGGAGTAAAGTTCACCGACAAACTGTTGAAACACACTCAGTCGCTAGTTAAAGTGTCAAGTAACAACTGGAGGGGGAAAGGAAAAAAAAAATATAATATCCAACTAACAGAACGCTTCCTTTAGGCATTCACTATTTTATCAAGCAAAATAGATTTGCACGTGATTGTACAACACGTGGCTGCACCAATAACGGTGAGTCTGGATTTTGAACATCGGAGGGTTGGGGAACACCAGGAGTTTTCCAGGGTTTTCAGGGCAAATAGTAATAGCATAAACTAATTACTAACCTGATGAAGTTACTTCTTGATATGATAAAAGCTGATTTTAAATGGATGATTCACTTTTAGTTTGTTATAAAACGTTCACTTCTAAGCAACTTTTCAATTGGTCTTCATTATTTATTTTTTGTACTCTTAACTCTTTCCAGCTCTCAACTGGAGGTCACTGACCCCATCTAGACCAAATGTACTGGCAACCTACCGCAATCTGGCTGTTTCAGAAATTTAAAGGGATAATAAAACATTACAGGTTTTAGCAGGAACATGTCTCCATGCCTATACGACCCTCAACATTGATCATTAGTAATGAACAAATTTATTCACTAGCCATGGATTTGCGGCAAAGTTCCGAATTTCGCCATGTGCGAATTTCTTCGTGAAACAGCCGAAAAATTGGCAAAAAAAAGCCGCCCAGAATAGATACTTAAGATACATTTGTAACAGTTTTGTCCCTTGGGAGAAGTTAGACTCATAGCTTAAAGGGCAATTCACCTTCTTTAGTAAAACTGTATTAAAACATAAAAACTACCGAAATGTGTTCAAACTTTCATGACCTGACAAATTTTGTAACATGGGCATGGTAATTAGGGGGGGTGTGGCCGCAAAAATGGGTGTGGTCAAAAAAACCCCCATAAATATAAATAATGAAAAACCAAATGAAAAGTTGCTTAGAATTGGCCAATCGATAACATACTAAAAGTTTACACAGCAGATCTGGGTAGGGTTGCCACCTGTCCGCTTTTGACCTGGACAGCCCGGTTTTCGGGAGGGGTGTCTGGGTCAAAACTGCCTGCCCGGTTTTCCTAGTTTGGAAAACCAGGCAGGATTTCTTATTACTGACACGGTGATTGGCCAATTGCCACGTCATAGCTCCGCCCACCAACCCACCCATGCAATGTCACCACCCTGCCCCCATGACATCATTGCCCCCCCCCCAACCGGAGTTCCCAGCAGGGTAAGGTGGCAACTCTAGATCTGGGCCCACTTTAGCCACTCACACACTGGACCCAATTGGGACCAGGGGCGTAACTATAGAGGAAGCAGACCCTGCGGCTGCAGGGGGGCCCAGGAGGTATAGGGGCCCCATGAGGCCCTAATTCATATACAATTTCAATAAATATTGGAGAAACAAGTCAACCTCTAAACATTTTGGGGGCCTGAAAAATAATTTGCTGTGGGGCCCAGGAATATGTAGTTACGCCACTGATTGGGACGATCTTTGACCAGGAGGGGGAAATTCAGTCCTCATCAGGTGGGAAAATCAAACCTGCCCGATAGATATCTGTCAGTAAGGCCCTTATGTGGGCCCCATATTCAAGCCAATAATCTGTCCAATAAAGGTCCAAGTCAGCAGCTTTTATCGGCCCATGTATGACCATCTTTAGTAAGATTTAAAGTAAAAAAAGAATATGTACAACTTTTTCCTAACACCAGTGTTTCTGCATTGTATGCGTTCTACCTGTTGCACGCTGCTGTCATATGACTGCATACTCAATAAAGCTTTCTCTGCTGTGTTTGAATATAAATATTTGTAAACATATGACAGACTCGCTCACCCCATGCTTTCAGAGTGGTGGTTCCCTCTGGCCATTAAGTTCTTTGCACAATGAAAGTAGTGTGTTTGTAATTCTCTTCAAGCCAGAGATTAGGGGGAGGTGGCTCTTTCTAACTCACATCGTCCTTTACAGTTTTTGTACTAAATGAATAGACAAAGTATATTTACTAATTGCAAAATCAGTTTCTTATAAATACATTTTATTACTGGATCCTAACATGGGATAAGTAATCCTTTAAAATAAGTGAATGTAAAATTGATGAGTGTTATTCTAAGCACTTTTACAATGTACATTCATTATTACTTTTTTCTTTTTTTAAATTTCAAGATATGAAGGGATACATGTTCTGTTAACATGAATGAATTTTGTTACAACATCACCACCTGCTGGTCAGTGGCCGACCATTGTGACCATCAAGGAATCAAGGAAGTTGTCAGGAGAAAGAGATGGTCTGATGTTCTTCTGGTTTGGAAAACATTTAGAAATCTTTCTCAAATCTTTCCTAACCAGAGGAACATCAAACCAGCCCTTTTTCTTTCTCCTGACAACTTCCTTGACTACTTGGTGGTCAGAATTTTTGAAAACTGACTAGCAGGTGGAGCTGTGGTAATAAAATGAATTCTTGTTAACAGTACATGTATCCCTTAATATATTGGAATTAAGAAATTCTTCAAGTGAAAACTAGAAGATTTTCGAATTATCCAATGTATCTTTCAGTGAATGGTCCTACATACAAAGATCATAATACTGACATAATTAAAAAAAAAAACCTCATTGGAATCAGTTGGTTATTACAGTTCCAGGCTACAGGACTGTGTGCCCAACAATAATGCTTGTGCCTCCATGTCAGCCCCTCCTGGTCCTAACATTTTACTTTATTGACCTGTTTTTCTTTCCATAGGCCTCAGGCAACAAATTCAATTTAAAACTGTATAGGTGGGGCATTCCATTAACCACATGACCCATCAGAATTATAGTTGCCATTTATGTTTTTGGGAAGGGACGAATAATTGACTCTGTAGAATAGTAAATGAGTAGGACAGCTAGGCTGACATTGCCTTAGTAAACTTGTACAGCAGAACTGTAATCATGTAGCTGCAGTGTGTAAGAAAAAGTTAATGATATTATAGTCCTTATTGCCTGTTTTAGATAAGGGAAATCACTGAAGGCAAGTTTTGGCATAATGTCTATTTGCTCTCCTAGATACACCTGAAAGCCCAGCTCGAAGGTCAGTTAGCTTGAGTGTTGGAGTAAATAAGTATTTGCTGTCCAAGATATTATTGGAACTATGGCCTTCAGGTTGATAGTTCTATATAATCAGTTATAGGATTGTTAGTTTGATGAGTTTTGTCTAACGGCATCACCAACCAGAATTTCTAGTTTTACAAGTAACAGACCTAGCGCATGAATGGTAACTTATTGCTTTTTCACTTAAAGGAAAACTATACCCCCAAAATGAATACTTGAGCAACAAATTCAGTGGCATATGAAAGAATCTTATCAAACTGGAATATATATTTAAGTAAATATTGCCCTTTTACATCTCTTGCCTTGAACCACCATTTTGTGATGGTCTGTGCGCTGCCTCAGAGATCACCTGACCAGAAATACTGCAGTTCTAACTGTAACAGGAAGAAGTGTGGAAGTAAAAGACAGTTAATTGACTCGTGCTCTTAAAGGAGAAGGAAAGACTTGGTGCACTTGGAGGTGCTAAATGTAAGGCATTCCCAAGTGATTGTATTGACTTACCTGAAACCCAGGCCGGTGCTCCTATCAGCAGAAAACTGCACCCCCCCCCGGGGGTTATACCAGTGAGCACCATGGAGCAATCCTCTTCCAACTTCTTCTTTCTTCGCGCTGCTGAGAATGTGCAGTAGAACGAAAACCCAAACTTTAACTAAAAAGTCAGCTATTTCGTTCAACTGCGCATGCTTTTGCTTCGGGAAATTTGAAGAAGAAGACGGTAGAAAATCGCTCTGTGGTGCTCACTGGTATAACCCCGGGCCGGTGCAGTTTTCTGCTGATAGGAGGACCGGCCCGGTGTTTCAGGTAAGTCAATACAATCACTTGGGGGTGACTAACATTTGGCACCCCCAAGTGCTGCAAGCCTTTCCTTCTCCTTTAATGTATGGTTTGTTTGGAATGTTTGTGTGCACCGTGAATCATACAATCCCAGGGGGCGGCCCTTATTTTTTAAAATGGCAGTTTTCTATTTATGATTACCCAATGGCACATACTACTAGAAAAGTATATTATTATGAAAATGGTTTATTTATATGAAGCAGGGTTTTACATATGAACTGTTTTATGCAATATCTTTTTATAGAGACCTACATTGTTTGAGGGGTATAGTTTTCCTTAATGTCCATTATCTATCCTAGATACAATTAAAAGCCCAGCTAGAACGTCCGTAAAGTTGAGAGTTGGAGTAAATAAGTATTTGCTCTCCAAGATATTCTTGGAACTATGACCATCAGGTTGATAGTTATATATAATCAGTTATTGGATTGTTAGTTTGATGAGTTTTGTCTAACAGCATCACCAACCAGAATTACTAGTTCTACAAGTAATAGACCTACCTCATGAATGGTAACTTATGGCCTTTTCACTTAATGTCCATTTGCTCTCCTAGATGCACCTGAAAGCCCAGCTAGAAGGTCAGTTAGGTTGAGAGTTGGAGTGAATTAATATTTGCTGTCCAAGATATTCTTGGAACAATGGTGGGAGTGATGCCGTCACCATTCGTTACTTTTGTTCACTTGAACCTTCTAGGTCTGCATTTGTTACTTTTGTTCCCATGACAAATTTCTCGCCTCTATATTGATAATCAGTTATAGGATTGTTAGTTTGAGGAGTTTTGTCTAAAAACACCGCCAACCAGAATTTCTAGTTCTACAACATAGTAACATAGTAAGTAAGGTTGAAAAAAGACACATGTCCATCGAGTTCAACTTTTTTTTTTTTTTTTTTTATATATGAACTACCTATCTGCCAGTTGATCCAGAGGAAGGCAAAAAAAAACCCATCTGAAGCCTCTCCAATTTGCCTTAGAGGGGGAAAAATCCCTTCCTGACTCCAAAATGGCAATCGGACTAGTCCCTGGATCAACTTGCACTATGAGCTATTTCCCATAACCCTGTATTCCCTTACTTGCTAAAAAGCCATCCAACCCCTTCTTAAAGCTATCTAATGTATCAGCCTGTACAACTGATTCAGGGAGAGAATTCCACATCTACACAGCTCTCACTGTAAAAAAACCCCTTCCGAATATTTAGGCGGAACCTCTTTTCTTCTAATCGGAATGGGTGACCTCATGTCAGCTGGAAAGACCTACTGGTAAATAAAGCATTAGAGAGATTATTATATGATCCCCTTATATATTTATACATAGTCATCATATCACCCCTTAAGCGCCTCTTCTCCAGCGTGAACATCCCCAATTTGGCCAGTCTTTCCTCATAGCTAAGATTTTCAATACCTTTTACCAGCTTAGTTGCCCTTCTCTGTACCCTCTCTAATACAATAATGTCCTGTAACAAGTAACAGACTTAGCTCATAAATGGTAACGTATGGCCTTTTCACATCTGTTACAGAATATATGGTTGTTTTTTTCTTCCATGGTGAGTTGACCTAATCAGATTAACTGTCATCACCAGGGAAACTTCAATGGAACTTCTTAACCCTTTAAATGCCACAGATCGTAGAATCTACGTTCTGTGGCAAAGGTACTTGAAATGCCACAGAACGTAGATTCTACGTTCTGCAGCACTTCCGGGTTCAGGAGCGGAGGAGCGGCTGTTAGAGCCGCTCGCTCCGTTCCTGCTCGATCCCCTGCCCCTAGGCAACGAGCAGAGCAGGGGATCGAGTGGCCCCTGGGGCGCGATCGCCCAGGGGCCCAAAAACAGCAGCAGGCACGTGTTACTTACGTGTCCTGCTGCTGCAGCCTGCACCGGATCGACGATCTCCGCCCCCACAGCACACAGACAGGAACCACGACGCAGAGGTCTTCCAGGGAGTCTTCCTGATCGCCTGCAACAGTCTCCAGCGATTTTTTCAGGTTAGTGCAACAATTACACACACAAACACACCAACACACACTTATTACAGTAATACACACTTAGATTCACACTTACACACACTTACACATACTTTTTGGGGATTGGGGGGGTCACTTACACTCACTGCACTTACACACATGTGCACACGCACACACGCGCACATAACATGTAATTTACCATTTGTACACACGCACACGCACATACATGGCATTGTGGCTTTTTTTTTTTTTTCTTATCGCATCGTCTCTTTTTTTGGCTGAAAAAAATGTTTTATTGCCATTACGAATAGCGTATTCGCTAACCGTACTGTGCAATATCTTTTTTATGTTATTTCGGTGATTATATTGCAATTTTGGGTATTTTGGTGCATTTTTAGCCATTTTATTGAATTTTTAGCCATTTTATTGCATTTTCAGCTCTGCGTATGTTGTGTTCACTTGTTTCTAGCCGTATAACCTATTTGGCCCAGCTAAAATATTCAAACTGTGATTCTGACGGCCGATAACACTAGTCTGGAAAAAAAACATTGATTTTTGTGGTTTTATTGGATTTTTTTGCATTTCACTCTTTACTGCCTTATTTTGTTTTGCCTTGTAAATTTTATCTACTTTATATCCATTTGGGGGTCTCTGTGCGCCACATAGTTTGGTATATCTATGCATATTGGGCATCAAAGTGTTCAGTAGACCCCTGGCGTTCATATTTAGGATGTTTTATGCTGATACGTTACGAAATGTGGGGCATATAATGGGGTAAAATTCAAGCTTTGTGACGATTTTCAGAAATTTGATAAAAACCGTTATGTTCAGCATTGCTTTGCAGTTTGGCAGTTTGCAGTAGAAACACTTATTTACCCATATTGGATTCGTCAGAATGTGTACTTTCTGAAAATATATGGTTTTCTGGGGTCTCTGTACTGTTAGGGGGGTCTAATGTCACATAATACACACACCAGGTGCTCATATTGCAGCAGCCAGCGCGTCAGCCGTGAAAATGTATATACACTATTGTCATTTGGGGGTCTCTGTGCGCCACATAGTTTGGTATATCTATGCATATTGGGCATCAAAGTGTTCAGTAGACCCCTGGTGTTCATATTTAGGATGTTTTATGCTGATATGTTACGAAATGTGGGGCATATAATGGGGTAAAATTCAAGCTTTGTGACGATTTTCAGAAATTTGATAAAAACCGTTATGTTCAGCATTGCTTTGCAGTTTGGCAGTTTGCAGTAGAAACACTTATTTACCCATATTGGATTCGTCAGAATGTGTACTTTCTGAAAATATATGGTTTTCTGGGGTCTCTGTACTGTTAGGGGGGTCTAATGTCGCATAATACACACACCAGGTGCTCATATTGCAGCAGCCAGCGCGTCAGCCATGAAAATGTATATACACTATTGTCATTTGGGGGTCTCTGTGCGCCACATAGTTTGGTATATCTATGCATATTGGGCATCAAAGTGTTCAGTAGACCCCTGGTGTTCATATTTAGGATGTTTTATGCTGATACGTTACGAAATGTGGGGCATATAATGGGGTAAAATTCAAGCTTTGTGACGATTTTCAGAAATTTGATAAAAACCGTTATGTTCAGCATTGCTTTGCAGTTTGGCAGTTTGCAGTAGAAACACTTATTTACCCATATTGGATTCGTCAGAATGTGTACTTTCTGAAAATATATGGTTTTCTGGGGTCTCTGTACTGTTAGGGGGGTCTAATGTCGCATAATACACACACCAGGTGCTCATATTGCAGCAGCCAGCGCGTCAGCCGTGAAAATGTATATACACTATTGTCATTTGGGGGTCTCTGTGCGCCACATAGTTTGGTATATCTATGCATATTGGGCATCAAAGTGTTAAGTAGACCCCTGGCGTTCATATTTAGGATGTTTTATGCTGATACGTTACGAAATGTGGGGCATATAATGGGGTAAAATTCAAGCTTTGTGACGATTTTCAGAAATTTGATAAAAACCGTTATGTTCAGCATTGCTTTGCAGTTTGGCAGTTTGCAGTAGAAACACTTATTTACCCATATTGGATTCGTCAGAATGTGTACTTTCTGAAAATATATGGTTTTCTGGGGTCTCTGTACTGTTAGGGGGGTCTAATGTCGCATAATACACACACCAGGTGCTCATATTGCAGCAGCCAGCGCGTCAGCCGTGAAAATGTATATACACTATTGTCATTTGGGGGTCTCTGTGCGCCATATAGTTTGGTATATCTATGCATATTGGGCATCAAAGTGTTCAGTAGACCCCTGGCGTTCATATTTAGGATGTTTTATGCTGATACGTTACGAAATGTGGGGCATATAATGGGGTAAAATTCAAGCTTTGTGACGATTTTCAGAAATTTGATAAAAACCGTTATGTTCAGCATTGCTTTGCAGTTTGGCAGTTTGCAGTAGAAACACTTATTTACCCATATTGGATTTGTCAGAATGTGTACTTTCTGAAAATATATGGTTTTCTGGGGTCTCTGTACTGTTACGGGGGTCTAATGTCGCATAATACACACACCAGGTGCTCATATTGCAGCAGCCAGCGCGTCAGCCGTGAAAATGTATATACACTATTGTCATTTGGGGGTCTCTGTGCGCCACATAGTTTGGTATATCTATGCATATTGGGCATCAAAGTGTTCAGTAGACCCCTGGCGTTCATATTTAGGATGTTTTATGCTGATACGTTACGAAATGTGGGGCATATAATGGGGTAAAATTCAAGCTTTGTGACGATTTTCAGAAATTTGATAAAAACCGTTATGTTCAGCATTGCTTTGCAGTTTGGCAGTTTGCAGTAGAAACACTTATTTACCCATATTGGATTCGTCAGAATGTGTACTTTCTGAAAATATATGGTTTTCTGGGGTCTCTGTACTGTTAGGGGGGTCTAATGTCGCATAATACACACACCAGGTGCTCATATTGCAGCAGCCAGCGCGTCAGCCGTGAAAATGTATATACACTATTGTCATTTGGGGGTCTCTGTGCGCCATATAGTTTGGTATATCTATGCATATTGGGCATCAAAGTGTTCAGTAGACCCCTGGCGTTCATATTTAGGATGTTTTATGCTGATACGTTACGAAATGTGGGGCATATAATGGGGTAAAATTCAAGCTTTGTGACGATTTTCAGAAATTTGATAAAAACCGTTATGTTCAGCATTGCTTTGCAGTTTGGCAGTTTGCAGTAGAAACACTTATTTACCCATATTGGATTTGTCAGAATGTGTACTTTCTGAAAATATATGGTTTTCTGGGGTCTCTGTACTGTTAGGGGGGTCTAATGTCGCATAATACACACACCAGGTGCTCATATTGCAGCAGCCAGCGCGTCAGCCGTGAAAATGTATATACACTATTGTCATTTGGGGGTCTCTGTGCGCCACATAGTTTGGTATATCTATGCATATTGGGCATCAAAGTGTTCAGTAGACCCCTGGCGTTCATATTTAGGATGTTTTATGCTGATACGTTACGAAATGTGGGGCATATAATGGGGTAAAATTCAAGCTTTGTGACGATTTTCAGAAATTTGATAAAAACCGTTATGTTCAGCATTGCTTTGCAGTTTGGCAGTTTGCAGTAGAAACACTTATTTACCCATATTGGATTCTTCAGAATGTGTACTTTCTGAAAATATATGGTTTTCTGGGGTCTCTGTACTGTTAGGGGGGTCTAATGTCGCATAATACACACACCAGGTGCTCATATTGCAGCAGCCAGCGCGTCAGCCATGAAAATGTATATACACTATTGTCATTTGGGGGTCTCTGTGCGCCACATAGTTTGGTATATCTATGCATATTGGGCATCAAAGTGTTCAGTAGACCCTTGGCGTTCATATTTAGGATGTTTTATGCTGATACATTACGAAATGTGGGGCATATAATGGGGTAAAATTCAAGCTTTGTGACGATTTTCAGAAATTTGATAAAAACCGTTATGTTCAGCATTGCTTTGCAGTTTGGCAGTTTGCAGTAGAAACACTTATTTACCCATATTGGATTCGTCAGAATGTGTACTTTCTGAAAATATATGGTTTTCTGGGGTCTCTGTACTGTTAGGGGGGTCTAATGTCGCATAATACACACACCAGGTGCTCATATTGCAGCAGCCAGCGCGTCAGCCATGAAAATGTATATACACTATTGTCATTTGGGGGTCTCTGTGCGCCACATAGTTTGGTATATCTATGCATACTGGGCATCAAAGTGTTCAGTAGACCCCTGGCGTTCATATTTAGGATGTTTTATGCTGATACGTTACGAAATGTGTGGCATATAATGGGGTAGAATTCAAGCTTTGTGACGATTTTCAGAAGTTTGATAAAAACCGTTATGTTCAGCATTGCTTTGCAGTTTGGGAGTTTGCAGTAGAAACACTTATTTACCCATATTGGATTCGTCAGAATGTGTACTTTCTGAAAATATATGGTTTTCTGGGGTCTCTGTACTGTTACGGGGGTCTAATGTCGCATAATACACACTCCAGGTGCTCATATTGCAGCAGCCAGAGCGTCAGCCGTGAAAATGTCTATACATATTGTCATTTGGGGGTCTCTGTGCGCCACATAGTTTGGTATATCTATGCACATTGGGCATCAAACTGTTTAGTAGACCCATATGTTTATATTTAGGATGCTTTATGCTGGTAATGATACATGGACAATACGATGCTGGAAAGTTGAAGCTTTGAGGCAATTTCCAGATATTTCACCAAAACCGCCAAATTTGGGAAAGCCTTGCGACTCAGTAGTTTGGAGCAATAAGGCATGGGTACCCATTTTAGATTCGGTAGAATGTGTACTTTCCAAAAATGTATGGGTTTGGGGGGTAAACATATATTTCTGTGTTTTTACCCCACAAAAATGCAGTCAATGTGTTGATTTTTCATTAGATGAAGTTACCCACGGGACTGTTTGTATGCGCTAACTTCATTTTGGGGCCTCTAAATGCCAGATACTTTGGTAAACCTATGAACAATGGCCACCAAACTGTTCGGAGTAACCCTGGAAATCATATTTAGGGTGCTTTTTCTTAGTACGTAATGACACATGGGTGATATGGTGCTGGGAAGTTGAAGCTTTGAGGCAATTTTCAGATATTTCACCAAAACCGACAACTTTGGGAAAGCCTTGCGACTCAGTAGTTTGGAGCAATAAGGCATGGGTACCCATTTTAGATTCGGTAGAATGTGTACTTTCCAAAAATGTATGGGTTTGGGGGGTAAACATATATTTCTGTGTTTTTACCCCACAAAAATGCAGTCAATTTGTTGATTTTTCATTAGCTGAAGTTACCCACGGGACTGTTTGTATGCGCTAACTTCATTTTGGGGCCTCTAAATGCCAGATACTTTGGTAAACCTATGAACAATGGCCACCAAACTGTTCGGAGGAACCCTGGCAATCATATTTAGGGTGCTTTTTCTTAGTACGTAATGACACATGGGTGATATGGTGCTGGGAAGTTGAAGCTTTGAGGCAATTTTCAGATATTTCACCAAAACCGACAACTTTGGGAAAGCCTTGCGACTCAGTAGTTTGGAGCAGAAAGGCATGGGTACCCATTTTAGATTCAGTAGAATGTGTACTTTCCAAAAATATATGGGTTTGGGGGGTAAACATATATTTCTGTGTTTTTACCCCACAAAAATGCAGTCAATGTGTTGATTTTTCATTAGCTGAAGTTACCCACGGGACTGTTTGTATGCGCTAACTTCATTTTGGGGCCTCTAAATGCCAGTTACTTAGGTAAACCTATGAACAATGGCCACCAAACTGTTCGGAGGAACCCTGGCAATCATATTTAGGGTGCTTTTTCTTAGTATGTAATGACACATGGGTGATATGTTGCTGGGATGTTGAAGCTTTGAGGCAATTTTCAGATATTTCACCAAAACCGACAACTTTGGGAAAGCCTTGCGACTCAGTGGTTTGGAGCAATAAGGCATGGGTACCCATTTTAGATTCGGTAGAATGTGTACTTTCCAAAAATGTATGGGTTTGGGGGGTAAACATATATTTCTGTGTTTTTACCCCACAAAAATGCAGTCAATGTGTTGATTTTTCATTAGATGAAGTTACCCACGGGACTGTTTGTATGCGCTAACTTCATTTTGGGGCCTCTAAATGCCAGATACTTTGGTAAACCTATGAACAATGGCCACCAAACTGTTCGGAGGAACCCTGGCAATCATATTTAGGGTGCTTTTTCTTAGTACGTAATGACACATGGGTGATATGGTGCTGGGAAGTTGAAGCTTTGAGGCAATTTTCAGATATTTCACCAAAACCGACAACTTTGGGAAAGCCTTGCGACTCAGTAGTTTGGAGCAGAAAGGCATGGGTACCCATTTTAGATTCAGTAGAATGTGTACTTTCCAAAAATGTATGGGTTTGGGGGGTAAACATATATTTCTGTGTTTTTACCCCACAAAAATGCAGTCAATGTGTTGATTTTTCATTAGCTGAAGTTACCCACGGGACTGTTTGTATGCGCTAACTTCATTTTGGGGCCTCTAAATGCCAGATACTTTGGTAAACCTATGAACAATGGCCACCAAACTGTTCGGAGGAACCCTGGCAATCATATTTAGGGTGCTTTTTCTTAGTACGTAATGACACATGGGTGATATGGTGCTGGGAAGTTGAAGCTTTGAGGCAATTTTCAGATATTTCACCAAAACCGACAACTTTGGGAAAGCCTTGCGACTCAGTAGTTTGGAGCAATAAGGCATGGGTACCCATTTTAGATTCGGTAGAATGTGTACTTTCCAAAAATGTATGGGTTTGGGGGGTAAACATATATTTCTGCGTTTTTACCCCACAAAAATGCAGTCAATGTGTTGATTTTTCATTAGCTGAAGTTACCCACGGGACTGTTTGTATGCGCTAACTTCATTTTGGGGACTCTAAATGCCAGATACTTTGGTAAACTTATGAACAATGGCCACCAAAATGTTCAGAGGAACCCTGGCAATCATATTTAGGGTGCTTTTTCTTAGTACGTAATGACACATGGGTGATATGGTGCTGGGAAGTTGAAGCTTTGAGGCAATTTTCAGATATTTCACCAAAACCGACAACTTTGGGAAAGCCTTGCGACTCAGTAGTTTGGAGCAGAAAGGCATGGGTACCCATTTTAGATTCAGTAGAATGTGTACTTTCCAAAAATGTATGGGTTTGGGGGGTAAACATATATTTCTGTGTTTTTACCCCACAAAAATGCAGTCAATGTGTTGATTTTTCATTAGATGAAGTTACCCACAGGACTATTTGTATGCGCTAACTTCATTTTGAGGCCTCTAAATGCCAGATACTTTGATAAACCTATGAACAATGGCCACCAAACTGTTTGGAGGAACCCTGGCAATCATATTTAGGGTGCTTTTTCTTGGTGCGTAACGATACATGGGTGATATGGTGCTGGGAAGTTGAAGCTTTGAGGCAATTTTCAGATATTTCACCAAAACCGACAAATGTGGGAAAGCCTTGCGACTCAGTAGTTTGGAGCAGAAAGGCATGGGTACCCATTTTAGATTCGGTAGAATGTGTACTTTCCAAAAATATATGGGTTTTGGGGGGTAAACATATATTTCTGTGTTTTTACCCCACAAAAATGCAGTCAATGTGTTGATTTCTCAGTAGCTGAAGTAAAGTCCTGAACAATTTGGATGTGCTAACTACATATTGGTGTCTCTAAATGCCAGATACTTTGGTAAACCTATGCATAATGGGTATCAAATTGTTCAGTGGACCCCTGGCAATCATATTTCAGGTGCTTTTTCTTGGTACCTAATATAGTTTGGGATATGCGGAGCAGCAAAATAAAACCTTTGAAATGATTTTTCAGAATTTTGAATTTTTTGTTGAAAAACCGCTATGTTCAGACAAGCTTTTATGTTTGGTAGTTGGGAGTAGAGAGACATAGTTACCCATTTTGTAATCGGCAGAATGTGTACTTTTCAAAAATGTATGGTTTTCTGGGGTAAACCTACGGTTTCAGGATTTTTTGCCTTGGAATCTAAAGCATGCCGTTTTCTGCCTTGGTGCTTTCAAAATTTGGTAATATACTGCCGGGAGTTTTTGCTGTACAGAAATCCTAAATCTCCCTAAAACTATACATATCTGGTATTGGCACGTTCGAGAGACATAAGGCTTTCCAAATCAGTTGGATTTTCATCCGTAAAATGAAATATTTTTCTGGTATAAATTGATATACGATGAAAAATGGTAATTTTTCATTTTTTTTTGGTATTTAGCACTATAAATTTTTTTGCACAGGTGTAAATACATGAAAACTCAGGCAGATTTAGAAAGCTCAGTTTCTACCGAAAAAAACAATGTATAGTTTTCTTAGGTAAACTATAGGTTTCCCCTCAGAAAATGCCCCTAAAGTGAGAGAGCACAAAATGTTTCAAAAACGGCTGGCATTTCGCGTAACCAAAATGTGAAATTCTGCTGGCACTTAAAAGGTTAAAGAAATCAAGTTGTTTTTGTAGTCATTTTTAAAAGGAAACGTTATTCTTGGGAGTTGGGGGGGGGGGGTTACCTGGCCCTGATCAGTTAAATATCATACTTTTAGTCCTAGTTTTAATTTGCTCTTACTCGTGTTCAAGTGTCTAGTTATTTTTTTATGTTAGAAGGGCACATGAGTAGCTTTCTGTGTAATTTAATATGCCCATATAGATACTAGTGTCTTAAACCCAGTACAGGTATGGGATCCATTATCTGGAAACCCGTTCCGTAATCCAGAAAGTTCTGAATTACGGAATGGCCATCTACCATAGACTTCATTTTATCCAAATAATCCAAATGATTTCCTTTTTCTCTCTAATAATAACACAGTACCTTGTACTTGATCCCAACTAAGATATAATTAATCTTTATTGGAAGCAAAACCAGCCTATTGGATTTATTTAATGTTAACATGATTTTGTAGTAGACTAAAAGTATGAAGATTCAAATTACAGAAAGATCAGTTATCCGGAAAAGCCCCAGGTCCTGAGAATTCTGGATAACAGGTCCCATACCTGTACATTTGCTATACATATGCCAGTTATATACTGTTATCAAAAGGAGATTCAGCTTCGATGAAACATTATTCCTGTTCACCTAAAAGTTTTAGAAGGGTAGTGGACATGTCGCTGGGATTTTTAATAATGAATGCCAGTTTGGTAGATACAGGAGTATAATGAATTTGTTACTATTAATAGATCATTTGTCTTATAATGAATTTGTTAAAGGGATTCTGTCATGTTTTCTATCATGTAGTTTTTATTTCTAAATTACACTGGTTACACTTCAAATGTTTCACTCTACAATATAACATTTCATTTCTGAAGCATCAAGTGTATTTTTTTTAGTTGTTATATTGGTGTGTAGGCGCCATCTCAGGTCATTGGGGGGGAAGGAAGGGGGTGATATCACTAGAATTTGCAGTACAGCAGTAAAGAGTGACTGAAGTTTATCAGAGCACAAGTCACATGACTGGTGCAGCTGTGAAACTGGCAATATGTCTAGCCCAGGGCTGTCCAACTGGCGGATGCAGCCCGCATGCGGCCCACGACCCCCCCCTCATGTGGCCCTCCACATCAGAGTCTGCTGGCTGTGTCTGTTTACCATATGTAAACTTTAAAAGGTATCACTACAGAGATTAACTGGCCCCTGCATTGTCTAAACCTCAAATTCAGACTAATCTCCTGCATTGTTCACACCTGTGATCCCCTTGTATTGTTCACACTTGTGATTCCTCTATTGTTCACTCCCCTAAAGCCTGTACTGATCCACCTGAGACACAGACTGAAACTGCTCCACATTGTTCTCCTGTTTACACCTTATTCAAAATGCTAATGGGGCACCAGCACTGTGTCACTGTATTTATGTAGTACATATTAGACTGGTCCTGATCCCTGTCTCCTGCCTTCCCTATGCTCCCTGTGTGTGTCATACTTTGGTATTTGTTCTGGCGGGTTTGTTAGCATTTGAAAATTATTGTTAGTGGCCCCTAAGGTGTTAAATCATATGCTGGGGTACTGTATTATACACAGCGGAGGAGGAGGCATATGGATTTATGGGTATGACTTAATATGATTTAGCTGTTTTCACATATGAGTGACATCCTTGCCGGGGCAGGCACAAGGTAGTTCAGCACCCCAGGCAAGAGCTTTACTCAGTGCCCCCTGTCCTGCATTACCATTTCCCTCCTTACCATGATGGTTTTTAAATAAAGAGAGCAAGAAAGTGTACAACACCTTTTCATTTATATTGCTGCCCCTGTACCAGCAAGCTCAGCAGCCATCCATCATACAGCCCTCCTGCAGCTATCATATTGCCCCCAATCTTTACCAGCAGCCAAAAATAAATCTGATCACATCATATTGCCCCCAAGTATTTATGTACCTGTGCCAGCACCCAGCACAGCAGCAACAGCAAACATATGGGCCCCAAATCTGTACCTGGCTGTGCCAGCAGGAAGCTTTACACTTTACAGTAATAGAAAGAATGTGTGCAGTTAAGTGCAACTGTGCAAGGCTGAGAGCAGTGAGAGCCACACCAAGCAGCCCCCCAGCTCTATGTCATTATACAGTATTCAGTGACGTCATTGACGCGTGTACGCACATCGCGGTGCACCGTACAGAAGGAGCTATTACTTGCCGGCAAGAGGGAGAAGGGGAAGGAGATGGATTCTACCCAACTGGGTGACCATGATTACTGAAAGAAATTAATAAATAAACGCTTGAAAAAATTGCGCCCCTCAATGATGGCGCCCTAGACAGCCGCCTACTCTGCCTACCCCTAATACTGTCCCTGATCCCTGCAGTGAGCACAAACCATTTGGTTTTTTGGTGTGCTATTAATGTGGACATGGTCTTGCGGTAACATGGGTATGGTTTAAAGTGGGTGTGGTCTAAAAACAGGGAGTGGCTAACACTGGCTTCCGTTATCGGTCCTCGCCCATGTAAATTGGAAAAATGCGGCCCTCGGTACCATAGAAGTTGGACAGCATTGGTCTAGCTCTAGCCCAATGTCAGCTTTTAAAATTAAATCTATAACAATTTGTTTGCTCTTTTGAGAAACAGATTTCAGTGCAGAATTCTACTGGAGCAGCACTATTAACTGATGCGTTTTGAGAAAAAAACATGTTCCCATGACAGTATCCCTTTAATAATGCCCTATAGTGTAACTCTTACCTATTGCTGATGCATTCACCTAACACTTGAACCGTATTTCCTCTTGCAGCACAATGGAACACCAAATGGCACCCTGTACAAGCGGCCGTTTTTGGAATCGTTTGAAGAAGCCCCAATGTACGTTGCCGTGTTCACCTACTTAGGATTTGGATTTGTCACATTATTTGGCTACCTGCGAGACTTTATGAGGGCGTGGGGGCTGGAAAAATGTCACATGGCTGAAGAAAGGGAAGAGCAAAAAGTAAGAATTCATTTGCCCTTTTAACTACTTTGATAGTTACGCTTTTACATTCAATATGTTATAATCTGTGTAGGCTGATGTTTTGAGGACACCACTACAGAGTCCGACCTGTGGCGCATAAATTATTGCATATATTGTCTATAGATATCATGACATCTTTACAATATTTCCAATATTGGGTGGCAAAGCACAATGATGGAGAGCTCAACCTAATTCCAAAAATAACAGGTGCAGGGTGCTTACCCAGAAGACCTTTCCCATTGCATTAGAGTCAGTAGAGTAATTGCTAAAAAATCCGGATGCACACCTTTTTGTTAAAGTTGTATCAAAAGTGGTTTAATAAGCCCATATACATCACAAATGGGCAACATTTCGGACCCCTCTGGGCCCTTTATCAAGTGCAAAGTCACTTGCAGAGATCTAGTTAGAAGTATTGAGAGCACAGAAGCTGTTCTGGTCTTTTAGGGTTCAGTATGTAGGGATTAAGTCCATATTAAGAGGCCAAAGAAGCCTCATGCATCATGCACCAGCCTGGGGTATATTTTTCCAGTGTCATAGGCATCCTGTGCTGGTGCATTTTTTGAAGAAGAGGAGCACAATCCTAATTTTTCTACTGTACAGGAATGGGATCTGTTATCCAGAAACAAAGTATCCAGAAAGCAATGACCTAATGATTAAGGAATGACCATCTCCCATAGACTCCATTTTAATCAAATAATTCTTATTTTTCAAAATTATTCTCTGTAATAATAAAACAATACCTTCTACATGATCCTAACTTAGAAATAAATAATTCTTATTGGGGGCAAAACAATCCTATTGGGATTATTTATTGTTTAGCTGTTTTTTTAGTAGACTTATATCTTGGGTATCCATATTACAGAAAGATCCCTTATCCACAAAACCCCATGTCCGGAGCATTCTGGATAAGAGGTCCCATACCTATATCAGTTTCATGTTGGTGCATTATAAATGAATTTAATAATGTGTGTCATGATATTTATTCTGCATAATAAAAGCCTCTTGGTAGATTTCTTAATAAAGAAAACCATTTAAACCCAATATCAAAGATGCAATTAGAATTGCCAGCTTTTTTCTTTGGGGACAAGGGGCAGGGGGCGGGCCAATGATGTCGGGGGCTGGGCCGGTGACATCAGGGGCGGATGATGACATCAGGGGCAGGAAGGATGATGTTGGTGCGGGACTGATGACTTGGCGATAAGCGATTGGCTGATCATGTCATTCACTTCTATGTCCTGTCTGGATTTCCTATTTTGGAAAATCCGGACAGGAACTTTTCACCCAGGCAGCCCTACCAAAAAGCGAGCTGTCCATGTGAAATCCGGACAGGTGGCAAACCTAGATGAAATTACCCTTGTTTTCATTTTCAAGAGATCTCCAAATCTATAACTGGCCATGCTCATGTCCCTTTCATAAGCCTTATAAATGGCATTTTCTCTTTCATGTAGGGCTTTGTGCCTCTGTATCAAGATTTTGAAAATTTTTATACAAGAAACCTTTACATGCGGGTGCGAGATAACTGGAACCGCCCCATCTGCAGTGTCCCTGGGCCTCAGTTTGACCTAATGGAGCGTTTGACAGACGACTATAACTGGACATACAGGTGAATGATCATATTTTTGTAAAATATCTATGTAAGCAAGCCTCCGTAAGTTCTCTCTCAGAACACTTAGGGGGTTATTTATTAAAGTTTGAATGCCAAAAAATTAGAAAAATTCAGGTTTTTTTTTTTTACTATAAAATCTGAATTTTAGTGGGAAAAAAAAAACTTGAATTTTTCGAGATTTATTATACCCCGACGATAGAAAAAGTCAGAATCCGAAAATCCGGTATCTCAGATCTGCCATGGTTGTATATAAGTCAATGGGAAAGCCTTATCCTATTTGGACTGCACTGAAATTAGCCCGAAAATCTGAATATTTAGGACTTTTTGGGCAAAAATCCGAAAAATTCTGGGCTTTCGGGAGAAAGCCCGAAAAAATTGAGCGATTTGAGAAAAACTTAGATATGGATTTTTACAAAATTTTATCGACTTTGTCCCTGATCCAATTAAATTGTGCTTTTTCAATAATAAATAAGGTCACACCGTGGATTCTAGTTTGGTTGGCCTTTTTAAATACTTTATTCTAAATACTCGGATTTTGATAAATAAGGCCCTTAATTTATGTAACACAGAATATTGATGTTGTTTGTATATTGTGATGTATTATTCAAAACTATTTTTGTTCCATTTTTGGAATTTGGACCAGTTTGTAACCCATGGCAACCAGTGAGATTTCAAGTAGCAAGTAAATTCTACCTGCTGATACTAGCTACTAGTCCTGTGGCAAACTTACATAACCCTCTAAAAGTCACACAGTTTCCAACAGGTCTAGTAACCCATAGCAACCAATCAGCGGGTATTGTTTAATGATCACCTCTTTGACCAGGAAAATATTGGCCAGATGGCAACCTTATCAGTGGAGAATGTTATCAAATATGGCTGATAGGTGGTTTGTCTAAGCTTCTATAAGAATGTAGGATGTTGCTGTTTTCTTATGAAAAGTTAAATGTATTTAGCAGCATTGCAGTCATTTTCTCAGGAATCTGAATACTGTAATATCACAAAAAATAGCATGTTCCTATTTTGTTATTGTTATTCTGCCCCGTAATAGAATTCAGACACACCCTGCTGATATCAAAAAGGCTGACATTCCACCCCACTGACCATACAAAGTCAGAATACATGTTTTTAATCAAGAGGAAACGTGCTTTTTTTATAACCTGCTGTAGGATATGGCCTCCTACATGGAAAGAAGAAAGAGGCTTAAAAAAATATAAAAGCTGTTGATATTCTAATGAAATGTTGTCTAGGAAATTGCTGTTCACATGCACGTATCCCTGAGCTAAGCCAAGTTCTACATTAATGACACTTGGGGAGGTTATCAGAATCCAAAAATTGATAATTATTTTCTGAAAGCTAATCCGACCAAATCCGCAGTTTTTTCCCCCTTATGTAGCAATAAGTTTTTCAGAAAATGTCCTGTGCTGGAAAACAATAGAAAAAAATGTGAAAAAATTCAGATCAGATTTTTTCAGAAAATCACAAAATCTTCGGATTATTCCACGAAACCCAGCTCAGATCAGGATATCTTTGGGACTTCTCCCATTGATTTCTACATGAACTCGGCAGGTCTGAGTTGGCATACTTTTTTATTCGGGACACCCTCGGGGTCTAATAAATTCCGGAGAAAATTTTTTTCCCACTAATAATTTCATTTCATAGTAAAAAAAAAAAAAACACACATTTTTTTTAGTTGTAATATTGGTGTGTGGGCAGCCATCTCAGGTCATTTTGCCTGGTCATGTGCTTTCAGAAAGAGCCAGCACTTTCGGGAACTGCTTTCTTGCAGGCTGTTGTTTCTCCTACTGAGTGTAACTGAATGTGTTGCAGTGGGACCTGGATTTTTGTACCAAGTGCTTTTCTTAGATCATAATCAAAATAGGAACATGCTATTTTTTTTTGTTATATTACAGTATTCAGCTGTTATCTTGTGTTAGGGAGCTGCTATCTGGTTATCTTCCCATTGTTCTGTTGTTAGGCTGCTGGGGGGAAAGGGGGGTGATATCACTCCAACTTGCAGTACGGCAGTAAAGAGTAGGGATGCACCGAATCCACTTTTTTGGATTCGGCCGAACCCCCGAATCCTTCGTGAAAGATTTGGCCGAATACCGAACCGAATCCGAACCCTAATTTGCATATGCAGATTAGGGGTGGGAAGGGGAAAACATTTTTTACTTCCTTGTTTTCTGACAAAAAGTCATGCAATTTCCCTCCCGCCCCTAATTTGCATATGCAAATTAGGATTCGGATTCGGTTCGGCTGGGCAGAAGGATTCGGCCGAATCCGAATCCTGCTGAAAAAGGCCGAATCCTGGCCGAATCCCGAACCGAATCCTGGATTCGGTGCATCCCTAGTAAAGAGTGACTGAAGTTTATCAGAGCACAAATCACATGACTGGGGGCAGCAGGAAAACTGACAATATGTCTGGCCCCATGTCAGATTTTAAAATTAAAAATAAAAAAATCTGTTTGCTCTTTTGAGAACATCTGCTGAAGCAGCACTATTTCCCATGACTGAGTAATGCCACTGATGCAATGTAGCCCCCGTGTTATTTAATGAAACCCCTAGTAGAAACATGAAGTCACATCAACACAAGCAATGCAGATAGAATATTCCTTTTATGCATACTCGAAAAAACCTGTTGTGTGCCAGTATGTGTCCGCTTTTATTCTATATGTCCCTTCCTTTTTATTCTATATGTCCCTTCTTATTTCAGTTACAGTATACATAGGTAATAAACTGTATTTATTTCTTTTAAATCTATTTAGGTACACAGGAAAAGTGATTAAAGACGTTGTAAACATGGGGTCTTATAACTACCTTGGCTTTGCCGAGAATGCCCCCGAGTCTCTAGTTACGGTGAAGGATGTGGTACAAAACTATGGAGTTGGAGTCTGTAGCACCAGGCAAGAGATGGGTATGAAGCCTTCCTTTTAGCAAATTGTATCCAACGTTTCAGTTCCATACAGGAACCTTCGTCAGGGAAAGTGTACCAGTGCACAGAAGAACGCTGAAATCAGCAAAGTTGGCGCCAAAAAGCTGTAGCTAAGGAATCTAGCAGTATTCCTTAGCAACAGCATTTTGGCGCCAACTTTGCTGATTTCAGCGTTCTTCTGTGCACTGGTACACTTTCCCTGACGAAGGTTCCAGTATGGAACTGAAACGTTGGATACAATAAACCTTTATTTGCTTTAATTATTTATCTTGCTGGAATCTTCATTTGAGTTCTTTCAACTGCTGGATATTTGACTTTTTCAGTTTTGGGTTTATCTATGTTATGGTTGTGAGCTCCACACACACTGTGGTTATATATACAGTATATACCAGGGCCGCCATCGGGGGGGGATAGGGGGTACAGGTGTCCCGGGCCTGAAGGGGGGCCTAGAAGTGCTGCACTTTCGAAAAAGCCTGGCCCCCCTTCATAGTGCCTAAGCTGTTCGGCCATTTCCATATCACAATCAGCCGAAATGCGGAAGTGCCGAATCGGTGAAAAGACCCGAAGACACGAAAACAGCTGAAGTCGAACTCCCGAAGCGGCAGAGAGACCCGAAGCGGCAAAGAGACCCGAAGCCACGAAAATAGCCGAACTCCCGAAGCGTTGAAAAAGACTCAAATTCATGAAAATAGCCGAAGCCAAACTCCCGAACTGGCGAAAAGACCCGAAGCCACCAAATTAGCCGAACGCACAAAGCAGCGCAGAGACCCAAAACCACGAAAATAGTCGAAGTCAAACTCCCGAAACGTTGAAAAGACCCGAAGCCACGAAAATAGCCAAAGCCGAACTCCTGAAGCGGCGAAAAGACCTGAAGTCACAAAAATAGCTGAAGCCAAACTCCCGAAGCGGCGAAAAGACCCGAAGTCACAAAAACAGCCGGAATTTAAATCTTGCAGCAGCGAAAAAACCCGAAGTCAGGAAAACAGCCGAAATTGAATTCCTGAAGTGGCGAAAAGACCCAAAGTCACGAAAGAAGGCGAAGTTGAAGTCCTGAAGCCATGAGTTCTATTCTACTGAACACCAATATGTGTTTTTTTATTTTTTTAATCCCCTGGCCAGAGAAAATTCTCTGGGGCCCCAATTTTTTTTAACTTGTTAGGGGGGCCCTGGTGCCCCTGACCATCAATAGCTTTTTATAACTTGTGTGTGTGGGGGGAGTTACCTTTTTTAACACTGATGTCTGTGTGGTCTTTTAACTGTTGTGTGAAGTGGGCGGGATCTGGGGTGGGGCTTGGGGGCTGGGTGGGTGGGGCTCCGTGATTTCTAATGGCGTCCCTGGTATTTACTGTATATATATATATATATGGCAAATAAACCGCACAACCAGGTCTTTAGTAAAGTGTGAAAAACAAAAATTATTTTATTTTCGACGTTTCGGCTTCTAATTTAAGCCGTCTTCAGGAGGTGAGTATATATATAGAGAGAGAGAGAGAGCGCGCCAGAGATAGATAAAATCAACCTGCAGTGATATAGACAGGTCATAACAGTATTTTGTTAGTTAAAAAAAATATATTATTGCTAGGGCTATAGATGCTGCAATAAATATTTATCTTCTATTGATAAAACACTGCCCTGACCCGTCTGCATATTCCCATTATCTATGAGGGTGTGTTTGTGAACAGCTTAATGAGAGTCACATTACTACATATCTCTTACTGTACATGTCATATACACACAGGTATGGAATATTTTTAACTGCAATGCTCGAGACCTGTTTTTTTTTTTTTTGTTTTAGATAAGGGATATTTAAACATTGAAAATATAATAAGATTGTTTTGCCATCTGAATAATTTTATGCAAGCTTAGTTGCCTTTCAGTACAAGGTACTGGGCAGATTTAGAAGATAGTTAGATATTTTTTATCATTTAAGCCACTTTCCTGACAGTCAGCTTTGAGCAGCCAGATATTTCTGCTTTGTGGGGTGTTAGAGCTCTGCAGTAGCACTGGGTTTGAACACACCTCTGAATAGTTAAAGGGGTGGTTCACCTTTATGTTAACTTTAATATATTATAGAATGGCCAATTATAAGCAAATTTACAATTGATCTTCTTCTGACTCTTTCCAGCTTTCAAATGGGGGTCACTGACCCCATCTAAAAAACAAATGCTCTGTAAGGCTACACATTTATTCTCATTGCTACTTTCTTTTATTCACCTTTCTATTCATCCCCTCTCCTATTATTTAAATCAATGCATGGTTGCATAGTCCATTATCTAAATCAATGCATGGTTGCTAGGGTAATTTGGACCCTAGCAACCAGATTGCTGAAATTGCAAACTGGAGAGCTGCTGAGTAAAAAGCTAAATAACTCAAAAACCACAACTAATAAAAAATGAGAATCAATTGCAAATTGTCTCAGAATCTCAGTCTCTACACCATACTAAAAAGTTAATCTAAAGGAACAACCCTCTTTCAATTGCAAGCGGGGTTTAAGCGTTTTAACAAAAATACAGAGGCATGATAAATTACAAAAGAAATGCGTATCAGTTAAAAATGAATGGCATTCCCATACAGTATTTTGGAGCTTTAAGGATTCCAGGTAATAGATTCCACTTGTTATGTAAACAGCAGTGATTTAAAGATATTATTAAAGAAAAAGTTTCTAGAATGTGGCTATTTTGCTCCCCTCTAATATTAAATCCGTGGAATACATTGCTGACTCTTGGGGAAGAAAGAAGGTTTAGTATTCCAACCTGCACAACTGTTTTCAGTTAATGTTTAAAGGCCCGTGATCTGTTTTTCTCTTCGTCGAATATAAAACTTATATTAAGGCTAAAATATGCCTGAATTTTAGAGAAAAAATATAAACTAGGTTAAAATTTAACAATACTCCCTTAAGGCATCAACATAACATTTACACTTGTTAATTCTGGATGAACTTGGCCTGTGTGTAATGCTTTAGCTAAACCTCGATGACCTAGAAAAACCAATTTCATCACGTGAGTATTGCTCAGTTCATAAGAAATTGGCCTCTAGAAGCACTACCACAAATAATATATGTACCAAGAGGACACTGTTGCATGTTTCATGCCTATCCAAAACCAGCCATACAAACTCATTTGAACAAAAAAGTTTATGACCTCCACTGCAGTTTGGGAATCAATGCCTTAGGCCAATTTCATATTAAAGGGGACCCGTCACCCAAAAAAAAATGATTCCAAATCCTATTTTATCACATAAGTCAAGCAAAATGAACTTTAATTACACTATATAAATTATTTGAATCTTGTTTCCTCCAGTCTGGGAATTCATAATTATAACAAGCAGGCAGCAGCCATTTTGTGGACACTGTTATTAAGACAAACCTTGTATCATCTCAGAATATTGCTTGTGCACCAGAATGGGGGAACTGATGTCCATCCCCATGCACTGGTTACACAATTAAACAGTGAAGAGAATGTGGGAATGTGTGACATTTAGGAAGTGTTGAATGGAAAGTGAAAGTAATTGTCTGCTCTGCCTCTATGTCCAGGGCATGGAGGAGGGGCAGACAATATTTGATTGACATCTGAGATGTTTAAATGAGCTTACAATAGCTATGAACTGTTAGAAATTGGATTTCATGTTTAATTTAATTTTATTATACAGCTTTTTGTGTCTGTGTGACAGGTCCACTTTAAGGCATATGCAGTCCATTTTTCTTCCCATGCCAGTGATTGTTTCCATTGATATGACATTCATTTATTTTTCATTCTCTGTCAGGTCACTTGGATAACCACAAAGAACTGGAAGACTTGGTAGCTGAGTTCCTTGGTGTAGAAGAAGCTATGGTGTTTAGCATGGGTTTTGCCACCAACTCCATGAATATCCCTGCATTGGTTGGCAAGGTTCGTCATAACACTTTTTTGTTATTTGTATATGAACATTGTGGGAATTTAGGGAAGCAGAAGCTGCAGTACCTTATCCAAAGAAAGAGCCAGTGACACCAGGTGGTTTAAAGAATTAAAGCTTAACTAAAGAAGTAGGGTAGAAAAGTTGTACATTATGTTTTGGGCTTCTGTACCAGCCCAAGTCAATCACAGCCTTTTAGCAGTAAAGATCTGTGTCTCCAAAGATGCCCCAGTAGCTCCCCATCTTCTTTTCTGCTGATTCACTGCATATGCTGTGTGCTGCTGTCAGTTACCGAGCTTAGGGACCCACTCACAATATACAGTACACATAGAATAGAAATGTCACAATATAAGGCTGACCCCTAAGCTTAGCTTCTCAACAGCTGCTCAGAGCCCACTGAGCACGTGAGTGTCACAGACACTTTCCAAGATGGTGACCTCCTGTGACAAGTTTGAAGTCCTGGATCATTGCTGCTATTGACAAGCTGAAACTTTAGACTGGTGCAATAAGTTCAGTATATAAAATATGGCATTTTTAGCCATATTCAGTTTAGTCCTCCTTTAAAGCAACAGTAACACCAAAAAGTGTTTTAAAGTATTGAAAATATCACGTACTGTTGACCTGTACTGATAAAACTGATCTGTTTGCTTCAGAAACACTACTATAATTCTTATAAACAAGCTCTGGTGGAAATTGAAAAAAAGGCTATATAGCACAGGATTATAGTGGATAGTGGATAACACCATTATGTTCTTAGATAGCTTATCTGCTATCTACTGTGTAACCTGAGTCTTTTTTCCTTTGAATAGCTGCCCCCATTGCTACACTGCAGCTTATTTACTGTATATAAACAATAGTAGTGTATCTGAAGCAAACACAGCAGTTTTACCAGTGCTGGGCAACACTGCATTATATTTTTTTACTTTCAAACACTTTTATTTTTTCATGTTACTGTTCCTTTAAGTTCAAGCGTGTGTTTAATTCACAGCAGTTTTTTTTCACAAACAACAACAGTTTATTCTTCGGAAACCAGAACAGATTGGTCCACTTGCAGTCTGTATTCCTCAGAAACCTGCTCTGTACATTATATCTCAGCTACCCAAAGCTGCACCAACTTGCATCTCACTTCCTAGACTAAAAAAAACAACCCAAACACATGTCCTGGCTTTTCAGCCTGAGTGAACAAAGCCCTTGTTTTTCCTTACCATAATCTTTTGCCTCAATTTGGGAAAATGTTTCTGATGGGAATCTGATTTTGAAAACATCTTGAACATCTTGAAATGCTGAAAACCTTCAGGATTCCCTAGTTTGATTTCATGATAAATCAGCCCCTCTGAACAGTAAGCTCTTCCAGCCAGGGGCGATCCGCCAATGAGGCGAGCTGAGGCGCTCGCCTCAGGCGGCATCGCCAGCTAGGTTTCCAGGGGCGGCAAAAAGCCGCTCCTGGTGCCTTTAAGAGCCGAATTTCCGGTTTTTGAACCGGAAATTCGGCTTTACTAGGGCGAGAGAGCGCAATTGCGCTCTCCGCACTAGCGTTGCTGCCTCCCCCCCGGAAATCGAATCGGGCTGGGGGGGGCGGCATTACTGGAGCCGCCTCAGGCGGCAATGCATACAGAAACGGCGCTGCTTCCAGCTCATGAAAATGCTGTGCCCTTTCTGACGGACATATCATGAAATCTATGGCGATTGGAAGATGGTTTTAGGGATGCACCGAATCCAGGATTCGGTTCGGAATTCGGCCTTTATCAGCAGGATTCGGATTCGGCCGAATCCTTCTTCCTGGCCGAACCGAATCCTAATTTGCATATGCAAATTAGGGG